>BGPR01000020.1:27904-98879 GCA_013235015.1 Araneus ventricosus | reverse complement strand
AACATCATGAAATAAATGGCAATAAAGTTCACTATAGTATCCTTATTTTGTGTTAAACTCTGGAATTTCAGTATCAATGAGAAATTAAAGTAGCAGAGAGTTTCTAATTGTTAGGACTAATTGAAAATACACACGCTTTAGAAAGGCACTTTGAGATCAATAGTTAAAGAAATACGAGTTTCACTTACACAGTGAGACAATATCACCTACAACTGTTCTGACAGAAATATTTGTCTTGTCAAAAGTATAATTTTATTATAGAAGGAAGAATTTTTAGAGAAACTGAAATTTTAAATTAACTGATTATTTATGTTAGTATTAAATTTAGTTATTTTACTGAAAATATAGGTGAACAGGGAAAATTCTATACAAATAGCAATGATCTTAGCTATTCTCTATCGTAGTAGAAATATTTAGAATCTTATTATTACTAGCCACCTCACCAGCTTATTCGCTGCCGTAATATGATTTCATTTCAGTCTTGCGTCATTTTTATAATCATGGTCGGTATTAAACACGTAATTTTAAAATTCAGATTGTGGTAGATATTTGTCCCATGTTCTATTAGTGACCTTGTACCCTTCTGTTTATTGTTCATCATAAATGTCCCAGTGGAGTCAAACAACTGAATCAGTAACCCCTAATGCTTAGGCACTATCTTCACTTTCTTATTCCTTTATAAAAAAGCTAGCTGTTAGCCGCGACTTCTCGCAAGAATTTAATTCTACTTTTTTTTAAATTCACGAATGTAAATGTTTCGTTATATTAAATGGAAATCAAAAAGTTCTGACGGTTGATAATACATAATTGACTAATTTAATTCTCCATACTATAAATTACATCATTGTACTCAATGGTATCATCTCCTTTGGAATATATCATCCACCATCTATATGTCATTCGCTTCTACGTTTAAAGAATACATGACAAAATATACCTTCCTATTCTAAAAAACTCGACAACCATATCAGCATTGGACGATCTGGTTTTGTTTATTTTGATTCAGACCGTTTTTCCAGTAACCTCGATTTAAGCACCCAAATCTATTTGGCAACTGTATCAAGCCAAGATTTTTTTTGCGGTTAAATTTGTAACCAAACGATTTAGTTAATTACAATAGTTCCGTTTCGAATTTTAATGCTTTAAGAGCTGTTTTTAACCGATTTAAATAGAAAGGATTACACAAACCCAAAGAACACGGAATTCAACGTTTTGTTTAATAAAGAAAGAACTAATTCGAGCTTGGCGCTTGATACAGTTGCCAAATAGATTTGGTGATTGCTTAAATCGGAAGGTTACCGGAAAACGGTCTATGAATCCAAAATAAACAAACCAGGATCATCCATTGACGTATATGATATGGTTGTCAGAGTTTTTAGAATAGGAAGGCATATTTTGTCTTATGTATTCTTTTAAACAGTAGAAGCAGATGACATATAGCATGGTGGATGATATATTCCAAAGAGCAGATGATACCATTGAGTACAATGATGTAATTTACAGTAATGGAGAATTAAATTAGTCGTCCAATTATGTATTATCAACCGTCAGAACTTTTGATTTCCTCTTTCTACATATAACGAAACATTTACATTCGTGAATTTAAAAAAAGTAGCAATTCAAATTCTTCGCGCACGAAGTCGCGGGTAACAGCTAGTATTTTATAAAAGGAATAAGAAAGTGAAGATAGTGCCTACAACGTGGAATTAGGGGTTACTGGTCAGTTATTTGACTCCACTAGGGACATTTATGTAGACAATAAACAGAAGGGTACAAGGTCACTAATAGAACATGGGCTAAATATCTACCACAATCTGAATTTTAAAATTACGTTGTTAAGAGAACCATGATTATAAAATGACGCAAGACTGAAATGAAATCATATTACCGGCGAACAAGCTGGTCGCCGAAGGTGGCTAGTAATAAATAAGATTCTTAAATATTTCTACTACGATAGAGAATAGCTAAGATCATTGCTATTTGTATAGAATTTTCCCTGTTCACCTTATTTTCAGTAAAATAACTTAAATTTAATGCTAACATTTAAAATAATCAGTTAATTTAAAATTTCAGTTTCTCTAACAAAATTCTTTCCTTCTATAATAAAATTATACTTTTGACAAGACAAATATTTCTGTCAGAACAGTTGTAGGTTGATATTGTCTCACTGTGTAAGATGAAGATCTCAGTATTCTTTTAACTATTCATCTCAAAGTACCTTTCTAAAGCAGTGTGTATTTTCAATTAGTCCTAACAATTAGGAAACTCTCTGCTACTTTAATTCTCATTGATACTGAAATTCCAGAGTTTAACACAAAATAAGGATATAAGTGTGAACACTTTATTGCGATTCATTTCATGATATTTGTTAATAGCTTTCATAGATAGATATCATAAATTGTGTTCAATAAGACAAAAAAAAAAAAGACTTCTTGCGCTTTATTTGAAACTAATTTTCTCGATTTATTTACTCTGTTTCCAAATAATTCGACGTTCTCAGACTGAAATTTATGACTTTTCTGGTTATTACGAACTAATTATTTGATTGATATAGGTTTAAAATTTAAACTGTTGATGAAACGAAGCAATATATTCTGCATTTTATCAAATCTTGGAACCCATCACTCCTTATATATTTATACATGACGGAGGGTTTCTAAGTTGCTTTATACTTAATTTATTTACATAGATTCATTTTGTTTAGAATAAGTTAAGAGTTAATGCAATATGTTTATGCATGGTACAAACAAAGGCAGTATCGTATGGTTGAGATTTGGAAATTTAATTATTTCTTTTAATCTACTATTATTCAAATAGTAGATTTACAATTGTAGTAAGGCTCTAAAAAATAAGTTTACAAAACATTATGCAACATCCGTTAGATATGGCCTAAGTGCGATGCAAGCATGCGTAAAGATGGTAGTTTAATCCAAGTCTTGAACTGCTTTTAATGTCTAGTGTGACGGTCTCTTGAGCTGCCGCGATTTGTATTTTAACTCACTACTTTTTTATCTTTATTGGGAGGGGTCAAGGGTAGAATGCTTGTGCAACTTTTAAATAAAGCAGGTGAATTAAAACTCACAATTTCTTTAGCTCTAATGACAGTCTATCACATATTAAAAGTAATGGTCAGCATTAATTGTACTTCCACGTAAAGATTTCAAAAGGTAACATTTCGAGCATTTTTATAAATGTATGTTATATAATTTTGTTTACTTATTCTTCCAAATTACATTGCAGTTTTAATTGCGCGCGGCACTTCAGTGAAGTAATAAAACGTTTTAATTCCGACAATCTGTGGATAAATCCTAAATTTTGTTTCGTATATTAAATGTATACGTGCAATCTTTAGAATTAAAAAAAAGTTTTTATGAGCATAAAATAGTAACAAAATGCAGGCCTTTTTTGTTTTAAATGTTGTTTTAATGTCAAAGCGTATAATTCAGTTATTTCATAGAAAAACTAGGTATTCAACTAGGTAATTCAAGAAATACCTAGTTATTCTATGAAATAACGGATTCTACGCTTTAATTGTAACATATTATTTTCGTACTTTAGTAATTTTTAAGAGAGATAGAATATTTCACAACCATTACACAAAATCATGAGGCTATAGTTGCATTAATAAATAAGACATGATTCGAATATTGTCCAGTAAATTGTATCAAAATTTGTACACCATAGCTTGAACTATGATTGCTAACAATAGTTATAATTTCCCTTAGTTTAGAGAGAGTTAAGGCTTTTGTGAAATTTCATGTAAGCAATATGCCTCTGTAAAACTCAAAAAAATTAAAAATATTTTGAACAGTATGAAGTTTTTATTGAAATCAGTTCACTAAAAAAATCTAGATAGCTTATACAACTACTTTTTCTTATTTTGCTTTTTGCACGAAAAGAATTTGAGTACATTATATTAAAAATCGTAAAATGATCTTCATAATTTTATCTTCCTTTTCAACGGACTTAATGTACTTTACATTTTACAAAATTTATGCAAATAATCATATTATCTTATTATTCAATTGTTATATTTTACTGTTTTATAAACATCCTTTTTCTTACAAGGAAATGCAAAAAAAAAAAAAATTAAGTAAATTTCTGCAATGAAATTGCTTTTTAGAATTTTTTCAAAGACACTTTGGCTAGAGTTTCCTAATTTTCTTATATATACTAATTTATAAGAAAATATTCGAATTCGAATTATGTTTACTGAAAAATAATTAGAACTTTTTGATTAATTTCGAAAATATTTTCGGGAGAAACAATTCTTTTGAATTTTTCAAAGATTTTTTTAACGAATACTTTTACCCATTGCTTTTTGATTCATGCAAATATTCCCACGAACGTTTTATAGAAATAAAAATTTTTACAGAATTATTCCTCATATTCCTTGATATAAACTAGTTTCAAATAGATAATTTCGCTTAACATAAAACGAAAAATGCCAAAGGGGAATTTTTATGTGTTATCAAAACTTACATTGATGCACGTTATTATATGTAAGTGAAATATCTAAAACTTTTAAACTATTGAAGTATATTCAAATCATAGCGCTGAAAACCTTATCAAAATTTATATGAATGCAATCTATTAAAACTGATATATCTAAAGAATAGAGAAAAGTAAGGCATCAAAATTTCTTTTTACATATGACGTGAAATTTGTAAATATATATATTGGATTTTCATAAATCATAATGTTAAGCTCAAAATAGTATATATAACAAGTTTAACTTTCGAATGATATTTTCTTTTCTCAATAAAACTGGCGGCGATTATACAGTGGCGGCGATTGGTTGAAAAAGTGTGGGAGCAAAAAAATTACCGACAGCTACAAGCATCTGGGAGTATAAGGGGTAGACAACAAAATTTAAAAATTTAGTTATAAAATTAGCTTCCTTTCCCGTATACTATTGCTTTTTTATGTTTCCTAGTTTTAGACAGCTAAAAAGAAATAGAAATTTAATTTTTGCCGGAAAAAGTAGGGGGCGACTGCCCCTCTGTCTCGCCGCCACTGGTCTTATAATCGAATCACTCAACCAATCTCAGTCTTAAAATTGAAAGTATAACTCTGCTTAACTTTACGATACTAACTTTTAAATAACTTGTTTTGTTTTATATTACACTCAACAGCAAGAATCATTGTGAAATGTTAAATAATGTTAGAAACTTTTGAAGTGTATGTTTAACCATGATTTTGAACTTTTCTCCTCAGGAAGTCGAGAGAAGGCTTACGTGTACGCCATTTCAGCAGCAGGTGTGGCCTACAGTGTGACTCGTGCTTGCAGCAAAGGTGAACTGGGCGAATGTCGCTGCGACGAGTTAGTGAGAAAACGTGACAACGGAGGCCGATGGAAATGGGGCGGTTGTTCCGACGACATCAAATTTGGCGCCCGCTTCAGCAAAGATTTCGTGGATTCTGGCGAAGATCTACGCACCCCGGAAGGCCTCATGAACGTACACAACAACGAAGCCGGACGCCGGGTAAGGACACGTCATCCAGTCATTAAAAAACGAGGGTCCGACTGAATGGTCGCGACGCAGGTGGGTTTTTTTACGAGCTGTGATTCAGTTCTCCGATTGATTTCCAGGGGCTGAGGTCCAAAATGGAGTTAGTGTGCAAATGCCACGGAGTGTCTGGATCGTGTTCGATGCGTGTTTGTTGGAGGAGACTGAAGCCCTTCCGCGAGATTGGAGACTTGCTGACGTCGAAGTTTGATGGGGCAACCCTCGTGAAGGCAGTGGAGAGGCGGAACAAGGTCAAGCTCCGGCCAGTCCGTAAGAACGTGAAAAGGCCCAGTAAAAAAGATCTTGTATTCCTTGACGAGTCACCAGACTACTGCGTCCGTAATGAAACGTAAACATCACCTTTTGAATACATTTTTTTCTATCAAAATCTTGTTACAATGATTTCACTTATATGGCTCATTTCATGTGTTATTATAATGCATCATATAGCAAATGGAAAAAAAAAACAAGATTCACCCAGATGCTTTGTTATTTCAGAAATATTTATACCGCATACTTTTTTATTTCAGTTCCCTTTGGGATACGATAAAAAAAAAACTAGTTGCCAAGTGAAGAAACATGACTGGAGACATTCTATATGTCCTCAGAAAAAAATGCAATTATGAGTAATTTAATGACCTGAAATTTTTAATTTTTTTCTATGGAGTTCAATTCGCCTCTTCAACCATTTTACTGTCCAAAGAATGTACATCAAATAAGAAAGGAAGTTTTCTGTTCTCGAAAACAAACTATCACATATATTAGTGTAAATATCAGGTCAGTGTAAATATCAATTCTCGAGTGAGGCACTCTTTTCTGAATATGAATCTATTGTATTGAAGTTCGTCTCATAAACTTGCCTGTACAAGCAAAATCAATTTACTAAATTCAGATATATGAATTCGACTGAAATACTTTCCTTTTCAATGTTAGGAAATAAGTGAAATTCCATGCATGCAACCAAAGAGAGGATATCGGTCTTTAGAAATTTGAAATCCTTTAAAAAAGGGTAAAATATAAAAACTTATTTCCTTCAAAATTGTTTGATCACAATTGGATATTATTAAGTGAGTTCGTTCGTTAGTGAAAATTGTCCTCTAAAGACTTGGAAATTGAAAATTTGACCTTAAAAGTTGATTCACCAAAATGCACCATTTTAGAAATTCCGAAGCATCAGAATAGAGAAGTTTGCTTTAAATTGGTCAGTTATACAAATGAAGTTTATTTACAGACTTGGCTGATGATTACAATAGCTAAGATGCTCAAAGTGGGCAAGCAGGCTTTGCTTTTTAACATTTTTTGTTTAATTTTATAAAAATTTCTATTGTTTCTGATTAGAATTTTAAAGCCTCACTTACGAAAGGTACATCACTGAAAGAATTAAATCTAAATTTTATTTGTAAGATTACTGTTTATTAGAGATAAAGAATGTACATCAGAATATTTAACCTTTAAATAAACGTTTGAAGTAAGAGTATTTTCCACCACTTTATTTGGATATTTTCATTTAACTTGATTACTGATGATTATAAAAGCAAATTTTAAAAATAATAGTAGACATAATTTTAGACTTTTCTACATCATTTTGATTTATCGCAACCGACTAACAGGTCCCAAAGCGAGCATAATAATAGTAGACATAATTTTAGACTTTTCTACATTTTACCGTATTAATATTTGATCAAATACGTGAACGTAAATGAAGAAATATTTTGAAATTTCCGTCCTTTTTTTGTGTCTTTTAATCAGTAAAGAAATTTGCATTGGATAGTTGTTTTCAGAATTACAATAGCAAAATTCCACTGAAATTTTTAAATCCGTATTTATGACGTTGTAAACTATATATTTTAAATTTTGAATCCACCTAACCGGTCTATTAACATCATTTTGATTTATCGCAACCGACTAACAGGTCCCAAAGCGAGCATAAGTACATTTTATCAACTGCACGTTGTATACTTTAAAGAGTTCAAAATTATTTACGTAATTAATATTATATATACTAATATAAGAACGTTTAACAGACAGCAAATCCAAATTTTAAAAAATGTATAGAGTTTTATTTGCATAACTGCTACCAATAAAATAAAATCTGTCACTTCACCCGTTTACATTCACAACTTATAGCACATTTAAAGTGATAATAAATTATTAAGTTCATTTTTAGCATCTTTAGACAAAAATTATCATTCAAACAATTAAATCCATTCCATCTTTTTGAATAATGTTATCAAGCAACTTCTCAAATCCATTTAATCCGTTATAAATTTTACTTCCCTTTAAATGCAGCGAATCCTACTTTGAGAAAACGTTTCTGAATTCGAAAAAAGAAATAAGCCACAAATGATCATCCAGCCCCCGAATGTGGGAAAATAACTGTCTTACACTCCGTGAATTTCTGTGTGATATTCTCAAAGTGGGTTCTTTCTTCAATTTTATTTTCGAAAAAAAAGAAACTTTGTTTTACATCACTGATAAATTACAACACACTCGACACAGAAATGAGGTAATTATAGCAGAAATCTCTGATTTCTAGTATTTCTCGATTTATAACTCTATATATTTTTTTAATTCGATAGAGATCTTTGAGGTTGGAGAAAAAGAAAGACCCGTACAAATTTTCGAAAAAAAAAATCACTGCATTCTTCATATGTAATTAAGGCAAAGTAAATCTAATGATTTAAATGATATCATTAAATTCGATCACCTTTTATTATAGCACTCTACTGCTTATTCTTCGCCTAATTTTTTTTTCTTTTTCAGCTTGAACTATAATCAAACATTAATTTAAAATTATACTCATAATTAACGTTATATACTCCCAACAAAACAACGCAGAGAAGTTTAGTAAATATTTGAAGACTTAGCACTAAGGCATTATTAGGTATTGGATCAGCAATTAAAATTTGGAACAACCACTTAATGAAATTAGAAATTCTTTCAGATAAATCCTCATTAGAGTTAGATTTCATTAGTTTCGACATCACTTGCGTGATCTCCAAGATCTTTACATTTCTAGAGAATTATTTTCATGTTGAAGTAATGAAGTCAATTTACGTAATATCACAATCACGTGACAAATGTTTTTACGTTCATCATTCGATATTTAAAAGCATACGGTCATTCGCTATGTTGTAACTTCACGTCCTTTTTCTTCCTGCATAATGCGCAATGCACTTCAAAATTCTGTTGAGTAGGTAAATGAATTGACTTCATTTAGTTAAGCATAATATTATATTAAATAATTATAGCTATAAAAAATATTTTTCTAAAAAGCATTCGAATAAAAAAGTGTTGTTGGGAAAAATATACAACAATTTTTTTAATCAGGGTCACCTGGTAAATATATTTTTTTATTTTCTTTAAAAGTTGCCTGGGATACTTATATATCCTTTTCTTTCTTAGATATACTTTTTTCTTTAAAAATTTTTTCTTGTGGTGTAAGTAACATGCAGTGATTGTCTGGTACAATACAATTTTTCTGTGTTATTATTGACTGGTTTATTTCAACAAAATTAGATTTGATAAAAAATGAAGTAAAAATTTTGCCAGACTTCTAAATACGGAAACCTTTCCCAGCTGAAATTGAAGAATAAATTATCGGGGAGAGGAAATAACTGAATGGTAAAAATGAACCAATTATATAGCAAAGAGATTCAAAAATGCAATTCTGAAAATATATTTTCGTTTATTGTTTTGGAGAAAGAAAAACGAATTTTTGAAATATTAATTTACTTGTAATAAAAATCTTCACAGTTTATAATGATAATATTTCGAATTAATAAGAGCTGTATGAAAACATTTAGGCATTTGATATAGCAATAGAGTTACTTGGCTAGAAATTGATGATTCGTATGAAAAAATGGACAATAGCATTCGCACCTTTGACTACGCCTATCATTTGATAAGTTCTATTAAAAATATGCTTATGAGTCGGAAAATTTGAATTTGGTTCCGATACGTGAATCAGAAGGATAAATGGAAAGAAGTTGGAATTTCAAAGAGGGCAATAGAGCTAATTCACATGAAGTCATAATCATATGATAAACATACTGCGCATGCCATCGAACATTAATTGTGCGTTATTGAACGCATAATTATATAGATTATAATGCATATTAATTGTCTGTGACGTCACATCCTTTTTCTTCCTCTAAGATATTCATAAGATTTCAAAAAAAAAAAAAAATGGCGAGGCCAACTTGATGTGTGTCATGTGAGCATGAATTGAGCCCATTCTAGAGAAGAACTATCTTCTGGTGCATCATTTACGAGACTCAGCTGTGTGGCCTCCTAGATATGGAAATCACAAAATTTCGTTCAGTCTTTTAAATACATAACTTATTTTTCGAGTTTCCTCAAAAAATAGGGCTTTACTAAAACTTTTGCTCCATAAAACGCTATAAAGTTTATTTTAAGTGGGTGTCTTATTTTTTCATGTAGAGTAATCTAAATTTCTTTATGTATAAAAATTGGTATTTTCTTGAAAACTTAACAGATACCTAATAAAAGTTTATTCTAATATTTATTTGCATTTAATTACATATTACTATTGTTTTTTTAATCCAATACAGTCCTCGTGTGTTGCAACGGATATATATCCATCTCTTTGACGATCTCAAATGGGGCTTAATTTTGGGGTAGGATTTACATTACCAGCAACCTGAAAAGTAATGGTAGAATTTTCTTTCCGGTTAAAGTCTTATTTTCATTGAATACGGTATTTTAATATGCATGAGTCACTCATATCTCCGGAAGATACTCTTACAGTTTATTTTCCACCTAGATCTTATTTTCGCTGTAAAGGGTATTTTAATATTTATGAATCACTGATATATCTTTATATCATTTCTTTATAAATTTCAAGTATGCTTGATATTTCTGTAATATTTTAATCTCGAGAAATTAACTCCTTTCTTTTGTCCCAGTAGGATTGGTGTCCTAGGCACGCGAGGACGTCTGTGCAATAGCACGAGCTACGGAATGGACGGTTGCCGACTTCTTTGTTGCGGCCGTGGTTATCAGACTGTGATTCGTGAAGTTGAAGAAAAGTGCCAGTGCAAATTTGTCTGGTGTTGTAGAGTCCATTGCGAGATGTGCAGCTTCAAAAAAGAAGAACATTACTGCAACTGAAAGGATTCTTCGTCCACTTCGTGACACATACCTTTGCGACAGGCATCTGGACAATGATGCAACAACCTCAGTGGTTTCACTTAATTCAAAGGACCCTCCGTAACCTCAGTGGTTTCACTTAATTGAAAGGACTCTCCGTAATAAAGCGAAGTACTTGAGTGGCAAGATGTGTGAAAATTCTTCTGTGTTTCGACATAAGTTCTTCGACAATCGTACGGATGTTTCTCTCCAAATTCGAAGCACGCACATGGACACGAGAACTACTTGAACAGGAATGGAGACATAAAGAGTGTTAGCATCTTTTTATCAAACATTGATTACATTGGTGTTGAATATTAAGGAACTGGTACATTGATATTTGGATACTTCAAATCTTAAAATCAGATCTCCAGAACAAGAATTTAATTTCCGAACAAAACCACATTGAAATAAATGCCTGCATACAACAGAGGTTAGAATCGCTGATTATTAAATGAAACAAAAAAGGAAAATAAAAAGTGGCTTACCATGAAACTGTTAATGAAGATTTCGTATAATCCTCGGCTTGAAATTTTTCATTACTCATCTTTAAATACGTTGTGACAAAAATAACCTTTCCATACAGTTCTAAAGCCTTTTTGACAACAAAGGAAAGCGATGAAGGCAAAAATTAACAATATATTACATATATCCTAACATTCATCAAATATTCTAGTACTTTTGTAAGTAAAAATCTTCGTTTGTCCTATAATAACAGTACATACTGAAAACTGTTGTCATCCTTGCTTTGAACCCAGACATGATTTATAATAGACTCTTTTTCACTTTTTGAATTTCTATAGAGTTCATAGTAGATTCATTCCACCAGCATATTAAAAATTCAGAAATATAAAAAATTACCCACAATTAAAAATATATTACCATCTTTAACACTTATTTAAAGCCATATTATAGAAATTTCAGAACTCAATCAATTCGGAAATAATCGCATTTTGAGTGCATTTTGTTCAATCTAAAATGTGTAACTGTTTTTCAGCAGTTGAAATGTAGCCCTAAAGAAATTTTGCATCTTCAACTTTATATTTCGTAAAATCCCAATACGTTTTTGTGAAGAATTTATTTAAAATCTAAAAACGCGGTAAGAACTTAGATGTCTCAACTCTTTTTCTAGTAGTTCAACATTGGTAATGTATGTACAAACTACAGATCAAATCAAACCATTTTCATTTTGCTTCCGATTATTCAGAAGCGTTGCATTTTCATCATTTTAATAAATGTATATAGTTTTCAAAGAGAGGAGATAATTTTATTTCACTAACATTTTCCAACATTTGCTTTTAAAGTCTAAGATTGAAATTGGAAACTCTGCATCTGCTTCATTCATTAAATCACAATAGCATTGGCAGTTTATTTCTTAAACCAGTTAAAATTTATGTTTTTAAATGAGCGATTTACATGCCAAGTGATTTTTGTTTTGGATTTATCATAGGAGAAAAAGTATAATTAATTGAGTAGACGAAACAAGGTCTTGAAGAAATATTTTACAACTAAACTGATTCAACTGAATTCTGAGAAATATTGCATTTCATATAGTTTAAGAAACGCTTAAAGAAATAATATTTAAACTTAAAATGCTTTATTAATTTTAGAATTTTATTAGTTTTATTCTGTAGTTTTCAACGAAAAAGTGCGTGCTACTTAAAATTAGTAGATAAGAATTTCATTAAAAAATATGAATGAACTAAAATTATTCTTAGAAATACAAACAAACAATTCAATTTTCAGTTTTTAGATTAATTAAAATTTCTTTTACCCAGCAGATTTAAGAGAGCTTATTTTGTAATTTTTATCTTTAGTTTCTATATTAAAAATTTCAAACAATGGATATTCAACTTTTATAATTTTTAATTATAATGATTCTGTGTTACAGAAAACTGAAAATTGTCTACTTAAATTTCTCTTTAAAATAAAACTATTAAAAATTACTAGCAACCTTAAGAATATGGCATTGCATACTTTAATCAAAACAGAATCAGATATTCGCATTCATTAAAGTTAATATCACTGTCTAATAAACAATGCAGAAACTCTTCACATTTTCTCTTACGTTAATATAATTTCTAACAACCAATGACTTCATTGTGGAATTGTATATTATTCCTTCATCATCTCCTCTCTCAAATTGTACTGTAGTGTCATTAATGTAGACTTTGTAAAAAGCTTTGTGACTTCATGTTTTCCACGTACATTTGTATACTTCGTTATAGAACAGCGAGTGAAATAAAACTGATCGGATAACAGTTGTGTCATTTCTTTCTTCATATCACAATCACGACGGAATGTTTCTTCCCTCAAACTGTCAGGCTACAGTCGCTCTTTTAATAATTTTGATTAATTCAAAGCCACAAAGAGAGATTTGGATGTCTAATCAAAATTTTTATCTGTGTAAGATTATGTTTAAAATATCTGAAGAACAGAGAAACCAAAGAAAAAATAACGACACTTTTTTTGCACATAAATTGGAATTTTTTGATATTAATTAAAAATTTTCAATTTTAATAAATAATATTCATCTAAAAAAATTTTACGTTTTTATTTAACTTGGTTTATTTCATATTTAAAGTGAAATCGATTTTTCACTCATTTCCTCAGGTTCTGAAACTGTACAATTCTGTGTTCTCTATGTCAATACAATATTCCAATATTTTCAGAACCTAATTATCAATTAATACTCAATTTTATTTAGTTTTGATTCACTACGAGAGACGCCATCTGGTAGTGAATTTGAGAAATCAATTGCAAGATTTCCTAATAATTATAGTAAAGAATTGGAAAATTTATTAAAAATTTAAAAGTAAAAAATAATAAAAATAAAAACAGTTTTTTTAAAGCATGCTTTTATTAGTGTACTAAAACATAGCAAATATTTTTTATCACAAATCTGAAGAGCAAAACAATACGATAAGGGAATTAAGCAAGAATGAATATTGAAAAAAGAAAGTTCCAATTTACTTAGATTATTTATATCAGCACCTACCATTTTGATGATTTTTGCTTTGACCTAGAGGTTAAAAAAAAGAATTATTTTCTCCATTTTAATACACGAATAAGAGCGTGCTTTTTAAAATTATTTCCAAGAAAGCTTGATTGCTTTCATTGTTTCACCCACCAATATAGATTTTGCATTTTGATATATTAGTCACTTCCACTTTTATACAATGGAACGACTAACTCAGTTCTTTCAATTACAAACAAACCACTTAACATTAATCTATACTTCTAGGAATATTAACTCCTCAGAACAGTAAATATTACTGCTTTTGCTTTCAGTGAGAGATGTTTTCCCCGTCGGTTTGTATAGTGCGTCGTAAAACAGTGCGTGAAATAAAACTGATCGGATCCGAGTTGTGTCATTTCTTTCTCGAGATCCCTATCAGAACGGAATGCAAGTTGTGGGAGGTCGGAAGATCTTTTGATAAAGGGAGCCTCTTAGTCGTGGTTTATTCTGGGCCAGATCACTATCGCTGGGGAATCCTACATTTAGAAAGGATAATTGCCGACTTTTTTTCTCCTTTTCGTTTTGCAGGAATGCCTGTCTCAAGGCAGCCTTTCTTCTCGCAAAGCATCCTTCTAACTCGAAACATATGCTTTGACATCATCTAGATGTTAACACCTTCGAGAATTTCTTTCAAGCCAACTACTGCTACTAAACGCTTCTTTCTCCTTACGAGACTGGTTAAAAATGAATTAGCCCACTCTGTAAGTCTAAATATATAAATATTGCGAAGTAGGGAAAATGTGGTCATCTTTCAGTTTATTATTAACTCCATAAATATTGATCTCTGTTTATTATTTTGCGAGGCCAGTTAAAAAAGAATGAGTTCGTTCACTAAGTTTGAAAATATAAATATCGTGAGAAGAAGTAAATTATGGTAATCGTTCAAATTATTATCAAAAAATTTATTCTTAAAATTAGTCTTCCAGATTATTATTATCTTCGGTTGGCTTAGTTTCAAATGCAAAGAATATATTTTGACATCGTCTAGATGTTGACACCTTCAAGAACTTCATTCAAGCCAATGTCTGAAAATTGTCCTACTATATAGTTTTATTTTCTTAAGAGACTGATTAACCCATTAACGCCTAAATTCATTTAAAGCATATATTTCAATACATTTCTATTAAATTATGTTCAAAATACCAAGATTAAGTTAACTGTGAAATAAAATCGGAGGAAACAAAATTGGGTGGGGGTTAGTCTTTTTATTTTATTTTTTTTTTAGAAAAAATATTAAAAAATCGGCAGAAAATCAATTCTAAAAATTTTTTCACATAGATATTAATTTTTTTAAATATAGTAAAATATCAGAAAATAAAAATCACTTTCAAATTTCTTCCATTATCTCAAAAATAAATCAATTGGAAAATAAAAAAAATCAAAATGACGACATTTTGACTTCAAAATCTATTTAACTCGTGGTACATGTCTGTTGAAAACTGCTTAGGAATTTGGTAACACCTATTGACTTCATAGAAAAATCAAAAAAGGATCAATGGAATGTATTCGGTTTAGCCACGGAAGTGAAATGTCACAGTCCCAAAAATAGGATGCTGGGCGTTAACGGGTTAAAAAATATTAACATCGCTTTTTAAGTTTGATAATATAAATGTCTCAGAAATGAAAAATATAGTAATATTTTAGAATATTATTACCACTACAAAAATAGATTTTAGTATATTTACTTTCGAATGCAAAACGTGTATTTTGACATGATATGGATGTTAACACCTCATCAAACAAGCTAAGAAGGCCACCACAGAAAAGTTGTTGCAGAACATTTTTATTTCCTTAATAGGCTGATTATTAATGAATTAGTTCTTTCCTTAAGCTTGAAAGAATAAATATCACAAAGAGAAAAAATATGGTAAGCCGTCAGATTTTTAATCCCATAGAAACTGTGTGATTTCGGTTTATTTAATTTCCTAAGCAAAACATGAGTTTTGACATCCATAAATTTAAGAAATTCTTTAAAATAAAAAAAGTGAAATTTCTGGTAAAAAGCACTTTTATTCCCTTACGAATAAAAATGAATTAGTTCTCTTATAAGCTTGAAGATATAAATATATAGAAAAGGAAAAGAATGGTAATCCGCGCGTAGGACAGTTATGAATCCCCCTCCAAAATTATTTCAATTTATTTAAATTCGAATGAAAACAAAACTTTGATGTTATCTAGATCAGGGCATCTTAAATTACAGATCTCGAAACCAAATGGGACTGTATGCATGAAGTTTGAGATCTCAGACACAAGGACAATGGACATATTTTTTTTCAATATTAAACGCTGGCAAACAGTGCGCAAAACTAATTTTATAAAATTATCTGGACTTCTCTGGAAATTTTCTATCTGTGTATAACTAAATTCCCTTTTGTTTATCGGTAATTATTGCTTCCCTATCTTGTTGTATTTACTTATGCATAGATACACCTAAGGTTGTCAAAAGTTTGTTCAGTAGATTAATTCAAGAAAAAAGTGTTTAAAATAATCATGATTTTGATATGTATCATGCTACAGTTTAAAAACTTTTTAATTAATGAGTTATTTTTGTAATTTTGAAAAAGGACAAAAAAAAAATTAAGGACTGAACCCGATATGTATTTGATATATTTTTAGAACATTGCACCTATTTAGTATTTATGATGGTTGAAACTAATAAAAATAGTAATAATAGTGTAGAAAGAGAAATAATTAGGCTATTTATTGTTTATTATCTGCTAAAAACGCCGACAAAAGAGGCGTGAGAAGAATTTTCAAGTTTATGTATCTAGGTATAGGAATTGTCGTAAAAAATGTCACTGAAAAATATGTTTTTAAAATAGAAAGATAATTTTTCAACCAAAGAGCGACGTGATAAGTCGACTTATGATTATCTGATTTTTGGATATAATGTGATTCATTTTGTCTGATCCATTATTAAAAAGAAATGGTTTCGTAGAAATTATCAATGTAAAAACCACTCTCTAGATATTTGTTTCCAGTATCATTCAAAAAGGTAGTTCTAGAAAAAAAGATGATAATATATATTATGATATACAATAATACAACAAGCAGCTAATCAAACTTTATAGATCGAAATGAACAACAAATACACAACTCAAAATGAACCTAACTTCAAAGACCTTCAAAAATTATATTCAGTTAGAAAACCTTTCAAATAAATAAAGGTTTCAAATAAACAAAATTCACCTATGTTATGTATAAATCCATCGACAATCAAACGTAGCATTTGGCCGCCTAAAACCACGGATTTATTATTTATATACACTGTCACTAAAGGTAATTAAAATCGTTCTGAGCAGTTGCTGAATGATTTGCGACAGTGTTTCCTTGAAATGTCCCAACCACTGCTGATACAGATCATGGGTTCCATGTTCTCACTGTTAAATTAGCTACAATAGACTTGATGAACAATAGATTTGGTTTTAAAAGTATGTATTTTTTTCTCCTTTTAAGCAGTCGCAATTTGGTTAATTGACTTTCAGTTATATTTTAGAAATGACGATTAATGTACGACTCATAACATAATTGATAGATATTTGAATTACTCTAAAATATTTACTAAATTTAAAAACGAAATTCTTATGCGAGTCTATCTCTTTGGTTCAATTAGCACCCACCAAATTTGTCCAAAAGCTATACAACACCTGAATAATCTTCATGAACTCATGGGCAATAATTTTTTAACAACAAACACAGACCGAAGATAATGAAGTCACGAAATTGCAACGCGAAGCAGAAAACTTTTCCCAAGAGGTAAACTCTTTAAAAATTAAAATAATTTAACCAGGGGAGGGGGAGAATTGGGTTTTTAATTCATTTCATTAATTTCTGGGATGCTTTGAATGTGGATAAGACGTCAGTTGCTTTTTTCTTGTGTGTGTGACTCTCTTTATGAGGAAAAGAAATTATAATTTTTACCACTTTGTGGCTTTCAAATGTGGTTCCAGATTTTTAAAAAAATATGTCGTAACAGCTAATGAATGGCCGTTTTGTACAAATAGCTGAAGCAGGATTTATTAACTATGCCTATACTATGATAACGCGCAGTTAGCATTACGACAGCAGTAATATTCTAGTTTGAAGAATGATTCAACAATAGGGCCGCTCTTTGATCTTGTAAAATATGATGGCTATTAAATCAGAAAATATAAACTTTTTTCTTCCTTAAGTCATTCATTATTAAAATTATAAAATTGAAATTTGATTTGTTATATAAACGACCCGTTTTGAAGTTACACCGAGGATATTTGGGAAAGCGCTTGACCTTCCAACAGATTTAACGTGCAGCAGGCCCACACACGGTATATCTTTGATGGAATCGGATTCCCGATTCTCCGTTCACGAAGTCCAGATTCTACCAACAATTCCTCTGCTGTTACAATCATTTTCAAAAAGTCTTCCCTCACCTTCAGTACATTCAAGGAGATCGAGAGTAGCTGAAAGCCGGTCTTCTTTTTGGTTTGTTGAGAGCAATTTAGGCTCAAATTTGGCAAACACAAGTCTCCAATCCAAATCATCAGTCAGAATAGGATGAATTGAACCATGTCTAATACTGTACTCTTCAGCTAACTCACAAATAGTGATTCGATGATTTTCACGCACATCTTGGATGTTTTGATATTTATCTAAATTCTGACGTTTATCAAAGTTCCACCATTTTCATGGCCATGTTAGAAACATTTGAACAACTCACAAACTTTTGTGTGGCTCATATAATATTCCCCATAAACTTACTTTAACGTTGCGTATGTCTCACTATGTAAAATTTGATGCAGATTCTCTACTCAACATTCTCTGCCATAAAAAATGCGACGACAGCACAGCACATATATTTTTCAAAGTTCTACTATACAGAAATGGTGGGAGATAACGCTACTAGTCCCGACATTTTTTGATCACACGTCGTATACACAATTTATAGCTTTGTGTTCCATTAATAAATCGTATATCTAACTTAGACATCCAGAGAAGATACTAATTCGCCATTTTCTGAAAGAAATGTAAGGTTAGAATATAAAGAACTTGAGAAATGAATGAATATAATGTAATTACAGCTGACAATGAAGCAGTGAATTTGAAGACAGTAAAATTTTCTTATTTCTTGAAATGTCTAAACGTGTTACAACGCACTCTTTGACAGGCATACTAATAACCAATTGTTGATATGTGATTAAAATATTACGTTTTTTTCTTTAGATAATTGATATGTGTATATTCTTCATTAGAAAACGAGTATAGTAGCTTGTTTTGGGGGGATTAAGATATTCAAACGTTGATGTTCACTTCCACATGCAAATTCATTGGATAATGATTTGTAAAAATTGCATTACAGTTTAGAAATTTATTTTGTATGTATGATTTAGCACGAAATACGTTCCAACACATAATGTAACATTACATTGCTCACAGTAATTAAGGGACGCATGCCTCACTTTTCCTTTTATTATTTAGCTTTGTGCAATAAAAAGGGCAATCCCTCATTGGTGCAGCATTCTTTCCTGTTGTAGATATGAATCCTTAGAAACGTCTCGGCATAATTCTCAGAAATCTTGGTCTTTCCCAGAAAAGGAAGAAGTAAAAGATGTATAATTCGGCCCTTCTGCTCTTGCCCTTAACATCAAAATTGCGTGAACTCAAAGTTTTATCAGAACTATATGATTCGATTTTAGCATCCCTGATACCACAATCTGAATGGTTTCCGGGGGAAAAATGGGCTACTCAGGACCATTTATATGTTATCAGACATTATGCCCAAAGTTTTCGTAATATAAATAATATAAAATAAACTTTTAAGCAAAATTATGCTCAGCTATATTTATAAATAATATGTCCATAGAAATATATTTGTATACATTTATGAACGTACCAACAAGGACCTAGTTTTCAAATTGTAATCAAGTAAAATGGTTTAGCTTCGCGCGCTTACGGCACTTTTGTTACACAATGACCTCATTTGGCACTCCAATTAGATTGATACATAATACTTTCAAACATCGTTCTTTTGAGTTCTTAGAAATATAGCGAGATCTGTCCAACAAATCTTGACTAACAGAGATTCGCAGCATCATCGTGAGAATATCTAGAACAGTAACTGCTAACTTAAATTTTATGGTGAAAGATTTATTGCAACCTTTAACATACGACGCCAGTGGTAAATTTCTCATACAGTTTCTTGATATAAACCTCTTATTAAAGCAACACCATTCTCGTATACCATAACTTCTCTCTAAATTCCTCGTTTGGAGTCAAGCACGTATTTTTCGTCCGTTTTTTCTCTCAATATTTTTTTCTTCCCTTCTATTCTCCAGTAGCTAGATTTCTACTCTGATAGTTCTTTCAGAATCTCTAGGATGATGGTATCTGCGATTTACGACAGCATTTTTTATCCTTTATTTTTTGCCATTTAGAATATGCTGTTTTAACCATACAGTTAAATATCAAGGGAAAAAGTAAAAGTCATAAACATTTTGAGTTTCTTCCGCAGTGCCGTGTGGTAGGTCCACTTACCGCAGTATAATTTTTATTCTTTATGGTCTCAATTAAAAGTGCAAGTGATCTGGCAATTATTCAAAAACTTGCAGTCCAAGATTTGTTTATAGGTGGGATTTTATTGCATAACAGCAAAGTTTGGCTATGCTATTTTAAAGATGCACCGACAGCGTAATCTTAGGAATATTGCATTTTAATTAATATCTTCCAATGAAATTTCAGAAATTTACATTAATAGGTGGAAGTTTGAGAAATGTGTTGTTAAATTTGCTGACTGAATGTATTACGTTTAGTTGTACCACATTAGCATTTCTGGAAGTCTAATGCACCAAAAATAATTAATTACTCAATTAAATAATAAAAGATATCTCAGACAAAAAGCTTTTATCACCTTTTTTGTTCAAAATTTATTCAAATTTTCAGATTCCAAGGTAAAAATGTTTTTTTTCATACTTTTCTCCCTTCCAATTTTTAACAAATAGAAATTATTTGCAAAAATACCATTCTCATATTTATAATAACTGTTACTAGCTGATATCATCACCATTGTGCGAACTGAAGTGAAAACATGGATTTCACTCAGTCTAAGCTTTTAAAAGAATGTAAATAAGAACTAGAAAAATAGCTTCTGTTATTCATCAAGTTTTAAAACTAAGCGTGTAAATAATAATAATAATAAAAATGCTCTCTCATCCTATTTCTATTTTAGAAACAAAGTTCTTAACAATAAAAGTTTAACAAGCGTGTCATGTGATTTCAGACTGTAAACCATTAAATAATAAACAATATTTCTACAAATAAAAATGCTACTCGCGCATTTCGTGCGCGTTCTGACTATAGTCTTGAACACACACACACACACACACACACACAAAAAAAAAAATGCAAAATATAATTTTTACAAAATTATTAACAGTGTAAAATAAGGCAACGAACTATTCTAGAAAAAATATGCAACGTCATTAAATCTGTAACCCCGACTTAAACACGAATCTTGGAAAATATTAAGAACATATAAAAGCATAAAAGTAATAAAATGATTATTCCACAATAAATTTCGATAATTTCTTATTTAAGTTAATAATGATTGACTAATAAGGAAAAAAAAGGCATTTTTTGCATTTCTCTGATATATCATCTAAGGATAGTCGATACTGTTTGATTATGAACAGATTATTCGAAAGAAAGAACAAAATAAATGTTGGTCGTATGGCTAAAGATTTGGTGAATAAGGTGGATGTGGCAACACATCCCATATCATGATCCAGCAGTTTTCGACGAGTGACTAATGAAACACAACACCTTCGCAATTCAGTACTTTTGGGAGTCGTGTTTGAAGGCATGATTTAATTCAGTTATTGACGGTAGTACGCAGCCGAAAGAATGGGTACGTCCCTGGGAAGCCATATAAAAATATATAGAAACTTGGAAATCTTTCTAGGAATACAACATAATCTTCCGTTGGGGAGAATCTGCTTTTGAATCACTTTAGAACTTTTTCATAACGATATATTTCGTTCGACATTGTTATACACCGGAGCTTCTTAAACTACTGATACCGGTCCCACGCGTGGTTGCGAAAACACTGACAGTGTCTCCATCTGTCAGATTCTGCAATAATAGTAATCAAAAATAATTAAAAAAGCATCTTTATTTGAAATGTTTCATTATTTTTTTACAAATAACGTATTTAACGAACTTCCATTTTGCTTATCACTTATTAGAGTTTTATTTTCTTATTTTGTTTTCCTACTTGTATCAGATTACGAAGGTATTTTTTACTCGTAGATGAAATAGGGTCATGACGTTAGAAAGTTTAAGTATCTCTGATGTAGACGATTCACTTTTCACCTCCTGTTATAATACGCTTCAAAAATGGGTTCTTTCTTTCATAATTCAATAGAAAAAAACAGATGTCATCTTCGTTATAGATAGAAATTCCGTTGAGATCATAAAGTACTGAGGAGGTAATGAGATTATAAATGTATTTATATTGTTTTCTAAGTTCTATTTTGATAATTTAAAAATCTCAATTATATCTCCTTCTTAATAATTGTTGACACTATCATGCTTTCCCTTCTGCTGATGTATGCATTGTCTACTACTAAGTTCCATAAAAAATGAGTAGTTTGCAATCAGGAATGGCGCTAGAGTTTGCCCGACAGGGGGGCACGATCTCCCCGACAAGGGGGACGAGTGTAATGAAATTGGTCTCAAATTTTCGCCAGATTATTATTTATCAACTACATTTGAATACCCCATACAAAAATTTTCCCCGACGGGATACAAAATTTTTCCCCGACGGGGGGCACAGCATCCCCGACAGGAGGGCCCTGGCCCCCCCGGTCCCCCTTGTTTGCAATAAACTGTTAATTTAAATTCAACGCATGCATCCCCAGTATTTACGGAAAAAATTCAATTTTTATTTCATTTCTGCCACCTACAACTAGGAATTATAAAAAATCAATAGCGTCCGGGGAAGTTAGCTAATTTGTAATAAATTTTGAAGTTTTGTCTATCCTCTTTACTCGCGAACTCCCGGTTACTTTTAGGTGTCTATAAATTTTTTGCTCCCCCCCCCCCATTTTTGCCATCCAGTCGCCGCCACTGATCTATTGTGAAAAAAAAAAAGCAATTATTTTTTGGCTAACACAATAGTAGTACTACATTTAATACAAAACCACTAACGAATTAGTGCATTTCTGAAGAAGAAGACATAATACGCAAATTTTTAGAGTGCAAAAGTTGTTTGATAAAGACACGCGAACTTCCTGCACTCCACGCGCGACAGTTGCCAAAAAGCGTGAAATGCGTATCCTCTGTGCTTCCAGTTGTTCTCTTTAACAATGCAACACAGAGTTAGTGAAATAAAGGCGAATGGTACAATCATTAATTTTTTTCTTGCATATACTGCAATTTGCACGGATATCGATTGAAAATAACTCGCACTGATATGCATACATTGCCACACGAAATGGTAGTTCATTGGAACAGAACTGCGACAAAATGACATTTTTCTAAAATCATTATGAGCGACAAGTACTGCAAACAGCCACCTTTATGTAAGATGGAACGCCACCGCACGTTGTTGAACCTGTACTACTACTAAAACACTCAGAATTTGGGAAAAAACATGTCATCAGTCACTATGCCTCCCCCATGCTTGACTACCCAGATCTCTCTACATGATATCCTGCGTCTTCTCGACCCCCTAGCGTCACCGGCAATATTGAAAGAAATCATCCGGCAACAAGCATATGCCTAACCAAATCAAATTTCTTAGTTCTGTGAACAGTATGTTTCCTTGTCTGACAGCTGTGCTTCTGAATGGAGGTCGATATATTGAAGGTTTACATGCTGAACCAATGGCAGTTTTTCCCACAGGCGCTCTCCTCGTACCTAGCGACTCTTATGGGGTCTCAAAATCTATTTGACATACATTGCAGTGTTAGGCCGACTGAGAATTTACGACATTGGGTAAGGTAAGGGCCTCGTAATAATTTTGTTCCTGTGGCCTCATATTGTCAAAATTCGCCACTCGCTGTTACTCCCCAATATCTACACCTCTCCATCAACTGAAGCGCCATCTGATGACACAGACTGCAAACTATATTGCCAATAAATTCCGGTGTCGTGACAAAAGTCATACTTCGTTTCAAACACTTCTGTGCGAAAGGCATCTTCCTATTTGGACTTCATTATTCTTCCTATTTGGCATTCAATATTTGTAACTAGGTGAAAATTGAAGCATGTAAATATACTTTCAAGAAATTATAACAAACAAATGGACAATGATATCTCTAATATTATGCGCTCTAAATAATTCCCAAAGAAACAAAAAAGCACAGTACTACAGTCTTAAAGACAGATTATCTATAAGCTTATAAAATGTACTGCTGAGGAATTTCATGTTCATTACATTGCTAGCATATTAATATACAGGGTTCCCACTTAAGTCCCTTACACTCCCCCTTAACATCAGAACGAGTGCAGCTATAGTCATGAGTGTGGTGTCCAGATATAATAAAGTAGCTATGCACTACGCAATAAGACCACTCACAGCGCCACCTGACAGAAAACTGCGGAGTTAGTGTTCCTATCTCGAAAACGGTACATTATAGGTGGAAAAAGTCAATTACCGAGTTGTAGAAAATCATCGATTTAGTACAAAAAGACAACTTGGGGACATTTAATATTATGAACAGAACGTTTAAAATTTCATTTGTTTGTACGAGATTTCCAGCACTGTTACATGACGAAATGTGCTAGAAAGAGAAAAAAAGACTACTAATTATTACAAGAATACCTTTATTTTTAGTGTCTAAATGCCCTCCGTCAGCTACAATACATAATTGGAACCATGTTTGAATTTCACGTTACTCACTTTTTAGCATATTAGGTGGCACGCTGGTAACAGTAATACGTCGTCGAAGGTCTTCGTCTTACAAGGTTGACGGCAAGATCATATACACATGCTGTCGAGGTATTCCACAGGAAAAAGTATATTGGGTTCATTTTTGTCCAAAAGATAACATTTTCTCCTTTTGTCCACGTTTTTCGCGACGTCCCAGCTTCAGAAATCGCTAATAAACAAATGCGCGTTTTAAGAGTTCTTTTCTTAGCATTAATCTCTACAAGATACGTGTTTGTACTAAATCGATAATGCTCTACAACTTTGTATTTGACTTTTTTTGCCCTATATCGTATCGTTTTTGAGATAGGAACGCTAATTCCGCAGTTTACCGCCAGGTGGCGTTGTAACTGGTCTGATGACATAGCGCATAGCCACTTTACAATACCTAGATACCACTTTCATGACTAGAGCTGCTATCATTTGGAAGTCAGGGGGGGGGGGGGGGTATAAGGGACTTAAATAGGCATCTTGCACACTTATGACTTTTCTCACTTGAATTTCCTTTGGAGGTAGCTATACATCGCCACAAAAGCCATTCCCTTTGCTAATTTTAAGGCAGATAAATCAGCTCAACTCTCTTTTGCTCATTACAACCCTGTGTGAAGTATCTACAGAGGAAATAGTCACAGATTAAAAAGAAAAACCAATACTTTTACAATTCTTTAGTAGAGCTAAAAACTGAAATACTTATATTGGTTATATAATACATTAATTTCTGTATCATAATGCTGCAGAAGAATTTTGTTATCTTGAAAAATAGTTTCAAAGTTTTCTCTTTATGAATGATTTGAGAAAATCTTTTTTTCCCTATAGAGATAGGTAAATAGTTTGTTATTCCATTCACTAAATATCAGTCAGCTGTTTGAAATGAAAAAAACAAATGGTAATTTAAGAGGCAGCAACAAAATTTATACATCACTGGACATGAAATATTACAGGACAATACATTTGTGCAATAAATAGACACGACTTGCTATACTTTTAAGTATTTTCTTCAATAACAAATGAGCTGGGTAGAAAAAGATCTATCATAATTATTTATCTCTTCCAATGGTAATCATATAAATTGAAGGTATTCAAATTAAGAGCAAAAAAAGACATGTATCAGAGAATAAGGTATATGGTTATCATCAACAATTTGATTTTTATCGTAATATTTTCTTAAATGTGGCATACAGGATTTTATGTCTCCTTAGAAAACTTCAAAATAAGCAATGTGTTCTATGAATTTGTAATACAGAAAACAACTGTGGGATTGTAAACAAATTTTGAGTTCCTATTGGAATTTTTTGCCATTTTTATTTTTTAGAAATGCGAAATTTCAGCTTTCTGTTTTAAAAAAGAAGTTAAAAACAGCAACAATACTGTGATGGCGAGGGGTAAAGGGAAACTCAGGACTCCTCACCATCAAGGACTTTATTTCTGCTGAAAAAAAGAGGCATGACAGTTTATTGCACCTTAAGTTAGAAATTTGACAGTAGTTTATCTGAAAATTTCATTACATATTTATATTATTTCAGATATTTGAATATTAAAAAAGAATTTTAAGCTATTTATCACTTAATAAATATTTCTTAACATAATGTATTATTTTTAGACAAAGCTCAGTGACATTTCAAAGTAGATGATTAACCAGTGCCAAGGATTGATCTATAAGGGCTCCTGGTCTTTCTTTAGCTCTTTTAAAATCTTGGGTCACAATATATGGCACTCTTTAATGGTGAGTTGTCCATTTGGCCCAGTCTTTCAAAGAATTTCCTTGTCATCTTCACAACTTCAGTGATGGTGATAAGATGTAGATCATTCCTTTTTATCATGTTTATTACAAACAAGGACAATGCCATTGATGATGATTTGGCTTAGAGTGGTAAATGCATTTATCCAAATTTCTAACTCTTCATTTTGATAAACTCTTAGAAAGTAAATCCAAAAAAAAAATTTCATATAGTAATCAACACTGACTATTCTCAGCTCTAGTCACACAGTGGTAAAATAATCATTTTTTCAGAAAAACATGCTTATCATTTTTATCATCATATTTCAATTTGATAAACTGATTATTCAATTTATTAGTTAGACATGGCACAATGCTAAGTGGTGTTAAATTTTTGGAACAGTTAGATCTACAAGCCAATAGCTAAACTAATGCCAAATGGATACAGAATATTCCTTTGGTCAAACTACTGCAACTTATATTTGTATTTATTAATTAAGATGCATTTCTGAATTTCTTTTAAGTTGTGAGAAGCACCATATCTTATATGTTCATAAATCACTATACAAGATTTCATTAACTGATGGCAAATAAATACCAACAGAAACTCCAGTTTCATGATAGAATTATAATTTTTTCATTTAATTTCTACATGAATAATTTCCCTCTTGAAAATAAGCATCAAGAGCAGCCCGAGTCTTCTAAGAAGTTATTGGCCTCCGAGTAAATCCAGAAAACAAAAAAAGGAAAAACAGGGAAGTATCATCAAAAGCCTTCTTTAGGTAGCACTCTTGTAAAAAAAAAATTATTTTCATGCAGAGAAAAAATTACAGTGAAAGCCCCAGTTTTTCCAAAAGTCTTTTGCTTGTTACATTTAGTTTTCAACCATATTAAACAAAACTTAACGCATATTAGCGGAGCATTATATTAAAATACTTCAAATATTCAAGGAAATATTAGTATTTGTAGAAAATAATTTTTAACTACATATGTGAATCTAATATAATTTTCTTTTATAATTTTGAAGCCAGATAAATAGGGCAGCACATTTAATATTTTCTGCTGAATACCGTTCTTAACCAGGAAGATATCGGCATTACAACAAACTGAATTTCAATTTCTCTCTAAGAGAAACTAAAGCATGAAGGTTTTTCCTCAAATTTATACCATAAAATGGGGGTTACTTTGCAACGATTGTTAACTTCAGAAAGAATTTCGAGATGATTTACATGTATTTCTCTCAAAGAAAAGTTTTTCTGATTTTTACCTGGTTGAGTATTACTAGAGAAACATTTTGCAAAAAAATTTAGATCATACAGGAATTTAATAATAAATTCTAATTTTTCGAAATTTTGGTGAAAAGTTACCTTATTGGTGGGGATTCTGAATACCGGGTTTTTTTTTTCTCTAAGCGAAAATAAATGATGAAGGGTTTTCCACAAATTTATATTATGCCAGCTTGAATCTTTTAAATGGGTATTTAATATACTTCTAACCTTTACACAATCCAAAATGACTATCCAAAGATTCAAATTGAAAAAGTATCAAGTTATTTTCTTAACAGGAAGTTTCCTTTCCCCACTAAAAACTGCATTAGCAATCATCGTTTTAAAACGATCGACACACAGGTATGTATCAGTATACAGGACTTGCATACAAAGGCAATCAGCGAGTGCCCTGAAACAAAACTCGACTCTTAAATTATCACTAGTCGCTCAGCTTGAAGAACAACAGAAGAAACAAGGATTAATTTCTCCACCATTCTTTGAAGGGGGGAGGGACTTCTCCTTTACTCAGTAAATACGTACTTGTGTCTGACTTGTTACTATGCTACAATTACTTTTTTAGAAAGTCCAGATAAGAAAGTTTAAAAAAATTCGATACATAGCATTCTGGACAGCCTATGAATTAAGACCCAAAGGGGAGGGGCTTGACCTACAAAAGCCCCCCCCCCGGCGGATAGAGAGTATATAAAATGACAAAGTTACCATACAGGATGCTTTTTTGCATCATTTGTCAAAAACCAGAGTTTTGGACAAAAGTAAGAAGAAAAACACTGTTTGAAAATGTTGTTTTCAAAACCTTTTATTAGTTTATATACATATTCTTATTTTGAAGACTAACAATCAACTGAACACTAATAAATCTAGTTAATTCTAAAATTCTCATGAAAATCTGCGTAAGATATACAATAAATGCAAGATTTCCACATATTAACAAAATTATCCTTATAAATAAATTCTAAGTACTGTAAACAGATAGTAATATGCAGTCAAATGAAAAATAATTTGTGTAGTCTGTTCTACAAATCAAGAAAAAAGTCAGTGAATCGCAAATAAATGTTTGGTCAATGATAAAGAGTAGTAGATGCAATTAAAGATAGAAATAAAACTTTTGAAAGACATGCAAAGTTACAAGCCACAAGAAAATTTATTTTTAACCTGTTAACACTAGATATAACAAAATCACTGTGAGTTGAGTTGTTGAAAGTTAATTCTTCACCAAAAGATTGTATGAAAAAATAAAGCCTTTGTTAGAAAAAATTTCAAGAGATATTGAAACATATTTGATGTCATGCTAATGGGACAATGGAGTATCAAGAAGAAATTCTCACACTGAAGAGCAAAACTAAACTTTTTAATAGAAATCTAAAGTTCTCACTTCATTACAAAAATCACATAACGTACTTCTTGCAAAATACATTAGCAATAAATTAAAAATTTCAACTATCCTATTTAGATGTTTTCTCAGGTTCATTTTCTTTACTTTTAGGGACGACACCAGTAACATTCTGAAAAGACAAATAAATATATATTACTGGAAAAAGACGGATAAATAAATGAACAAAGGGAAAATAGTTCTTTCCTATATGAATGGAACCACAATTCTAAAAATCGTAGTTTAGAAGAAAAGGTTTTTATCCTAAATTAATTTAAATACTAGTTAGTAGATTCTTTCATAAAAAAACATTACATTGAGGATACAAAGATCCCCATACAATTTTACAAATATGTCTTATATTAATACAGTTTTACTTATATTTCTTACAAAAACATAAGTAAATCCATACAATATCGATCATTTGATAAAATAATATCACAATGAAACATATCCAGACATATGATAGTCAGGCATAGTCAGATATCAAACATTATATATAAGTGACTAACAGATAGAAATGCATGATCAACAAACTTTGTATTCTACACTTCTTACATTTAGCATCATAAAATTTGGGTAAACAAATTTCTAGAGTAAGTGCACAATTATTTGGGAAAACCAAGCACCTATCACAGGCCAAGTTCACTACAGTCACTACTACCAGGTGTCCCAAAAATGACCGACGGATTTTGAAAATCAATAAAAGAAAAACGAAACACGATTGAAATGTATCGCTTACGGCTATACGCTTGAGAAACCAGGGAATTTTATCCCACCAATTTGCATATTTAGTAACCATTTCTGGCAACAGGTGGCACTGCAGGCATTCGAGAACTGCAGAGAAATTGAATCCGTGACATCTTCATTCGGTATTTTGCCACACAATCTGTTTGAGAGTGCTTGTGAAAGAGTATAACTATTGAAAATGGTTTTATCCTTGGAACAGCGGATATTTCTTGTTCTGGAGTATCACCGCCTGGAACACAGTTGTGTTCAAACAAGGTGCAGTTTCCAAAGAAGATTTGATGTGAGAAGAGGCCCATCAGACAATGCGATAAAGGCTCTGTTAAAAAAATTCAAACGAACGGGGAACGTCAACGATGACCGTATTGGAAATTTTGGACGGCCACAAAAGTGCCGTCACAGAGTCAAATGCTGATGCCATACAGCAGGTCATCCTACAGCCACCCTGGAGATCTGTTCGCCGTACTGCACTCCGAAGAATGACCATGCACAGTATCATGCGCCACAACCTTCACATGTTCCCGTACAAGATCTAGACATGCCAACCCCCGAGTGTGAATACCATTGATGCATGCTAAGATTTCGCGAACGCTATGCTGCAGCTTGTGGATGAGGGTGATATCGATCTTGGAAACATATGGTTTTTGGACAAGGCTTATTTTAACCTCGATGGCTTTGTCAACAAGCAGAACTGGCACATTTGGGGAACTGAAAACCCACATGTTGCTGTACCTTCATCCCTGTATTCCCTAAAAGTAATGGTCTGGACCGCGATTTCCTCCAAAGGAATAATTGGCCCATTTTTTCAAGAGCAAACAATAAATGCTGCAAAATATCTTGGGATTCTGGTTGAATTTGTGGCGATTCGTTATGCTTTGGACGACCATTGGAACGCTTCCTGGTTCATGCAAGATAATGCTTGTCCATATCAAACACCTGCAGTATTTAATTTCCTGAGCGAACATTTCAATGATCATGTTATTGCCTTAGATTACAACAAGCATACAAGAAAAGTCATGGCGTGGCATCCTTATTTGCCAGACTTGACGCCATGTGACTTTTCTTTGGGGGTACCTGAAAGACTCAGTATACCACCAAACTCCACAAACAATTGCAGAACTCAAGCAACACATCAGTACAGCACGTGAGACAATTCCAAGCGACATGTTTGTACGGGTGTCTGGACAGTTTTGTTTCAGACTGCACCACGTTGTTGCTGCAAATGGTGGTTATTTTGAAAACGTTGCTTAATTTTTTGCAAAAGTCCATGCAACATTTTCACACCAGTTTTTATTTTAGCTATTATGCAGCACCACCTGTTGCCAGAAATGGCTACTAAAAATGCAAATTGGTTGGATAAAATTCCCTGGTTTCCCAAGTGTAAGGCCGCAAACGATACATTTCTATCATGTTTCATTTTTCTTTTATTGATTTTCAAAATTCATCAGTCATTTTTGGGACACCCGGTAAGTTAACAAAAATAATGGTAGTTTCAACAAAACTATTGAAGTTAACAACATTGGGAAAGCTATGCGATGTATTATAATGTCCAGTTAAATCATCTTGAATATAATCCTAATGTATTCAAAAAAGATAGATTAGAGCAAAATTCAGTCTTAGGCATCAATTAGTATGCATAACAAAACTCTATAAAAAACGAAAGATTCTAATACCAAGAAACTTTATCTATATCCCTCAGACACAGACAAATATGTCATTTAGTGGTGATTAGGTCAATCATAGCTTTCTACCCATTGCTAATTTGAGTCGTCTTCGACTGCAGCTGCCCATTTAGTGCAAGAGGAACTGTACTTATAAATATTCTCAGGCTAGATTCAAACCATACAACATCGCAATTTTTCAATGATTGCTGTTAATGCTCGATGTTCTTTTTTTCCCTTCACAACTAAATACAGCTGAACATTTTGATAATGACTATATAATATGCCAATGACAATAGTCTCTTATACTTTACTAGCAAAAACCTAGTCAGTTATAACCATTTTCTAAACATCTTATAGTGTAACAGTTAACTTGATAGTGCAAAACTTCTACATATATCTTCAATATTATGAAAATATTTTGCACAATACTTACACTTAACGTCTTAGAAACTGTCTCTTTATTCTTCTCAAACCATTCCTTCAGAGTATTTGACAAACCTTCAACCTTCAGAGTATTTTTGACATAATCAATCTTTTCATTAGTCTTTTCGGTCAACTTCTGTGCATCATAACCTAAAATTAAATAGATCATAATTCACTCTAACAATAAAAGTAGTATTTAAAATTTGATTACATAAAACAATTTATCACAAACCAAACCAAAAATACCCGAGTGATTCCATACTATTTTAATTTCTAGATATGTATAATTTCATACAAGCATATATCTCCTGCAATTAGACAGTCTCTGACACATTTTCGGTAAATGAATTTTAGCATGAGGTGACCTGCAAGTAGTTATTTTTTTTTTCAATATTTTAATTAAAAGAAATTTTGGCTGACAAATATCGAAGTATTTTCTCATCAAAGTTCATTTCAGTTGCCTACAAAACAAAAGCAGTTTTTATTTTAAAGAATCAAACAATATTCTTTTTTATGATAGAATTGATGAATTTAGACATTTTGCTGCTTTACAGGGGCTAAAATTTCATTGATACAAAAAGGAAAATAAATTTAAATACATAACAGAAAATTCAGAAAATCTACATTTTTAATCAAGAAATACCAATATATTCTTTTTTCTACAATTTTAAACAAAATCTTAACAATGAGAGCTAATGTATCACAAATTATAGCATATTCAAAAAAGTGTTTCAAATAAAACTCTTTGATTAAAAAATTTCTGTATTTTTTTAATGAACATACTAACTAAACCAGTATATAATGTGTATTAAAAGTAATTAATATGGTAACACATTTATTTTATAAAGATTCTTTTAAGCAGAGGAAACACCTAAATGCTATTGTCAATACCAACATCAGAATGTTGAAGGAGCATATTTTCACAGCGTCAATTCACTATAAATCTAACTAAGATTTTCTTATTTGGATTTTTAAATACAGAACTGACATTTGATTTTAATATCTACTATATTCTTTCAAAAAGGAATTACACTAAATAGAAAATTCTAAGATTTTATTTTAAGTCTCAATTACTTTTACTTTCCACTTAATCCAACAGTAGACACAACATCTGACAGGCACATTCTGACAAGATTTAATCGGAACATTTTAAAGGAAGTGGCAATGCAGTCAGTAGTGACATTAGAGTCTACCCGATGGGAGGGGTAATGGTTTGCCCAAAGGAGGGTAGGGTATCCCCAATGGGGGGGGGGGCACGACCTGCTGTACAAGGGGAGGGGCATTACGATGACCCTCTCAAATTTTCACCAGACCCTCATGTATCAACTAGTTGAATAGTCTGATGTGTGAACAGGATACAAAAATTTGCCCCGACGGGAGGGACCCAGCATCCCTGACAGTTGGCACTGGCATCACCCCTGAATGCAATATTAAAATTGTGTAACATTGTTGAAATATCACAAAATATATTCATCACCATTATATCTCCTATTTTTGTAGATTAATTAACTAAATATGAAAATAGGATTCAAGGAAAATGATCAGTAGAAAACTAATCAACATAATCTACGAGTCTGTTAAAAAAGTATATATCTTACCAGCATATTTCTCTAAGGCATTAAAAGAATGATGTTTTGTAAACTCAAAGCCATTGATGAAATATTCCTTGCTTTGAGCTGGATAAAATGCAGTACATACTAGTCCACTCCCCACAGTAAAATATAATGTTTTCTTGAAATAGCCACCTAGAACATGTTCAATATGAATTCGCAAAGAAATAATGTAGTCACAACAGAAGTTAAATAAATACAGAGTGAAAGCTTCTAAGTGCACTTTTCAAAAACTAAGATTCCATCATTTTATTGTTGCTGTTTTGATGGTTGGCTTAGTAATTTGGGGTAAAGTATACAAAAGACAATTATCAGAAATATAAAAAGTATATAAATTATGCAAGCATAACAAAAAAATACTATTTATATTACATTTATTAAAATATTACTAATGTTTTAATTGAAAACATAATATCAGAATTATTATAATTCACATACAATGACTAAAAAATATTTAAAAAATAACATTATAACCCACATATGACGATTCAAAACATTTTGCCTTGCAGAAACTCAGTGAGAAACAAGGATAAAGTATTTTTATTGTCATATAAATTTATCATCTTTCTAAATTTCGGCTTGTACAAGAAACCAGCATCTTTTTTTTTTAACTAAAATAATGCATCAACTTTTTAAAAGTTTAACCAAAAAAGAAGCAAGAGCATTTAACCCCTGCTTGGTTGGCGTCGCATGTCATGCGACAAAGAGAAAAGTTGTATCTCTGAATATTGCTAAGAAATGGCACAAATAGTCCGACTTTCTTCATGTTTTCATGGTGAGATCCCGTCTTGAATGGAAAACATAAATCATTTTGTCCGAGAGTCGAAAAAAATCTGACAAAGAAGGAGTTAAAAACAAAACAAAGACACATACTCAATATTTTTGTTGAATTTCGCCTTTTAAAAATAAAAGACTTGAGATGAAATACAATCAAACCCTGTAAACACAAAATCACTTATCACGAAATTTCGCTTAACACAAAGTAAATATTGGACCCTGTCGATCAAGTCTGGGAAGTAGTGTTAATTGATTCCTTTAATGTGAAATATTGCTTAAGATGAAAAGAAAATGTTCTTTGAAAGTCAAAATCTGTTCTTTTACAAAAGTTCTCAGCGTCAAATTAGTGTTTTGAAAATTCCTTTGATTTCCCATTCATCCAGACCCACTGAAAGGGGTTGGACAAAACACCGGGGAACAAGCTGACCCATGATAAGGGCAGAAAAGGATAGTATTGAGGAAGTGTTAGGTGTCTGTGGGGTCCACATGCCAGTACTTTGCCCTGGGGAACGGCCTGGCTCTCTACAGCCCTGCAATCATCGTTGTGAATGGACAATTGTTCACGATGGATAAAGCAAGAGTTTCTTTCTCGCAAGAATCACATTCCTACCCTTCCCACCCTTTTGTTTCTTAGTTCAAGAATGCTGGGAATAGGAAAGAACAGAAGAGAAGATGGCTTTCTCGGAATTCTTCTATTTACTAGCCTTGACCACTTTTCCTGCTTTCCCTATGGATTGTCAGTTGCTTTCTGAATCATGCAAAAATGAGTTGAAGATAGCAATCTTCATCTTTAGAAACAAAGCAAAAAATGTTGAATGAAGTTAGAGATGGTATGTTAAAGAAGACAGAGATTGCGGTAAAATATCACAAGAATCACCCCTCCCTGCCTTAGCATCTGGATTTACATGAAAAACCAGCCGCCACGGCAAAACATCGAGCACTGTGTCCCTCACATAATACCCCCATTACGAGCGGCTCATGCGTCTTCGGAGATGGGTCCAAAGAGCCACACCACCATTAATATACCCACAGGGAGATGAGTTCCTACTTACTTATCCGGCAGCAGCTCATCTGTGCATTTGTGATATCCCCCTGTGGGGTTTTGCAGAAAAATATGGAATAAGGTAAATATGGAATATACCCAGTAGCACCCTCTCTAAAATGAAAAAAAATCATGAAAAAATTGAAGTGGCATATGCTATGAACCAATTCAAGACGGCAAGAAAGCGAATGCAGACTGGGAAGAATGAAGACATCGAAGTGGCCCTGTTGAGATGACTACATGAGGCAAAGAGTCAAAACCTTCCTTTAAAGGGCAATGTTTTACAAGAGAAGGCAAAAGATTTTGAGGATGCTTTAAGTGTAACAGATTTCACAGGCTCAAACGGTTGGTTGACACAATCTAAAAGTGACATGAAATCACATGTCAAAAAATTTGCAGTGAAGAAGCAGCCATAGATAAGGAGACTGTAGATGCATTTTTGTCCAAAAAATGGCCAGCCCTCAGGAAAGATTATACTCCCCATGACGTTTTCAATGTGGATGAAACAGGACTTTTTTTAAAGCATCTCCCTCTTGTACATTTAGCATAAAAGGAGAAAAATATTTTGGCAGTAAATACATCAAGGAAAGAATTACGGTTTTGATAGCAAGCAATATGGATGGGAGCAAAAAATTGCCCCCGTTAGTGCTTGGAAAATTGGCAAAACCACACTGTTTTAAGAATGTAAGAACTTGACCTGTTTAATAAGCTTCCAACAAGGAAGCCTGGATGAACAAGGCGCTCTTTGCAAAATGGTTAGTGGACTTGGATCGAAAATTATTTCAAGAAAAAAGAAAGATTTGTTTGTTACTCGATAATGCAGTGCTCATAATGATGTGCACGGACTAAAAGCTATTAAGTGTGTCTTTCTACCGCCAAACAACACAGCATAGCTTCAGCCATGTGATCAAGGCATCATCCAAAGCATGAAGATGCAATACAGAAAGGAAATGGTGCAAAAGATGATTTAGTGCTTTGACAAAATTACATTTTCTGTAAATTTGTTAGAAGCAACAGGATACATAAAAAGTACCTGGAACAGTGTTTCTACTAAAACAATAATAAACTGTTTCAGACATCCTGGATTTGTAGATGGGAAAGAAACCAACACCCAAGAAACGAATGGAGCAGAACCAGAAATTACGACTGGCTTAATTGTAAAAACTGAAAAACGTGGAATTATGTCAGCTCCTTTGTTTAAAGAGTAAGTAACCTTGGACAATGATTTGATGACATTGGATGCCACTACTAATGAAGAGATAATTGCTAAGTTATCTGGGAAAAAAGATATGAACATCCCGATCTAGAAATGGAAAAAGTAGCGGCTCTAAATGAAGCGGCAATTGCAATGAAAATAATGTATAGTTTTTTTATGGAACAGGATAATGCTTCGAATGCATTGGATAATTTAGAAAAGGTGGATGCCTTTCTGAAAAAATGTTATCTTCAAAAATTGAAACAAAAGTCAATAACTGACTTTTTTAAAACTTGAGTAACAGGTAAATAAATTTATTATCTGATATATTACATACAATATTTTTATTTCTTCTATAAACTTAAAACTTTTATTATTTTCAGATTTCTAAAAACTATAATATTTATCTTTTATTTAATAGTTTGGCAATTGCAATCTAGATGGCACCGCTATTTTAACGGTTAACATGAAACATTTTGGTGGTTCCGCTGATTTCATGTTAACAGGGTTTGACTGTAATCAATTTTGGGTATTTAATTATTTCAAGAAAAAATAATGAAACTACTTGTAGTCTACAAATTAGCAACAAAAATACTTCCGAGATAAATTTTCAAACCCACAGGTGGGAAAAATGAAAGAACAAACATAAAAACATGCTTTACATTAATCCTATTAAGAGAAGTCCGATGATGAAAAGTAGTTGGTGATAGCTCAAAGTCAACATTATTTTATGGGCCAGTTAAGTTTAATTATATATGAACATCCGTTTTGAAACAAATGAGAGTTATTTGGGATGAACCCCATAATTTTGAACCATCGTCAGATAAAGAGGACAACATCCGAGCTGGTACATCTTCTCCACACCAACGGGAGAACATCTGATCCTCAAGGTCAGAATTAATGTGCACCAGGGGTCCACATACATGACGGATCTTCAGTGGAATAGGGTTTTGAACCTGGACCTCTCCGGTTTCAAAGCCAAGACCTTCCCACCAGGACAATCCAGCCCTATTCCATAATCCAATGGTATTTACCTGCACTACACAGATATATGCAAATCTTTGTGCCTGTTCTTTCACCACATTTGGAAAGGAGTGCAAATGGGCACATCAAATTTTAGTTTCAAGGGTTGTACAAGTTGTTGAATAACATTTTCTAGTGTGGAAGGTGGAACATGTCATTCAGAAGGCATTTGATGAGTGAATTAATTTAAATTGACAAAGATTATTTACAAACTTTGGGATCTTTTTAGAGTCAAGCAACCAACATTCTCAAAAAATTTAAAACTACAATCAAGCTCACTAACTAAAATAATAATTATCACAAAAGAAAACAAGAAATTGTTTACAAAGAAAATTAGCACTTACCCTTTCTAGCAAAAATTATGCCAAGTAAACCTCCAGAGAAAATTGCCAAAATGCGAGGAATTTTATTTTCTTCACTAATTATGTAATCATATGTACCTGAAAAATGGAAGTAAAACTAAGTATACTCAACATGTAATTACGTTGTGGTGGAATTAATTTTGTTAATTCCACCACAAAATCATTCACTTTATTTAAATTTGCATTGATAATGTATATTTAGTAGTCAAGTTTTTAAGAATTTAAAACAATACACTTTTAATAAGAAAATACTGATTACAGTACTTATACATAATATAGCACCCTCACACAGTCCAATTAGCCTAGCTTTTAAATGAATGCAATTTATGCATTCTTCTGCATATAAAAATAGATATGGAATAAGTATACAAAGTGCTAATTAAGTAGCTGCAGTTGTATTAAATAAATGAAAAGCAAAAATAATTTTAATTCTAAATGCAACCATGATGAATTATTAGAGGAAAGAAGATACAAAATGCAATATTCCATCATGAGAAGAACATTACTGAAAATAATGATTAGAAAACAATTAGATCAAAATATTTAAATTAAAATGTATTATATTTGCATGATGAAAAGGCACAGAAATCCATTCAGAAAATATTTGTAAATTTCAGAAAGTATTTTCACACTGATCCTTTCATATGCAATCAAAGAAGTATGCACATTTAAATTAATCAAAAGTATATAAATTCACAAATTATATGACAAACAATCTTAAGCTTCATTTCTAAAGTTCTCATTACAGATCACTCAGATTTATTGCCACTTTCACATGCAATCATAATTCATACTGGGTAATTTTGTCCAAATCCATTAAATACTAATATCACAATGGCTGAGAAAAAATGCCTTCAGGCAGGATTTGCTAAATAATATATTTGAATCCTATAACTTATATTAGTTGTAAGATTAAGTACTATACTTCAATACATTTATATTGCATAGAATTCACACTAATTACTTATAAAAGTAGCTAATAGAAAAAAAATTCGTGAATTTCAGGGCTAATGACTCACTTTTGGAATGCGCCATACCAGTTTCATATATATGCACAGCCTGGTCCTTGACCACCTGTAAAAGTTTTCACACTCTAAGAAAAAGGAAATTTTTATGCATTCATATACATAAATATGAATACAAAATGTTATAACGTTGGAATCTCCAGAATCCGAACAAATTGGGGCTGACCTCTGTTTGGATACTGGAAAATTCGGTAAAATGCTCAATATGCCAAATGCAATAGAGTATTGACTTTGGGTGCTCTGTGAAGAGTACAGAAAGAGCTAGCAGCAATTCACATGGTGCAGTGAAGCTGTAGGCAAACTAGTTGCATACATGCCAACATTGGAAAGGTGGGTATCCATAGCAGGACTATGAGGGTTGCAGACACAAGCATACACACACAGAAAGCGATTTGTGTCAAAATTTTGAATTTATGATCATTTATGCATTTCATCACATTTTAAGTTGTCACATACTTCTATTTTTTAAAAAATATCTTATCTGGATAAATAATACAAGAAATATATATATCGCTATTATTAGAAGAATTAGAAATAATTATATGACATTTTTCAAACATGAAATGCAGAAAAAAAATCTGGATTGTCATGTCATCAAGGAATACAATTAAAACGGCCACGAGCAAGGTGGAAAAAGCTTGTTTCCATAGAAATTTTAATCTTGTCCGTAGTTCAGAAGTTTGCGGAAATTTTCGATAAAATCCGTAGTAACTACGGACAATCCTTATCAGTTGGCATGTATGAAGTTGTGACCTTGAGCTGGAATAAGTCCTGGCTACTATGACAACCCACACTAAAAATAGCCTACTGGCTTAAAAGTGACAGGGGTGATTTTACCTGTTGTCTAGTCTGCCCTATTAAAGCCTGTCATTGTTACTTTGTGTCAAAGTGTGTGTCGTGTTAATGAATTAATTCTTGAAGTATCACTTTCAACACGACATTGTTTCCATGGTAAAGAATCAAGATAAAGATAATCCCGAAGAATGTGATGAATAAGACATCTCAATGGATCTAATATCACACACAGATGCTACTAGTACACTTAAAGTGGTGCTATGCTATGTACAATAGCATGCTGCCACTATGTGATGTTTATGCAGCACTGGCGCTACATTGCATCATCAAGCACATTTAGCTCCTCACATCAAAAGAAGATTATAGATTTTGTTTCTACTAATTAAGGTACTGTATTCATTCTTAAATACCATTTCAAATTTTTCTTTTAAGTTAGGAATAAATATTAGCTGTGTTTTTCATTCACAATTGCTATTTTTCCTTCATTCTTTAATAAATTTTCTTCAGAAAATTAAAAAAAAGAAGTTCAGATTATCCAAAATTTTGGATTTCTGGTATTCGGATTACCAAGGTTCCACCGTATTCAATACCTGCAGATCTGTGAAACAAAGGAAGAGCAAAAATAATTTACATTATACATGCCATTATGATGAATTATTTGAGAGAAAAGATGCAAAATACTGTTTCAAAAGCAAGAATTTTTAAAGGGTAAATAAGGAAAAAAAATATTGGAACAGAAGAATTTTTGCTTAATTTACAATTTAACATTCTGGCTTAGAGTTGTCTTATACACTCCTGTATTCTAGTATGATATATATAGTATTTATATTATATAATAGAATATAAATTTCATTCCAAAACAACAAAACTTCATATTCTCCTGTTGCACAAACAGAATCACACTATTCAGAAAACTAATTAAATCTAATAAAATGGTTCGTAATAGCAAAAGTTATTTTTATAATAATTAATGATATGGTCAGTAATTGATTTACTTTTTGTAATTGTAAAAAAATTGAAATACACATACCTCACACAATACAAAACAAAAATATCCAGAAAAACAATATGAAGGAAGAAAAAACAAATTCTAAAAGTTACGAAACTCCCATAGCAAACAAAGGAAAGAAAATTCTACTTACATTTAAATAAGATGCAATTCCAGAAAGCTGGACTCTGACCACTGAGATTTCATTTATTAAAGGTAACTTTGAATGTTCATCATATTCTACAGTAAATTCATCATCGTTCTTTTCATAAAGTGGCAACTAAAAATATAAAAAGTACTTTAGTATCTATTGGCATACTATAAAATTTTACATGGTGAATAAACAAAAGTAACATAAATTTCTTTTGATGGATATTGAAAAATCATTTAAAACAGAAGGAAACAGATTTTATTATTACATCTATCATTTAACAGAAGAAAACATTTTTTAAAGTAAAATTCTGAACAACATATAAGCTTCACTCTTCAACATATAAGCTCTCTAGAGGATGCATGCTATTTTGTTCTCTTCTTACAACAGTCATGGGTGGATCTTGAAATTAAATTTATTTGATATAATATAATACTGAAAATACCTGATTAAAGACATTGGACGATGAAATAAAATCAAGTTTATTTGGAATTCTCAATCTTTATCCTTAAACTGAGAAATATAATTATACAAAAACCACCAAGATGTGTTCTATGCAGTGGAATATGCTTCACCATATGATTAACTTTATTATATGATTTATACTCATGATGTTGCCTTATCTACACATATTTGTATGCAGTCATTGTTTTGACTCTTAGTGCTTTAAAATGTGCAAAAAATTTGGTCTGGTTATCAGCTGAAAGTTCTATATTATCTTTTGGTTGAAATCTATGAGTTGGAACACAGCGCAGTTAAAACCGTGCCAGCGCGCCAAGCTAAAGATAAACAAACGTGCATCGGTCACAGTTAAAGGTGAATCGTTTCATGTTGACTCGTTTTGAACCCAATGCGTTTATGGTTTGTCGTTGCACTATCTCCCGTTTTAAACGTAGAATTTCAACAGAACTATTAGCTTTCCTAGCTCATTGAATGTACGGAATCTGTTACTTTTAATTATTCTAATGAAGCAGGAAAAATTGCGCTCGCGATGCCTGCGGCATCTGAAGTGGGCACTGGGCAAATTTTTTTAACTTAAAAAAACATCAGCGGCTTCGCTCTCAGCAAAGTGGGCTCCTAGTAGCTTCGCTAACTTAGTGATCGTACGGAATCAGCTTCTTTTAATTACTCTAATGAAGTAGCAGAACATTTGCCCTTAGTAGCGTTCAAAACAAGTAATAGTAAAAAATTAAGACTTACTCAGTTCTAATATTTGTACTTGGGAGGAAACGCTCTTAATGTATGAAAAAGAAATGAATAATGCGGCGCATCAAGGAAACCATTGCGCAAGTGAAGACAGCATTCCAAACGATGAATTCCAAAATATGACCAAGCAACTTCAAAAATTCCATGCAAACGATTTTTATTATAAGGCAAAGAAAAAATCTCTTAATTATATGATTGGAAAAATATATAATCACTAAATAAACCCAAGTTCTATTTGTCATTTTTTTACTAATTGAAATCGTCCTAATTAAAATATATTTTATTATTTAATTAAATATTTAATAAATATTTTAAGTTATTTAAAAATCCGTGTAGTATGTAAACAACTCAAATCACGCGAAACGCTTGCCATGACGTAAGCGATCTAGCCAATGGAACTAATCTGTTTGATTAATCAGGTAATCATATTGGCGATGATATCGTGTGTGTTCCAACTTGTAGATACCAACCTATCTTTTAGCTAATGTGTTTAAATTATCAGGATAATCAAACTCAAATATATGATTTGTGGAAAATTGCTTATATAAGTAATTATTTTTTAAAAAAACAATGTTAGACAGATTATATGAAATCTTATGATAAAATTAAAAATCATTAAGAATTTACTTTCTTTTTTTAAAGGAAAAGTATATGGTATCATTTATATTTGGGTTCAAAGATTTTTCTCCAAGAAAGTTTGTTGAGAATGAAGAGGTAGTTCAATATTTTCAAAAAAATTTAATTTTGGTTGAAAATTTATTGAATCTAGGATTCGCAGATAGTTTACCCTCAAACGTACAGTAGCTCCTTTCAATTAAACCTCCCAATAATCTCATAGATTCACTAACAGCAAAGGTAAAATTACTAAAAATTTAAAAAATTTCAAATGGAAATAAAAAAAAAGCAGAAAAGATGAGTAATAATGAAACCAGAATTTTAAAAAGAATTAGTTAATAATCAGACTCAATTTAAATTACTTAAGCGTCTCAAAATAAAGTCAAATTAAATTTCAACTATGAATTTAATAAACTTTTTTTTTCAAAAGAAAAGACACATTCATTAAAAATCAATCTAATATCACAGAATAATAAATATAGAAATATCTCGAAATAGTAACAATCTAAAAATCATATTTACATAACACAAATTAGATGCAAGTGAAATTCATTATGGCACTAAGAATTGAACTACTAAAGGTAACTAAATTCATGTAAATTATCTACTGATGCTGACAATACTGTACATTTATAAGCTATACCAAGATAAAACAATTTCCTGCATTATTATTGTTAACTGCATGATTTGATTTGAAAATTATCTTTACAAAGTGGAATTAACACTTTCGTATTTATTTTTACTATTATTTTAACCCTCTCTTTTAAAGACAAGTATAACTATGCTTATGAATTTAAGCAGATTACTTTAACAGCAAAAAATAAACTTCATACATTTTCCTTGGAAACCATTTCTTAATATATTACGAGTTTCACTTTTTTTTTATTTTTATATAATAGTATCTAAAAAATAAATTCAATTTGCACATATACAGAAAAGAAGAGGAAGGGTTTAAAGGGAAAAAAAATTGTGATAGAGCTTACTTAACAATTTGAATAAGATAAGATCAATAATGTTTCAAAATAAAACATACCATAGTTACCACATATAGTTGAGTCTCTGTTACCCGAAGGGTTTTTTTCCAAATGATTTGTAAGGAAATAGACAAAAAAATAGGTATGGTCCTTTGGAATTAATTATGCTGAATCTTATCATTGGCTACTTCAATGGCATACATTTATTATTACATCATTTCAAACTAAAAATTGTAATATACCAATGGATCTATTATAACTTCTTAGCAAAAACAGGATTAAAAACCAATTATTTTAACTTACATGATAGTATAAACAGCAAAAGATACTTACAATTTTTTAATACTAACTGTGAATATAATAGAGTTTACTAAGTAATAACTAAAACAAAATGTAACTTGCCTCTTTTGCTTTTGGAAGTCGCTTCATATTGCATTCATGACAGTCAACCATGGCTTTAGCTGCCACATTATGAGAAATAGAATACAAGGCAGTTACACTTCCAATACATGCTCCAGCATTGATTACCTAATCAATTATATGAAATATTAATAAATATAATAATTTTAAAAAATTACAGTTAAAATTAGTATGAATAAATTTCAAGTACACCTTGATAATACAAATATAACTTCACATTTCTTGTTCATTCTAAACATATTTAAAAGCACCAAACAAGACTACATTACGAATGAAGTACAGAATTTACATGGGATTGGAATAAATGTACTTCTACATTTCTCCAAAAGTTCTAGAAGATAAAACAAATTACTTTTGAAAATTTGGAAGAATTAAAAATTATACTTAAGATTTTCTGATTAGAAATTAATATGTAACAGAATTTCATTCAAAATATGAAGCATACATATATTAGAGTATATCTGTACCTTTGAAAAAATCATTTTGTGCAAGTCAAAATTCAATGTTTAATTTTAATGAAACGGTAACAAAGTTAGATAGCCTAGAAGTTCATCCACTAATGATATTATTGAATTATTTAACAAGGATGTACATAGAACTACAAAAGAAACAATTTCAGGGAATACCCGATAACCGCTATTTAAATTCAAATTCGTCAGCTATACACGATTTATCAATATTATACTTTGTTTATTTTCCTTGCCGAAAAGGACATTGGGAATTGTTGCCATTTGATGTCAGAAATAATTAGATTTTATTCCTATCTCTCAGCTCCCGTACGGCCTTACTTCTAAGGAAAAAATTTAATGTTGATAAGAATTTTCTAGTTTGTTGATAAACAGATACCCAAAAAGTAGCGAATTTAAGTAATTGCCAAATTCATTTGGCTGTGATTTCTCGCGTCAAGCTCAAAGCACTACACCGAAGTCCAACTAGCATTCCAAAAACAGAAACCTCTTCCGTATCTTGACTATTTTAAAAAAATGAATTTAGGCAATATAATTAAATAGTTGCATTGTGATGTAGTTCCAAAGAAAAAAAAAGAAAATTTCTGAAACTTCCTTGCTGAAAGGAAGATTCGCTGTTAAAATTCTCATAATTCGAATAGAGATATTTTTTGTTTCATTTATTTACTTAAAAATTAATTTTTAATGTTTTAAAGTATTACTCTATTTTCTAATGCAATGAATGCTAAAAACGATTTCGTTAACAATTATGAAGATGCGTTTGGCACTACCCTCTACCATTACGGAATTTAAATTCGTTCGAAACTATATTTGATTCATGAGTTTCTGATCTGTTAACACACATCTAATCTGATGCAATCAAAATTGCTGATCATCATTTCGATATCTCACAAATTGACTTATTGCTCAAACACTTACACTTAGAAAGACATTTGTTTCTTTGAGGCAGTACTTATCCTACGGTTTGTTAATTGCAAACCAAAATTTGTTGAATATGTTTCGTAGAGTTGTACAAGTTTTAGTATCGTACAGGAAAAGTCTCTCTAATGATCTAAGTAAGGGAATCTATGTATTGTCACAATTGTAATTATTACAACTTAAATGCACTAACTTTCTAGCATAAATTTTGAAGTTTAACTAAGCATTTTCCATGAAAGTGTCTGATAAAAAACGATTTTGATAATTGTTGGATTTTACTCCGGATTCTTTTTGCATTAATTAAAAATTGGCGTTCGTAACACTTAGGTGTATGTATTGCATAATTAAACACTACAAATCAACATGATGAAAGTGACAGAATAAATTTGAATAGAAAAACAGAATGTGAAAGCAACATTATACTGAAAATCTTCTAAGAAATTATTTCCATTATTTAATTTCTTATCTTGATTTATATTGTATTTATTTTTGTGTTCTAATTTGATATGCAGCTTGATAATAATACCGTTCATTATATTGGTTCTTTTATACTCTAATTAAATTTGTTTTTCAAAATTTTTCTTTTGTGTTTGATATTTTATGTTAATACAAAAGAAATCAATAAAAGACATGGGTGTTAATAAGCTTTTTTTTCTTTCCCTGATAACTGCTTTATATCGTAGAAAAAAAAAGGTTATTTTTTGTATTTATTTAACTATTTATCTTTAAAAAATAGTGGTGTGTGATTCTAATGGCTTGAAAGAAATAAGAGAAAAGGATAATTTTTTTAATAAGAAAAATTTTCAGACCATGATAAACTGAAATTCATTCAATGATTATTGGTATTTTATTTTTTATGCATATAGTTTGCAGCTCTTTATTTTTTTCTAACTTGGTGTATTCTGAACTATACATTCCTTGTTTAAACTAGAGTAATTCATTGAAACATTTTTACTTTATAGAGTACCTTATTTGGTGCTCTTCTCTTATAACCATATCGCGTATTTTCAACACCAAATCGTTACTTTCTGCATGCCTGTAGTATGATATTTGGCATGCATATAGATTCCTTATTTTCAATGTGCAACAAAACCATGGGCTGTTTTTTAATTTAAAAAATTCTGCCTGGTGTCCACTTGAGATACTGCAGTTATTGTGTGCACGATTTATCCTACTTCCCTTTTGTTATTTCTTACTTTTAATGTGCTATGTTCCAGCAGCTAGAAAAGCAGTAGGAAGTTTTTTCTAAACTTAAAAAAAAACAAAATCTATCAGATGCCAATGGCATCATGAACTCTTTATAATTCACCATTACAAAGACCAGTAGAGCTGGGTCGCAAAAATTATATCGGATTTCAATGGATACAGAAGAAAATTAGCCAAAACAAAAAAGAAAGATGTGGTATGTTTATAACAAAAAAGTACCCCTTATTTAATGAAATTAAGAAGAAAATTTATAAAAGGTATTCGGTAGGGTGTCTTTTGCAAAAATCTTTGTTGATCAAGGGTTAGAATTTTTGATTTTCAGTTTTATTATTCCATGCATCAATGTTTTAAATTTCATAATATTTTTATCTATAAACATAATTTTTTCCGTTAAGCTTTTAGATACTATAGCAATTCTGTGACAAAACCAACTTTGCCTTCCGTTTCTTTTGAGCCACAACCATACAAGGTAATGCATCAATCTCTTTTGTTTCCTATATTGTTTTAATTACTGTAGTTTTTGAAGATAACAATCTGTTGACTTAAAATCAAGGCTGAATTTGTTTTCCTCATTAATTGTTTTGTCTTTATCTTAATATAAAGAATTAATAAAATAAAAAAGATGTGACCCAACAGCATAGTAGATAAATTTTATAAATATTTTAACAAATTTATTTTATTACCACAAGTGACATTATTAGTATACTGTAATAATTTGAATAATTCTTTTATTATTATCAATAAGTGTATTCAAAAACATAACTGAATTTTTGCAATATTGCAAGTAAATGTGCCTGTTAACTTTTTATAGCCTAATACTTTAGAAAATATCAAACATGTTAGAATTGAATCAGAATATTATTAAATGTTAAAAAATTTTTTAGTTTTCATGCATATTATAATCACTGTTATATTATAAGTGCAATTAGTCATTAGCAGTGGTGAATTCAAGATTTATTTAGGTCAGGGGGGGGGGGCTGAGGTATAAAAAATTTTGTATTGTCGTGACGAATGTCAAACCTTATGGCTCATGTCAGCCAAAACACTTTAACTTTACAGACTTCACTCACTTGACAATAAGAATTGCAAAGAACACTACAATACTTTCGATAATGTGATAAAAAAAAAAAAACAAAATAACTAGCAAAAACATGTTTTTGACCATGTCAATGCTACAGATACGAGTGGAATGACTACAAAAATGGGAAAATTTTCAAACCTGTCTAAAGCCAGGAAGAAATGTTGTCACATTTTTTAAAGGGATATTAAGAAAAAAACAGCTGTAGTGATTTTAAAGAAAGTAAAGAATTCTGGTCTAGCTCCGAGTTGAGGGTCTGCAGCCCCCCTGGATTCGCCACTGGTCATTAGTAAGCTTTTTATCACATGTTAAAAACACAGCATCTTGAACCTTCTTTTCTTTCTTACATTCACTATTGACATAGCTGATTATGTAATACAGCTTAATAAAATTTTATTAATCACTTTGCAGCATTATTTTTATTCTCACTCATTCACTTTCCCACTAAGGCTGCTTTTAGCACTCAGCTTGCTGACTTAACCTTCTAACGGGTGTGCCTGCGCAAATTTTGCGACAAATGGGATTTTTCATACCCTGTTCTCTTATTTGGAGTCAAAACTGGCTGAAAGTCATTGCTATTCCTTCATGCAACCCCTCTCTTCAGGATTAAATGGGTTTATCCGAGTTTCAAGGTGATTGTATACTGTTTTATGCTTCTGTCGTAAAGTTTATGCAGCGCGCCCACTCGTGTAACTTGATAATTTTTTTCACGTCTTAACGTTTCAGTTTGATAATTATATATCCAGTGCAATTTAATATTTCATTTTACATTATCAAAGATATTTAATGTTTAATAAGCCTGCTGATAATCCACGTAGCTGAAGAATTTTCTTGAAAAGCTTAATGTTCAATCTTATGAAAAAACACATTGTTACTCTAGCCCAAAAAATCTGATCTTTACCATATCTTTAAGTCTAAATTATACATCGCATCACAACCTGTAAAAGCAAGTGAACAGCAACCAGAATTGAGAAGAAGTGCTTGTGGTTTTTGTTTGAAAGAAAGAAAATTATCATCAAAATACATGAAATGCAGTAGGTGCAATATATAGTGTACTTGCAAACATCATACTCTAGCAAAAGTTCAATGTTTCATACGCAAGGACAAAGATTAGAAACTACGAAAAAAAGTTGTCTTTGTTTGACAAACTTAGTTTCTATTGTAATTTTTTTATTAAATGTTGCTTAATACCTTTTTTATAAAATAATATTATTAAATCTCATTACTTTCTCTGATTTCAGCTTAATTTTAGATTTTGTAAATAATATTAAAATTAATTTTCACTCTTTATGAAAATATTTTCTTCTCTGACGTGTCTCTTATTAGTATTATAAAATAATTTGCAGCTGCCATAGTAAAAATGAAGAAAATTATTGTGTCGTAAAAAGTACGACACGCGCCCGCTGGAAGGTTAAACAATGAAATGTCTCCACATTGCATTTGATCACCCTTTTTTCTTTCTTCACCATGAGACAAAAGTTAGTTAAGAAATTGGCTTATAAACTAACAAAATTTGATTTTGCTTTAAATCAAAGCTTTACTGTAAAATGTACACAGTAAAAAGTTTAAATTATCTAAAAGTGGGCTTATCTGAGTCTAAATATGTTCTGAAAATAGTTTGTATTGTAATTTTATTTGTAAAATTGTTATAGCAAATTAAATCAAAACAACAAAGTAAACAAATAAAACATTAGAGTTGCAATATATTTACTTCTGTCTATATGTAATAGATCAAGGAACAACTGGCCATGTAGAAATCGGAGATGTTAAAAATGTAGTGAAACAAATAGAAATTGAATTTAGATGAATGTCATTAAAGAAGCAAATGCCACAAGCTGCAACAGCTATATTTCTTTCTCGCTTGCTTGTAATATAGGCTACTGATTGAGCATTTGAATTGTAATTACTACAAAATTAAACTAAAAATCAGAACCTGTTTTCAAGCATAATAAATGTACAAGCACTACTTTCGCCCCTTATTTTCAAAAACATTTGCATTTAAAAAAATTGCTGAAATGTTTGAAATCAATTTGCATTTTATTACAGTAGAAAGTGTTGCTGCAAATTATTGAAATTAATTATATTTCAAAAATTGTTTATAAGTAGGGAAAACATGCAACAATAGAAAAATCAAGAGCATGGAAAAGTTATTTTAATTTTATGATATGAGTTTTTTTCATGCAGTAATATGAATCATAAATTTTAAAAAAAATGAATTGGTAACTTCAAAATGTTGTGATCAAAAAGTATTGAGACTTGTGCCCTACTCTCAAGGCATGAAGAGTGAAGATGTTTGGAAAATATTGACCTTGGACCCTCCCAGGTATTCACTGAAAGTTACAAGGTCATAGCTCCAACCACTTCTGTATAGTAGATCTTTGAAAAATGTATGTGCCATGCTGTCATTGCATTTTTTTAAAGCAGAGAATCTGTATTAAATTTTGTCGGGAGCTTGGCAGTACCTGTGGTGAGACTTGTGCAAAGTTAAAAAATGTTTATGAGGAAGAATGTTTGAGCTGCAAGAGAGTTTTTGAGTTGTTCAAATATTTGCAGCATGGCTATGAAAATATTGAAAGTGGTGACTTCCAAAACATTGACAAATATCTAAACATCCATGATTTACATTCAACTGTGCATGGAAATCAGTGAATCACTATTCATGAGTTATCTGAAAAGTGCAGAATTAGTTATGTTTCATTTCAGTCCATTCTGACAGAAGTTTTGGGTTTGGGATGTGGGTTTTCCAAGCTTGTGCTGAAACTGTTCTCTACAAACTAAAAAGAAGACCAGCTTTCGGCTGCACTCGATCCCCTTGAATGTACTGAAAATGAGGAAAACTTTTTAAAATTGATTGTAACATGGAATGACTCGTAGGATTATGGCTGTGTTTCAAGGAGATTGAGCATTGAGAGATCAAGTTCAATTTTTTCTGCCATAACAAATGTGACAACAGCACTGTATATACATTTTTCAAAACTACTGTACAGCAGCGATGGGATCTAGAATCTTGTAACTTTTGGCACATGCATTGGAGGGTTCAAGATCAGTATTGGCCATGCATTTTCATTTTGCATGCTTTAACTTTGAAGATGGATACCAGTCCTGATATTTTTTAATCGCCCTGCATATAAACCAAGTGTGCATAGGTTTGGATCATGTTAAGTCTGGTGTTGAAATTAAAACATTTCCATCTTGGTAAATTGTTGTGAGTAGGAGCTCAGATGTTGTTGTCATCATCTGACCATAGTTGAGAATTGTGAGATCCATCCCAAATGTCTATTGTATTGCTTTAAATTTTGACAGTTGCGAATCCAGGATTTGGATCGGGGTTGTGGGGGGGGGCTGAGGTATAAAAAGTTTTGTATCATCGTGACAAATGTCAAATCTTATGGCTTATGTAAACCAAAACACTTAAACTTTACAGACTTTACTTGCCTGACAATAAGAATCATAAAGAAAACTACAATACTTTCAATAATTTAACAAAAAGCACAATGAAATAACTAGCAAAAACATGTTCTTGCCGTGTCAATTCTGCAAATACAAGTGGAATGACTACAAAAGTGAGAAAACTTTTGAGCCTGTCAAAAACCAGGAAGAAATGTTTTCACTTTTTTTAAAGGGAGATTAAGAAAAAACAGGTGTAGTGGTTGTAAATAAAATAAAGAATTCTGGTCTAGCTGGGGGGGGGGGGCTGCAGCCCGATAGCCACAACCTGGATTCACCACTGAATTTAGATGCTAATCTATCAAATCAATCTGTTCAAGGATTCTTTCTAGTACACTAGACTTCATAAATTTAACTGAATAAGTTAAAAGAATTTTCTTTAAAAATCAATTTCTATAAACAAAATGCCATATATTCCATGTCATAAATTTTAGTTTTTTCAGAATTTATAATACATTTGCTTCTACAATAATTCCATTCTGACATTTTCACCATGTATCAGAAATGTATACATAATGATTCATATAGCAGTGTATTAAATTGGATTGATTTTGGGTGAGAAATCCAGCATTAAATTACTGATTTTAAATTATAAAATTTATTGAAGACGGTAGGTATCAAAATACTGATTACTGTATTTATGCACATATATGATATTTGTTTAAGAATAAATTTTAAAATTTTTGCATTTTGATTTAAATTAGTGATCTGCATTTTTATTTTTGTTTTGTAGATTAGAGGAAAAAATCTTTTGCATATTCATTGCAATTCTCTAATTATTTATCAAATAGCTTAATCCATAAATGTATGTTTTCTGTTGTTAGGGGCCTAACTACAATGATGTTATTAAGTCAAGAAACACAAGTATTAATCCATGTGTTCAATTATTATATCAAGAACCAATTATGGTTAATCAAGGCTATATGCAATATATTTGGGATTATACTGGAAAGAGATATCTAGACATGTTTGGTGGTATTGTCACTGTGAGTGTTGGTCACTGCCATCCGTAAGTTAACTTTCATTTTATGAATTTTTTTTACTTAATAAATATGGAGCAAATGGTAAAGAGATATTTACTTTTCTAAAAGAGAAATTATTCTTTTTAAAGGAAGTGATTATTTGCAGGTACTGTACCTGCGGATAAAACGTTATTTGCAGGTACTATACCTACAAATCGTTATTTGCAGGTACTGTACCTGCAAATAAAACAATATTTGCAGGTACTGTTAAATTCAAAATCATTCTGTAGGACTTTTTTTAGGGAGTTTATTTTCCTTATTTTCTACAAGATTTTCCTTTCTTATACTTGAGATTATGAAATTTAATGTTATTTTGCGAGATTTTTTTTTATTTCAGCGGAAACACCCGAGATGCTTTTGGTTTCTGTTATCTGGTTTCCCATGATTCTGATTTAATTTTCGGTAAACACTTCAAAATATTTTTGAAGCGTTTGTTGATGAAATTACAGCTATTTAATAAAAAATCAAATTTCTAGTTATGAATAGCTGTATATCCTAAAACATGAGTTATTCATCATCAAGGAATTTTAAAAACTCCTTGCAGTTAACGGAGATCCAAAGTCAATAGTATAAATCTTCTTTAACACCAATGTAAATTGTTTTAAAACTTCAACAAAAATGTGAATTTTCTCTGAAAAAAGGGTTGAATTAACTGCCATTTAAAGCTTTAACAAATAACAGAGCTAAAAAATATGAAAGTCTTCTACTATCCACGTACGATTCTAAGTAGAAGTCTGGCTGGTACGGTTGTTAGAGCACTGGCTTCACGTTTTGCAGAACGCGGGTTCGAATCCTGTCGGATGTTGTTATTGCAACTTTTGCGGCAGTTTGCTTTTCGGATAATGTTTTTTTAAAGTTATGCCTGTGAAATTCAGTATTTCCTTTAATTTTACTCCTTTTTCGAAACCCAAATTATTATCAGACAAATTTAAAATAACTTTTCCAATTTCCTTCTAATAAATGCATAAGTTCTAAATTAAAAAGATTAAAAGCTGTTTTTAAAAGCACTCTTTTATTAATGTGTAGTAGTAAAAAAGTAGAATTGTTTAATTACATTTATTTTCTGCATTTTATTCATTAATTTATAATTCATTATTACAAACAAAATGCGTTATATATTAAAGACTATAAAATGGAAAAAAGTGTGCTGATTTGTTCTCAAATTCACTAATAGATGGCACCACCCATATTGAATGTTTAATTGAATTTACTGATTAACTGATAATTAAGCCCTAAAAATATTAAAATATTGTACTCTCATCTAAAATTCACAAGTGTGCAAAGTAACAGAATGGAAAATACCTGTAAATAATGTTTTATCCATTGTTACAGTACTTACAAATAACTTATAATTCGTAGTTACTGTACCTGCAAATAACGTTTTATTTGTAGGTACAGTACCTGCAAATAACGTTTTATCCGCAGGTATAGTACCTGCAAATAATGAATTATTCATAGGTACAGTACTTGCAAATAACGTTTTATCCGCAGGTACAGTACCTGCAAATAGCGCTATCCCTTTTTAAAATATGATGGAACAAATCTTCTTTAGCTGTGGATCATGATTCTACAGAACGGTTGATGCTTTTAGAAAAAATAAAGAATTTTCTGATATGGATGTCATCTGAGTACAAAATATACTTCTATTAGTTTTTCAGTATTAAATTGTAAAAATAATTTCAGACACTGTTGTAACTAAACAGTTTTTTAAAATTAATTTTCCATAATAGATACAGTTTAGTTAAGCATCTATAGCTAATATTCTGCAACTATAACCTTTAGAGTTAATTAGATTGTGTTACGGGCATAAATCTTCTCTCTCAGATGAAAAATCAAAACTTCTTTGCAGCTTAGAAAGTACACAGCACCTAATATGTACAAATAACTAACTTTTTTGTGCATAGAAAAAAGCACCTAAATTTTATTGATGAATCTTTTCTCAGTATAGATAGAATATATGCTTGCAGACCTTTTTATTTAATGATTTCATCTTGTAACAATACATTTGTTGTGGAAAATATATGTGAAAGCTTTGAAGGCTAAATATTAAGAAAATAGAACTGGTTATGATTAAGTGAATTTTTGGAAAAATGACACCTGATGATATCCCCGGTTCTGCCGGGCGTACATGCATGAAGGTGGCCGAGTAGAGAGTGTGGCTCCATCACCTAACAAAGAAAACAAACAAAAGTTGTTTCTCTATAATAAAAATAATTAAATCTTACCTAAGGTTGTTGATGTGCCGCGAGAGATTGAGTCATTTAAGTATAATTGCAATAGAGAATGATCTGTTTGAAGAAAGGAACTTATTAGGCATTATTGATGAACTTCGAAGTAAGAAAAGGAAAGAGAGTGCAATTTTAACTTAATATTTCATTTAATGGAATAGTTATAATAACATGTAATTTAATAATCAGCACTTACTTTTCAAATTGCTTTACTATACCTGCGTATTTATATTTTATTTTTCTGTAAATGTTTTTCACAGGTGTGATCTGAAGAAATAGGCTTTTGTTAAATTTTTATGACAGTCTGATAGATACTATCCAGTGTGATAGTTTCTTTAAATTATATTTTTAAAAGTTTCCTTTTTCTGGAAGATAAAATTTTTCATTTAAAATATCACCATAAATAGAATGTGCATTTGATGGTAATTTGTTATAAGCTTTTCAATAAAATACTCCATCTTGTTTTTAAAAAATTAATAAACTCAATTTTTCTAATGTATTATGACTAACACAGTACATCAGTCTAGCAAGGAGTATGGATATCATCAAGTAATTAGCAGCAAACGATTTTCCCACATTTGGCCCAAAAAATTACTGACACTTCCCCAATGCAACTATAAAAGTTTCTTTCTTACCTGTTAACTTGCAACTAAAAAAAAAAGTAGATTACCTTTATCAATAATTTCTTCTCTTCCTTATGGGTATTTGAAGAGAAATAATTGAAAATTGAATGGTATTTGCAACATGTCTTTGTTTACACCATGCCCAAAACAAAATTGTATAATTTATCTTGCATACTGAAGGTACATTTTAACGTCTAGAAAAATGTAGAATTTCAAAAGAATAGAAGAGTCTTAAGTTTGTCCATCATAAATTATTAAAATTCTTCTCTATTTGTGGGGGCCTTTAAAGAAAGTTTTATCAGGTTTGCAACACTGTTTCTTTGGCTTTTTGACGCTTCTCTCAAAATATTGAATTATGTTCCAAATGGAGATAAAGTTTATTTGGTAATACTCCTAATAATAAAAGCGAATATATAAAACACTGAAAATAATGACATTTATTCATGGCACAAGAAATATTTTGACACAGAGCATACCATATATTTTGTTCATATATGCATGTTTGATAGTTATTCAACAATAAAAATTGCTCAACCTGCCTCTAGGTACCTTTCAGTGATTTACAACTTTCTTCGATCATTATTTGTTTTTTTTCAGCATCATTTGACAAGGGGGGGTGCCAGTGGGGTGTCTGGGATGCTGTGTCCCCCCTCCCCATAGAGGCAAGTTTTTGTATCCCTTTCATGAAATGGGCTATTCAACTAGTAGATAAATAAAGATCTGGCGAAAATTTGAGAGGATCATCATTATGCCCTTCCTCTTGTATAGCAGGTTGTGCACCCCCTGTCGGGGAGATCCTGTCTCCCCCGTTGGGCAGATTCTAACGCCACTCCTGCCTTTGACATATATTACTCTCATTCATATCATGATTTCATCCATATAGTTTTTTTAATTTGCAAAAGTGAAAGTATCTAAGGACCTTAGTGGTCTAGTGGTGAAATCTTTGTTTTTGGATTGGCGGATTGCAAGTCTGATATCCTATTTCACCAAGGATTCATGACTTATGTATTCCTAGAGGTTATGAAATCAGCAATCATGGATCATATGCTATCATGTTGATGTGTTTTGGAGTTTTAGAGAGGGTGGGGAAAAATTAAAATTCAACATTTGAGCATTTTTTTATGGTTGAAGAATTACCTGCCAGTTCAGGCGTCTTCTTTATCACCAGATCATGGTTCAAAATTCGAGGTCTGTCTTAAAATAATCTCGCTCAGTATCCAAACAGGATGTTAAAACTAATAAATTAAATTAAATCATTCATAGGAGTGTTTGGAACTTTAGAACAAGAACTTGACCTAATTTATTAATGAAGGCTTAGTACCTTCTTACCTACCTAGAGGTACCTTTTTGCTGGATTTCTACTTTATTAAAAATACTGGAGATGGTATCAAAACGTTAATCCCAAATAACTGTCTATTTAAAAATAATTTTGAATTATAGATTCATCCCGAAAAGGCATGAAATTTATTTAAATTATAGTTTCCTTAGAAATTTGCAAAAATCCTACTGCCATGTTTCTGCTATTTTGTAATTCAAAAGATTATAAAAAGTGGTGTAGCTAAAGGGGATTCGTCCCGAGCAGCACTTGGAAAAGGGCATCAAAATCAGACATGCAGAAAAACAGTTTTATAACTGAAAAGAGCAGCGACACTAGCTCAGTCATTATGTACATAAAAAATAATTAATGTAATTAATTCACCTTTTGTCGGCAAATTGCCGATATGTGAAAGAAAGACTGGTGGTGGATGCACGATTTTGCACCATATCTGCAGAGGTCGAAGGCATCAAATGATGAATTACATTACTAAGTGAATGTTTTTTCCTGGAATTTAATTTTTTTTTTTTATTTCGAGGTTTATGTGCCCTATGTACCTTATAATGGAAGGTTGTCATGTTGCAAGTTCTCCCTGGGCGGCAGAAGTTCCAGCTATACCACTGAGTATAAATTTAGTATCCCATTTTTTTTTGAATATTTCAGTATCAGATTCAGTGGAAATGAAGGTAAATAGTAAATGTGAAAATAAACTTTTATAATTATTTTTTAAAGACATCTGTCTGGAAATATAATATATGCTAAGTAATATTGTGGAATCCATATGTTCTTTGTTCATTGAAGGAAGTTAAAATAATAAAATAAGACTGACTTATTATAAAGGCAAGTCTTGATATTATTCATCATATATTTCAAATTCTTTATATTATAAAGATACAAAGTGTAGCTAAATAGAGTATTTAAAATAAGTAATAACAAGCAGAGCAACTTGTTTGAATTGTTGGTCATCTTTTCATGTAACTTAACGCCAGTATAACTGGTGTAGTAGGGAAATTTAGAGAAGGGGGTGACAGCTCGGGTACCATCCTCAGCAACTGATTGTTGTTCCAAATTATGAGGTGCATATTCAAATTGCCCTAATGTAGCTTTAAAAAATAGGACTAGATTTAAACATAATTAATTAGATTAGGAATTGAAATTAATTAAATTGGTAAAAAAATTACTTAGATTAGATTAATGTCAAAATACTGATTTTATATAAGCAAGCATAACTAATTTTTTATTCTACAACTGTATTTAATAAAAAAGATAATTTTGTCCTTAACAGTTACCAATACTTCCTTCATCATATCTATAACTTGTAAAATGGTGGCAAATATTTTTTCCCTTATTTTTATGTTTCATCATTTTCTAATACCTATTTTTCTGTATTATAAGTATATGAAAAATTTATAATTCGTACATAATTGTGTTAACCTATTATGTTCTAATTCGGAAAATATCCAGTTTAATTTAGAATTTTCTGTTGTAGATTCCACTATTCAAAGTACTTATTCTTCAGATATTTTTTATTTCTCTATGTTTAAAAATATCTCTAAATTATTTATTTTGCTAAAATATAGGGATATAAGTGATATTAATGTGTTTTTTCAATGCATAAAAATTTTGTACAACACATCGGAGATTTTAATTTATGTTTATGAATTGTATATTAATATTCATGCAAGTTATGCTTATTAATGTGAGTTTAATAGCATTTAATTACAGTAGATTTTTCTTTCTGTAGTAAAGTAACTAAAGCAGCTGTTGACCAAATGCACAAATTATGGCATCTAACTAACCTATATTTACACCCAAAAATGCATGAATATGCCAAGAAACTGACTGATCGTCTTCCTGGGGATTTAAAGGTATTTTTATCTCTTGTGTAGTGAAATTATATATAACATAGAACTTTTGTGTTTCATTTGGAAATTATCTTTCCACAATTTTCACATGAAGAAATTGGATGGCAAAGTTTGAATAATTATTATGAATTATATATTCTCTTTATAACTATATCTGGGTATCGACCTCGTGAATGGCTAATACTGTGGCTTAATTTTTATTTGCTGTTGTTGAGAGTGGTACGGAAAATTAAATTTAAAAGAAATCTTCATATCAGCTCTTCTGCCAGTTTCTTTACATAGCTTTTTGCGTGCTGGTTTCATCTTTTAGGTCTTCTAAAATTGACTGTATTGCACTTTTTTGCAAAGTAAGAACTAAATGGTTAAATTAATATTTTGTATGGAAGTTAGAATGTTATTCTTGGAAGTAAATTTGATTTCTTGTTATAATTACAAAGCTCTTTTCTCTATATAGACAAAATGTATTGATAAATTCCATTTAAAAAGTGAAAATTATCTATTTTTAACTAAGAAAATAGAAAATTATTTATTTTAACTTTTTCCCCTTTGAAAATAAAAGAGCTTATGGTTGAATTTATTTGTAGTTAAATTGTATGGTTTGTTATTGCAAACTGTTACTGACAACAGTAAAACATTTTGTACTAATTTTAGGTGTGTTATTTTTGTAACAGTGGATCTGAAGCTAATGATTTAGCAATCCAACTTGCAAGACTTCATACTGGTGCTTTTGACATAATATCTCTCAGGTATAGTTTCTCCTCTTTAATATTGATTCATAATTCTTTTTTTTTTTTTTTACTGTTTACTCTTTCATTTATGGTTTTTTAAAGGTAGTGCCTAAAACCATAAAAAATGAGCTGTTCTTCATTATTAAAAAAGTGAAATTTTGTGTAATCACTCTTGAGTATTACCTATTAATTTGGAAAGAAAATTCTATTGCAAAATGTTTCTGTTTTCACTGTATGAAAACGTGAAAATGCATAATAAAACTACTGAAATAAAATGTTATATTATGTGCAGAAATATGGTTCTGCCCTTTTTAAACAGATATGTAAAAGTACTGATTGAATACTACTAAATGATGTCATTTGGAAGGTTTGACATAAACCTTTAATAATATATAAGTAATATCCACTTATAATATAAACAATTATTTGTACCTCATTAACATGTTGAGTTTTAAGCCAACAAAAAGTATTTGCAGGAAGTTTTATTTCATTAATTTACAGCAAAGAAAACTGCTCCATTTGTTATTGGAAGTTAATGATGAACTTTCTGTATTGAATACAAATTGCAAAGGATGGTTTCAACGGTTTAAAATAATGATTTCAATACACTTAACAAAGAGCACGGAAAACCATCAAAAAATGTCAAGATGAAGAACTGAAAGCATTACTGGATGAAAATCCTTGCCAAACACAATCACAATTGGCTAAATGTTATCCAATCATGCATTTCACAATGTCTACATGCGGTGGCCAAGGTTCAAAAACTCGGAAATTGGGTCTGTTTTGAATTGAAAGAAAGATAAATAAAATAACAGAAGATACCATTTGTTTATTGATGCATCAAAGACAAAAATGAAAAAAAAAAAAGTTGCATTGAATTCTTGAGGGAGATGAAAAATGGATTCATTTCCAGGGTATGTAACGTCATGAAAAGTGCTTAAATTTGAAAACAATTTTTAAACACCTTAAAAGTACTTAATTTTAAAAACAGGTCCTTAGAAAGTGCTTAATTTTCTCAAGAAATGCAAAGAAAACATTCTCCTTTCAAAACCTCAGACGTTGAATTCTATGAATCAAAAGCATAGTCATAAAGCTTTGTTGATCGGATGTATCAAGAAGTAAAACTGATGAAAGAGAAGAATTCAGGGAAGGAATCCAGGATGTCATAGATCCAGGGGTGTCAATACATGTTAAGGTAACGCTTATCGTCCAGTCAATGAAGGCCCAAAATGAGGGTGGAAAAACATTTATATAGTTTTAAAAATTGGTGCATATTTTCGTGAGGGGCTCCTGATGAATATACTAAAAGGTCCCGGTCCTGAGGGAGAGCTTGCACCACCATCTTGTGCTTCATCCCCCTTTTTTAGTTTTCCCTGAATATCTTGAAAACTATTCAGTTTTCAAATTACAATTGATTTAAAAAATTAAAGAGCGTGAAATTTCCTACGAATTCACGCATTTATTATTCTTCTAGCTTTTATTGTTTCTGAGATAATGGGTCTCAAAGTTTACCCCCATCTTGGATTTCAACCCCCCTTTTTCAGTCTTTTGTGAATATCTCAAAAACTATTCAATGGGGAACTTGCACCCGTGAGGAAAATGCTAATTTCTGTGTTTTATCAACAGATTGATCGTCAAAATGTTCGAAAACAATAATTAAAACCCATAAAATGAACTTAATTAATTAAAATTGAAGTTTTAAATTACCGAAAAGTACGGCAAAAGCACGTGATCTCAAAACACTACGTGATTAGTTTGATGTCATTACTCACAACGCTGTAATGTTTACATTTGTCTAGCAGCGTTCGTATTCTATTGTCATCAAAATTATTTTCAACTCTGATCTTTATAATAATTCATCCTCTCATTCTCACTGTTGATTTATTTCTAAATGTTTATTCATTTTTACGAATAATGTCCGTAATACCTGGATTTACCAAAAGACAGTCGGACAATTTGCCGAAAATTGACAGCATGACGATGTTTTCGTTTTTAGGAAAAAAATCTGGATTTCATGGGAGCGGAAATACGAGGAATTAAAACAAAAATTTATTTCTGCAAGTATGACCACACACACACACACGAAGGAAGAGCAAAAGAAACAATGTTTGCAAAAGAAATCATCGAAAAACATCAGAAATTAAGGAAATGCAAGAGCTTAATGTGAAACAAAAAAGGGGAGGGGTAAGTCAGGTATAGGAAAAATAAACTATATCCCGGAAATACCACACCCACAGGAAAGATAGGCAAGATAAACAATGTTTGCAGCAAAAATAATCCAAAAATATAAAATATTAAGTGAATGCGAGAGGTGAGACGATACCGAAAAAAGGGGGGGGGGTAGGAGCCAAGTACAAGAAATATACAATTTAGGCAAAAAAACACCACTCCCCACAATAAACAGGCATCAAAGACAATGTATGCTGCAAAAATCATTAAAAAATTAAAGAAATGGGAGAGGTTCAAAAAATTTACTGCAAGCTAGTAACGAAAGGGTTACAGGCCGATTGCATCATTTTTTGGAAAGGCGCTAAAAAGGCCAGAAATTGAATTTGGGTGGACAAAACCACTCTCCCACTAAATAAATACATTGGCAGCATCATTTACAAGTGAAAATAATCTGATACAGTTAAAATTAGCTAAATGCCAGACATGTTTAATCTGACAAAGTGAAGGATGTCAAATGTAAACAAATGATTTCCAAAACAGAAAATGATTCATAAAAAATGAACTAATTGTCCAAATTACATAAATGATGTGTCAAAGCACTCAGGAGGAGATAGAGAATAATAATAATTATGTTGGGAAGAAGACTTTCCGCACTCGAAAAAAGCTATTGACCAAAGGGTTATAGCCGATTGCATCATATTTTGGAAAGTCACAAAATAAATGAAAAATGATATTCGGATGGAAAAAACCATTCTCCCAATAAGTAAACACATGAGCAACATCGTATGCAGGTGAAATTAATTGAATACAGTTAAAATTAACTAAATGCCAGACGTATTCAATCTGACGAAATACCAGCTGACGAAAGTAAACAAACCAGATTGCTGAAGACAAAGTGATCCATAAAAAATGAACTAATGGTGCTATTTATAAAAATTATGTATCAAAACACTCAGGAAAACATACTAAACAAAAAACATTTAGAAATCTTATTCCGTTTTATAAAAACTCTTTATAGATCAACAAGAAACATATGCTGCTTGCTATTTTAACGGCGCCATCAAAGTGAACAAAACGTCATGGTAAGGTGTGGCGGCGTAGGAAAACTAGCGTTTTTGAGATGAAGTAAATAGTGCGCATTTGAAATTGTTTTATTTTACCTTTTCGGGCTATAAAAGTAAAAAAGAAAGATACTATCCATCATATTTTTTCATTTTCTATATTATAAAAATATAAACAAAAAACGTGCAAGTTCCTCATTGCATGTAATACAAAAAATTAATGATCGCAAAATTCTCTACAAATGCATGCTTTTATTTTTCGTCTAGTTTTAATAGTTTTCGAGATATTCAAGAAAAACTAAAAAAAAAGGGGGGATAAAATCCAAGTTGGTGGCAAACTTTGAGACCCATTACTCGTAAACTATTAAAGATAGAAGAAAGATAAAAGCATGTATTTGTAGGGAATTTTGTGCTCTTTAATTCGTTAAATCAATTGTAATTTGAGAACTAAATAGTTTTCGATATATTCAAGAAAAAACTAAAAAAAAGGGAGTATGAAATCCAAGATGGTGGCGCGAGTCCCCCCAGGACCGGGAACTTTTAGTATGTTTATCAGGAGCCCCTCACAAACATGTTTATCAATTTTTAAAACTATATGATTTAATGTTTTTTTGAAACCCTTCGTTGACTGAACTATTAATGGCTTTTTTTTTCGCTCCCTCTTTCTTCAACAATGGGCACCACCACATATTGAAGTACTGGAATGGTTACCCCGAAGGGGCAAATTAACTGGTAATTTGTTAATTTTAAGAAATGTTGGAAAAGGTCACAGATTTTTGTTGTTAATCTTATAAAAGTTGTTTTAATTTTTGGAAATGACAGTTTGCATTATCATTTTTATTTTTTTGTCAAACCAAAGAGACGTCTTCTATTGTAAAATAAAGGATGTTGTGAAAATACAGAAATAAATGTTAAAATTAAAAAAATTACATATTTTAAATTAAAGAAATATACATATTTTAAATTTTTCAATTAAAACTACGCAGTATTATAAAACTGAAAAAACATACTATGCTTAGAAAATACGTGGGTCTACGTATGCATGCATGTACAAAGGTGCTTAATTTTTTTGGATAAAGTGCTTAAAAAGTCCTTAAAAGTGCTTAATTTTTACATCAATTTCTCACTACGCACCCTGATTTCTACAATCCTAAGCGATTGAAGGTATAGGTGTGTTTAAAACCAGGTCCTTTAATGCCAAAACAGATCATCCATGGCAGTAAAGTTATATTATGAATCTAGTGGGACCAAAAGAGTATAGTCAACTATGAACTATTGGAAACATGGCAGACAATCACTGATGAACGTTAAAAGTAACATCGATCTATTTAAACCAAGCATTGATGCAGAGACACCCAGAATATTCTGAAAGACAAGGCATGTTAGTTTTGCACCATGACATTATTCAGCTACATCTTCCAAGATCAGTCAAGGCCACTATGGAAATTCTTTGCTGGAATGTGTTGACCCACTCTACTGTATTCATCTGATGTTGATCCTTCAGATTACTTTTATTTTTGACCCATTGACAGTGCCCTTTCTGGAGAGCGGTTCAGTTCTTATGCAGAAATCCAAAATTTGTTTAATCACCGATTGCTTCAAAAAACCATATTTCTTATACAGTAGAACCCCAGGAATCCGAACTAATTTGGGCTGACCTTTGTTCGGATTCCGGGGAATTCTGATTATCCGAGAAATTCTGTAAGATACTCTTGATGTACCAAATGCAGTAGAGTATTGATCCTCGGTGCTCTGTGAAGGCATACAGAAAGAGCATGCAACAATTCGCATGGGACAGTGGCAAGCAAGCTGAGGGTAAAAAGAAAATATCCAAGTTTGTTTCTACTAATTAAGGTGCTGTATTCATACTTAAAGGCCAATTTGAATACTTCTTTTAAGTTAGGAATAAACATTAGCTTTGTTTCTGATTCGTAATTGTTATTTTCCCTTCATTTTCCAGTAAAAATTTTTCAGAAAATTAAAAAAAGATGTTTGGATTATTTGAAATTTCGGATTTCTGGGGTTTAGATTCCCGGGTTTCTACTGTATCGCAGAATTTGTTTTTCTGTGAAAGATTGACAGTTATTGTGACTTCTGATGGAAAATACTTGGAATATTTTTTTTAATTTTATTTTAACAAAAAACAAGTGTCTTGTCTTTACTCGAAAAAGGGCAGAACCATATTTATACATCTAATAATTATGCAACCTGCACTTCTTATCATGTAAATAGAATCTATTACCCAGATAGCAATTTTAGTTTGCAGCAAGCTTGCCACAAATTTGTCATGACAAGAGTGCAAGCTTGCCACAAATTTGTCATGACAAGAGTGCAAGCTTGCAGCAAGTTAACGAAAGCTTCGAAGTCACCATGGAACGAACTTGCAGCAAGTTTGCCACAAGCTTGTCGTGCAAACTCATTGCAAATTATAGCAAAAACAGAGTACAAACACAACCCGGGATATAACTCGCGACCTACTGATTAGTAGACAGACGTCGATACCACTCAACCAGTTCGGCTACAACAGGAGAAGATAGATTTCGCTAATGCATCGTTCGCTTCGATTCGTATACGATTTATTTTAAACTTTTTTCTTGATTTCATTAATCTTTTGAGTTGAGAATATGATTTGAAGTCAAAGAGAGAGCGATTTTCGCTAATAACAACGTTTTGCTAGTAGAATAAATTATAAAATTAGAGTTCAAAAGTAATTACGTTAAAATGGGACAAAATGTATAAGTTTATTTTTCAACAAACATTGACTGTTTTTTCGGTTTAATTTTGTTTATAAACGTTAAAATTTCAACATTAAGAAAAAGGCGATATAGTTTTCTTTAAAGTGCGAGTGATATATTTAGTAAAAAGATGGAAAATGTTTCAAAAATTTTTTTATAAAAAAGTTAGTTTTTTTTACAAATTATCATTGATTTATTGAATTAATAAAAAGAAGGATGGTCTAGGAGATGCTATTAAAAATCGGATGGTTTTTTTTAAAACAGAGACAAAGATAATTATCTCTTTGTGCTGTCTTTGCAGGAAGCTTGTTTTGCATACTTGCTGCAAGTTTGATTTGCAAGGGAGGTGGCGCTATTTTGTCACATCGAACTTGCAGCAAATGCGTTGCAAGCGAGGGTGGCGCTAGTTGTCACAGCGAACTTGCTACAAGTATTTTTCAAGTTTGATGCGTCAAATTTTGCCATGACAAGTCAAAATCAAACTTACGTGCTATCTGGGTATAGTTTTACTAAACATTGCATATTGACCAATAATTTTCAGCAGTTTAAGGAAAAACTTTAGATCAAAACAGCAATTTTAGTACCTCTCTACTTAATTACCAGCAAATATTATTTACAAGAGTACAAAACAAATTTAAATTCAGTTTTGAATTCTGATAACTTTAACATATTAGTCCCTCAATTTAACTAATGAAAATAATTAATAAGAATAACAAAGTTTGGGGCATTTATTTCCTTTATCTTAATTTAGTATGTTTGACTAGGATTCTTATTCCATTGTGATGCAAAATTATTTCTATCCTATACCTTTCATTGCATATTTTTCTTAGAAATGCATACCATGGAGCTACTCCTTATTCCATAGGATTGTGTGGAATAGGAACATGGAAGCATAGCTTTCCAAATGGCTTTGGTATACATCATGTATGTTTTTGTTAATTTCATCTAATTCCCTAATGAAATAATTCTTTGTTTCCTGATCTTTTAAGTTTTCAAACTTTTAGTGTATGTACTTCATTGAAATGGAACACCGTAAAAAAGACTTTCGAGTTTTAAAAGAGTTTAGCTGATGATATTGAATAAATATTGCTGCAATTGCAGTAAAGTGCATGATTTTATTTGTTATTTATACCGTATTTAATATTGTTTTGCTATTTTACTTATAAGTTTTATGTAATCTTTAGGTTCTTCCAATCCTTTTTTCATTTCTTTTGCAGTTGCAATGCATACCTTGTATTATAAAAGAACGCTATTCATTCATTTCTGCTTCTAATCCTACGATAGAAAATTTGCTTCCTTTTCTAATATGAAGCTTAAGAGATTTGAAGAATAAGTTCTTTATTATTTTTTTTACAGAAAATGAAAAACAAATGACAGTGAAATTTGGACTTCACAATTATTATTGTCGAAATATAAAATTTGTACAATTTTAAAGGTATATCTGAAATATGTCTCAAGTTATAAGATTTAAAAATCGCTTTAGTGTGTGTCTGAAATTTATTAGAAACTCATTAGGGAGAGCTATACTTTTGAATTTGATTATGATGGGAAGTTTATCCAAAATTAACCAGATTTTGGTTTTGATAGACTGGTTATAGTGAATGATGTTGATATGATTGATTGAATGTTATTATTTCAAGTTAATAATTTTTTTTATGAAACTTTCAAATGCCAAAATAATCTAAATGGAAAAAATAAATGAGGAGAGGAATTCTCTATTTTATTATTTAAACTCTACGCCATTTTGCTGTGTATTTTAAGCAAGCAGGGTGGCCACCCGACCGGGAAACCTGGAAAACCGAAAATAGTCAGGGAATTTCGGGAGACCGGGAAAAAACAGGGAAATTTATTCTAAACCTGGAATTTTTTTATTTTGATAATTCTTATTGCAGGCGACAATTTGATGATCTTTTTTTATAAATAGAACGAAAGACCGTGGCAACCAATGAAAATCAGTCATTTACTGACAGTCAAAAACGAATGCCATTCGTGTTCATATAAACACCTCGCCAGGGCGAGGTGTTTACATTTAAATTTCCGAGGGACCGAAATTTCGGCTGTTAGTCCAGTCAACGAAGGGTTTGAAAAAAAACTTTAAATCATATAGTTTTGAAAATTGGTACACATGTTCATTAGGGGCTTCTGATAAACATACTAAAAGTCCCCGGTCTTGGGGGGTAAGCTCACGGCGCCATCTTGGATTTCTTCCCCCTTTTTTTAGTTTTTACAGAATATCTCGAAAACTATTGAGTTTTCAAATTACAATTTTTTTAACAAATTAAAGAAGGTAAAATTCCCTACAAATACATGCTTATTTTTTTCCTTCCAGCTTTAATTGTTTTCCAGATAATGGGTCTCAAAGTTTGCCGCCATCTTGGATTTCATTCCCCCTTTTTTAGTTTTTCTGAATAACTCGAAAAATATTCAATTTTCAAATCTTAATTGATTCAACAAATTAAAAAGCGTGAAGGTCCTTTCAAATATATACTTTTATTTTTCTGCCAGCTTTAATAGTTTCGCAGATAATGGGTCTCAAAAGTTGTCGCCATCTTGGATTTCATCCCCTTTTTTAGTTTTTCTTGAATATCTAGAAATCTATTCAATTTTTAAATAACATGTAGTCAGCAAATTAAAGAGCTCAGAATTCCCTACAAATGCATGCTTTTATTTTTGTTTTAGCTTTAATAGTTTCCGAGATAATGGATTTCAAAATTTGCAACCATCTTGGATTTTATCACTGCAACTATTAAAGCTAGAAAATAAATAAAAGCATGCATTGGTTGGGAATTTTACGATCATTAATTTGTTGTATTTAATGTAATTTGAAAATCAAATAGTTTTCGACTATTTCGATCTGTCTACAAATTAACATCCACACTACTGCCTGCTTTTATGATGATTTAATATCAAATAGGAGTTACACCAGAATTAGTTTGTTTTTCCATTTCTGGAGATCTTTTCATTGAATTATGAAGTATTTGAAATTAGTGCTAATATTTTCTTTCAACATTTCTTTTTGTTTAATTTGGGTATGTTTTTTTTCTCTGAGTGTTGGGAAACATTATGATTACTGATCATTTTAATAAATTATGGGATCTTCAAAGTATGGGACAGCCGTTACCCATACATATAAAATAACAATTTTTTTTAGTATGATGTATGCAAGTTCAGTTTTTCGTTCTTTACGCATGCCCAGATCTTTGACATATAAGATCAAATTTAGCAAAGTGATGGATTAGCACAAGAGGGGAGCTGACGCCATAGTAATTTTTTTAAAAAAATTCAATTTAGATTTTTATTTATTTAATTTTAAATGGTAAATTCAGGTTTTTTTCCTCATTTTTGCGAATTTTATTTTTTCTCTCTTTTTTTTTGTCTTTGATGTTTTATTTTATTATTATTTATTTCTCTTTATATATTGTCCATTTTGAGCTGTATTGAAGGAAGTTGGTTGGAATAAAAAGTTGCTTTTTTTTCTTTTGCAAACTATTCGATTCCATTCGTATGACAGAATATTATACTTCTGTGTTTTAATTTATAAACATCAGTAAAAAATCATTTTCTTACATTTTTTTCTCTGCTTTTTTTATGTTTTATTTTGAAACGTATATTTTTATTGAGATTTTGATCGTCCTAAAGATTTTTTAAGTTTAGATTTTTAATCAGAAAAACCTGGAAAATTCGGTACAGTAGAATTGTTCATTGTAAAGATGTATTAGTTATTTTATGGTTTATTGTTTAAAAGTTTTAAATAAATGTTCTTTTTTCAAACATTTTGCTTTTTTATTCAAACCATACTGACTTGAATGAATACTTAGTATGGCCAATGTGCAGGTGATTTTTTTCTATGGTTGATGGGCTACCTCCGAAAAAAGTCAGGGAAATTTTTTATAAAACCTGGAAATGTCAGGGAAACTGAAACAGCAAAAATGATGGCCACCCTGGCAAGGAAAATTGAGTAATTCCATAAGAAATTCCATGTGCTTGTAAAAGTGTTTCCAAGCATGCATTCAACAAAACATAAAATATTCACTCTGGAAAAGTGCATGAATTAAAAATTATGTCCCAGGATAATCTTGATTGTCCTAAGATCTCAATTATTAATTTGAAAAGGCATTTCTTTTAGACAATGATCCGTTATTCATTTGGCAAAATGGATATTTTCCTGAGGGTTCCCAGCAATGTTAGGTTTGGAGTAATATTCAATTCAGTGAGTAACAGGATGAAATAATTTTCAGATAAAAAATAAATCAAATGGGTTTTATGCATAATAAAATATTTTGAGTTCAAGAAATATAATTGTGTGATTAGTTGCATACAAACTTATATTGCTTTATGGGTTTAGAATCCAGATTTGAGTAGGATTGCATGAAGGTAACTTACCACTTCCTCCAAAATGTATATTTGCATTTCACAATAAAGAAGTATTTTAAAGTAACTAAAGGAATGATAGCTACTTTAAATTTCCATTATGTCAGTTATTTGGTGAAAGTTCTGAAAAGATTTTCATTGCGAAAAAATTAGTTCCCTAGGCTTTTTTGTAATCTTGTGTATTGTGAAATAAAATTTATTTTAATTTTTTATGCTAATTTTCAATAAATATCCCAAATAACTTGGGGCAATTAGCGAATACTTAAAATGCCTTTTGTAATTTAAATTTATAATTGTATGTTTGCATGATAATTTCCAGGCAATGAATCCAGATCCTTACAGAGGTTTATGGGGTGGATCAAATTGTCGAGATTCTCCTGTCCAAACTGATAGAAAATGCTCATGTGGTGTTGATCAGTGTGTAGCTTGTGATATGTACATTGGTCAGCTTGAAGAATTGTTGTCTCATTCTTTAGCCAAAAAGATAGCTGGATTCTTTGCTGAAAGCATCCAGGTGAGTGCAAATAGTTATTATTTTTTTACTGTTGATAATATATTTGTTTATAAAAACATTCTTTCATCCACAAAACTTTAAACTTAAAATTTTGTGAATGAAAACTGTAACAAATAAACTAACTGTAAAAGTTTAACTATAACAAATTCATATTTGTTACAGTTAAACTTTCATATATATATTTCATACTTTCCTGTTTGTTTTGTGTAGGGAATTGGTGGTGCAGTTCAGTTTCCTAAAGGTTACCTGAAGAAAGCATACAAAATTATTCGACAGCGTGGTGGACTTTGTATTGCTGATGAAGTAAGTTTTGGTTCAGGTAAAATGATCATTTTGCAAAACATTTTATCTTTGCATTTAATTTAAAAGGAAATTTACATCTTTCAAATATTTTATTGAATGCTAATGATTTTAAATGATATGTTTTCCCTTGAGCATTTTTCGTTTGAGTAATGTGGTCTGTTGAATATAATACTCCAATTGGCTGCTACTGTTTTGACTAGTCTAGTCTATTCTACTCCAGTTTTACAGTGGGTTGCCAATATAATGTGGGCACTTTAAAATTTGCATATTTTTTCAAAAGTCTCCTGAAAATCTGCATGGATTTTTTAAGAATTTTGAACATGAAAAAGTTAGGCTTGAAATCACATTTTACAGTGAAGATTAGATCACAAGAGTATTTAGGGGACCTACCAGAAAGTGATGAAGACAAAAATAACTTCCAACTCATCCTGTTTCAAAGAAAGCTGACTGTGATATGAAACTTTAATGAATGGTTATGTTTCATGGGCCTAATATTTACATGCATTTTTGTAAACAGCACAAATATTCAGTTTCAGCAGATTTTTGGTAGACTTTCGAAAAAATATGCGAATTTTAAAGTGGCCACATTATATAGGCAACCCACTATAAGCTGTTATTTCAAAAGCTGTTTTCTTAACTTTCTAAGTATTAATGTTTTTTTTTGTAACATTAAATTGCTCTTTTATATTATAGCCATTCATTGCACCAGGATAAATTTTACAAAATGAGATAAGTGCTTTATCTTCCCAGAGAATGCCCCAACATTTACAATATGAACATCATTTTCCTTTCATAATCCTTCCCTCCCTCGAAAAAAATTATTGTGGGAAATAATTTTCCATGGAATTATGTATGTTTGCATGGAATGTTTTATTGCAGCAAAATTTAAGCTGGATTTTGCATATTCATAATAGTCCATGATATGACGATTTTCAAATTCTGTGAAGTTT
>BGPR01000020.1:0-27727 GCA_013235015.1 Araneus ventricosus | reverse complement strand
TTTGCTTAAGATCATGTTTGACTTGGTATTTTTCCGTTCACTTCTTTCTTTAAAATAAGAGAAAATGTAGTTGAAAAACTAGTTCTTATTTAGCCAACATTATTAAATTTTATACTATCGTAAAATATGTTAGCTTTCTATTAGTTATGAAATTCAAAATGGAAATTTTATAAAATGGCAGAAAAGCCTTTTATTGTTGTCAGAAGAAATTATTGATCTTGATAATAAAATATTTGAGAAGATGATTAACGTGTTTTTCACTGAATGGAAATATTTAATTTGTATTATACCTTTAATTTTCTTTTATTGCTAGTTATATAACTGAAATGAAAGAAAACGGAAAAAAAAGATTCTTAATTGGAGTTAAGAATCAGAAAATTAAGTGGTCTTCAGAGCGATATAATACCTTACAGATGTTGTAGATACAACAGACACTATTATTATTTTATAGGACGACGCTGTTTCCATGATCTGTTCTCTAGAGCAGGGGTTCTCAACCTTTTTTCCCTCGTGTACCCTGTGATTAGTCTTTTCATTTTCGCGTATCCCCTACTGTCTCCCCCGCCCCTAATCATCCGTCTATGCAAAGAAGTTTTCATCAATAATGTTAAGGGCTTAGGTAAGCTTAAGAGTCAAATAATGTGAATTAAGGGCATTTACAAGACTTTTTTTTAATTTTATATTTTGTTCTAATTTTAAAATAGTATTAGTTAAATGGCAAAACAAATAAAAACAGTATTGTAATAATTTCACATTAACTTATAAGGTTAGCTAAAATTTACACTTCCTAATAATTAGTTATTCAAGTGCAAGAAAAATTCAATGTGATCCTTGAGCTTGTTTCATGGAGCTGAGTTTTATAAAATTGGGTTCAAATGAAGAAAGATATAATCTCGTGTCTGGAGCTGCATCAAGCTTATTTCAGTATTTATTCTTAATATATGTATAAGGCGAGAATGCTCTTTCCACAAGTTAGTGCTGTATTCGTGAAAGGTATTAAATATTTTATTGCTTTAACACCGAGTTCTTGGTACTCTTCTTTCACTGCTACCCAGAAGTCAATCAAATTTCTTTTTTTAAAATTCGGATTCTATTGAAGAATCAGTGGAAAATTCAATTAATTTTTCTTTTTCAAAAATTGTTAATTTTTCAGCTTTTTGAAAAAACGTTTCATTGAATGGATTTAAAATCCTCATATCTGCATCACTGCTCTTTGGAAAATATTGTCTGAATGACAACTTAAGTTCTTTTAAATGTGCTATCATACTAGTTTTTACTTGTTTTGTCAATTTAAGTTCGTTCTCAGATAAAAAGCTGTGAAGTGTCTCAAAAACTTCATACTGGGTGGTTTTATATTTTTCTATACAGGATTCCCAAAAATTCAACTTCTTAATCATAGACTCGATTTTGTCAGTTACCTTAAAAATGGATATGGAATGGTTCTGTAATCCTAAATTAAGTTTATTTATTTCTGAAAAAATCTCGGATAAGTACGCAAGCTGCTGCAACCATTCACTTTCATAAAATTTAGAGCTCAACGTAAAAGGGTGGTCTTCGAAAAACATGAACTTCATGTCTCAATTCAAACAATTTTGTGACTACATTTCCTTGCGAAAGCCATCTCACTTCTGTGCGTGAAAGTAACGTAGTATGTAGGCTGCCCATGACTCCACACAAAGGTTTGAACAATCGGGTGTTAGTTGAATTAGCCGCTAAACAGGGCCGGCCGGAGGGGGGTGCGACCGCACAAGGCCCCGCACCGCTGAGTTATTTTACAAAATGAAAATGTCTTTTTGCGATTTGTTTGTTTTTATCTGAACATACATGTAAAACATTGCAGAAACAGGAGACTGCGAGTAATGCTTTCTGATATCTTCGGGAAATGGCTTAAGTCAGTTTCAGGTGATAACATCCAATATATTCCTTGTTCCAGAGACAATTGCTTCAGGGACTGCTGTGGGGATACACATCTGTTCCCTGATGGCCAGCAGATAGTCTTTCCCAGGGCAGCTTGAAGAGACACCTCTAGATGAATGTTTTATCTTCAGCTTATCTATTTCTAAATTGTGCACATCTGTTCTTGTGTCCAGCAGGATTCCCAATTAGCACACAATTCCCTACAATATTCATACAATATCTTTACGATGTTGTGCGACATTCAGAATATCGTAGCAAAATTGTGGAGATATCGCAGAATATCTTGGGCTGACAGGGTTACTAAAGGATGATAAACCACATATGTCAAAGCGGTTTCTCGTTTTTCTTGTAAAAAGTGTGGTTTTCTAGAATTTATGAATTCATCGTAGGTTCTTGCTAAAAGGTATTCTGTTAATTCTATCCATCCCACTATCAATCCATCGCGGACACACACTTTGTGGTGCCCTCTCCTCATATTCTCCTTATCTAGCTGTATGTTAAGCACATGCATTTCTTTTGTGCCCAGTAGGACTGCTAAGTGATGATGAGGCACATATCACAGGGGTTTCTCTCTTTTCATGTTAAGTGTGGTCTTCCAGCATCTATAAATTCATCGTAGGTACTTGTTAAAAGGTAGTCTGCTTCATCTATCCCTCAGAGTTTAATCAATAACAGTGAATCTGAAATATTGAATTTGGAATATTATTTGGATTGTGTGAAACACTACGGACAAAACAATGAGTCTTCTTGGAAGCTTAATTTTCAGTTGAATAGTTCGTTCGCACTCAGAATATCAGCTGTACAGCAAAATAAAATATTCTTTTGTTCTTGCAGACAAATTTCAGATTTGCTATTTTTTATGTCTTTTTTTATAGTTGTTCATTAAACATTTCTTTTTATATTTCCAGAAAGAAAATTTTAATATTATAAAAGGTTATAAATTTAAAAAGCAATGTTTATTGTATGTTTTTGTAGTACAACAATTTTGTTATTTATCTATTTGTTATTATTGAATACATTTCAGATAAAAGATTTTTTTATTAACAAACATCAATTGGTGTTTTCTACTCTTTTACATTGTGCAGTTTTTATTATAAAATGTTACTTATTTGGGATCTTTTTATTATTTTGACAAACTACATATCAAAATCATTGGGATAAGTTTTAAAATATACAAAGCATTTTGAAGATTGATTCAATTTAAATATCCTAAAATCGAAACTCACAGTAGGTTGTGCATAATGGGGAACTTCAGCATTTTTTAAAAACACGTGAAAGCCATCCATCCATATTTGTAGAAAAAATCATTCTAATTTCAAATCTGGAAGTGAAAATTTACAGAAAAATTTATTTATTTCAATATTGAGAGCGAAAGATGCACTGAAATAGCAGGAATCGTGGTGCAATCCGAAATGCACTCTCATTGGTCGAGTAGATTTTGACGTCAAGGGTGCCTTCCTTCGCATACTTCTCTTTCGCTAGTTCTGCTTTGAATCAAGGCCTTTGTATCAGCTAACATTTTAAAAGTGAAGTTTTTAGTTTTTCTACTATTCAACGTTCAGACATGACACATTTCCGCGGAAACGCGGATTTCCGCTTTTTCGGGCACCGAATTTAATCATTCTTGGGATCGATGCAAATCTGCATTAAAATTTTTGTTAATGTGTTGGGGGGGGTGCTCACGCAAACAAAAGTTGTGCGCCATGTAAAAATTTTGCGTGTGGCTCTAAGGCGAAAGAAAGAGTTTTGAATTCATAATATATTGCGCAATCCTGCCGAAAGTTATGTATCGGCATTTTGCTTCGCTTTGGGATCAAACTTTAGCATTGGGAAGAATACCTGAAAAGTTTGTATTCTTTTCTTTCCCGTTTCGTCCAATCGTCTTTCATTTCATCCAATTGCAATTCATTCCGAATTTTGATTGGATGAAAGAAAATCATCGACGAATTTCTTCCGATCCGAATTTCGTGAGAAAAAAAGATTGCTGAAGCCAATTTATTTTCGCGTTCTTTTTAACATTCTTTTCTTCGTTTTTGTTGGTTATTTCGATTTCATTTTTGTTAGTTTTCGTTCCCTAACATTTGTCTATCAACACAGACATGACACGTTTGTGCGAAAATGCGGATTTCAGCGTTTTCGGCATCGAATTTTGTCATTTTTGGGATCGATGTAAATCTGCATTAAAATTTTTGGTAATGCATTGGGGGGAGGGTGTACAACTAATAAAAGACGGAAAAGACGCAAAAAAAACTGCTGCCAGTAGTATCAAAATGTCGATTTGATAGATAAAAGATCAGGAAGAATGTATATTGAAACATATTCTTTCAATTTAGAGCGTAATACAAAATGATGAACAAAGAGCAGTCTGTTGAATATTTTAGAAAAGATTTTTACTTGATGCTATTGAGGTAAGTAACGTGTAAAATTTTGCTCATCGGGCAAATGGTACTAGAGGAACTTGATAGAAGAAAAAAGTGCAGAGAAAAAAATAAAGAAAAAACCCCTAATCAAAGAAAGAAAGCAAAATTTAAAAAATGAAGAAAATATAGACTGAAGCATAAAAGCAAGTTTGAACTGTTAGTTCAAAAAAAAATGAGAAACAAAAGTTTTAATAATGTATAATCAAAAAAGTTTTTAATGGCCATATTTTTAGTGAGATAATTTTTATAGTTCTTTTATTTTAACAAAACTTTTTTATCCATTTTCATCCATTAATTTTCTTTAAATAATAATTCTACAATCATTTTAATATCCTCAAACTTTGTTTAAATTGATCATTTATTAATCGATACTTTATTTTACTTCTCGCAGTTTAGCTGTGACTATACCAGACATGAAGTTCAGGTTTTTTTTGTTCCAAGCCTGACAGTCTGAACGCTTCAATCTTTACAATGGATATTGGTTTTGTACAAGGTAAACCAGATCAAGGATTGATTGAGATTTGCTGTGGCATGTCGTAATTATTCAGTTCACAAAGAAACTGGACACAAAACGCTACCTGAAATTATCTCATAAGAAAGTTTTTTGACCCCTTTGAATGTCTTTCAGTAACTGGAACAAAGCTCTATACTATGTTGTGAAAAAGGTTTCGCCTCTAGGAAAACGATAGGTTTTTTGAACCATCAAGTAAATAAATTGCAGAGGGCCCTTGATTATCTGAGAAGATGCCATCATTTCTGTAACAAGAAAGTAAAAAAGATAAGAACCTTGATTTTGCAATAGGATGTATTAAATTTCTGTGCCTACAGAAAAAAAAAAAAACAGGAATATATTTATTTCAGAAGTTCCGTTCAAAATAACTTCAGGTACTGCATTTTTTTAAAAACACACCTGTGCCTTTTAAAAATTAATTTTATTTTATATAGTTTTATTTTACTGCGCTTTATTTTACTATATAATTTATTTCCTTTGTACAAGTATTAATTTTAAAATACTAGTTTATACTAATTAATATAAAATCTGGTAAAAATAACTTATATAAAGAAATACACTAAAAAATTAAAAAGATAAAACTGTAACCACTTTCGTAAATTGCAAAAAAAACAAAAGATATGAACAAAGTATCTGTAAGTAGTAAGCCTTCTTTACTGCAAAGTAAGCTTTTTTCATTATGTTTGTTAATTTTTGAATTATATAAAAAACTATATAAATTTATAATAATATTCAAACCAGACCAAATGCGACTGATCTAGGAATTTAAGTGTTGTGATCAACAAACTCGAGATGCACGATGAGATAAATTTATCCCACCTTTTCTCAACTATAATAATTGATGAGCAAACTAACTTTTTGAATACTAATTTTGATTTTAATACGTTCATTGAATATAAAGAATTTATTTTGCATCAAAAGTTAATTCTGCGAATTATTTTGTTGAACTACAAATGAAAACGAATTTCATTATCAAAAAAGTCTTGAATTTAAACTAACTTTTAAGATATTCTTGTTAGTTTTCAATAGTACTGGTAATTTTTTAAAAAATATAAGAAACATTCGAATATCCATTGAAAAAAATTATGCTATAAAATAACATAATCAAGTTTTTTTTTTTTTTTTAAAGATTCTTAAAGAAGGTAGGATCTTCTATATTAGGTTAGGTTATATTAACGTCCCGTTTTGAAGCAACACGAGGGCTATTTAGGGACGGACCTCGTAATTTTGAACCGCGGTCAGATGACGAGGACGACACCTGAGCTGGCACCCCCTCTTCAAACTTCCGCAACACACTAGCAGGAATACGTTTGACCCACGATGTTAGATTTAACGTGCACCAGGCTCCCATATATCTTCTATATTTTTACCCTTTGAGGGGTCATTGCCCCTCAAAGGGTAAAAAAATAAGTTCCATGTAATCAAATGGGAAAAAACTAATTAACTTTAACTATTTGCTTTAAAATATCTTTTTTTTTTGCTGCTAACCTCACTTTATACTTCTTTTAAAAACAAAAAAGATATCGAATTCTGAATTTGCTGTGCTTCATGATATACAATTTTAATAGGTATAATATAGATAAGGTATAATAACTCGTGTCAAAATGATCTCCACAGACATCACGAACGCTGCTTGCTGATAATTCCGGATTTAACTTCGGATGTCTCTTCATCGCTTTACACCACTTTTTGCGAATAACATAATTTTTTGGCACTTTGATAAATAATTTATCAGGTGCCGTTACAGTTGTATTATGACATTTAGGAACAATACAATACTTGTATCTTTCCAACATTATTTTATCTGATGCGATAGTCAGAAAATATAGAAAAAAAAGAGAATCTCTATAGAGAGCGAAGGGGACGAAAGCGTGTGTCTCCCCTGTCTGGCAACTTAGACGTCAGACCCGTTTCGTGCCAAAATGGATCGTTTTTCCCGCGAATTTCTGAGAGGAGAACTTTGATTGCAAATTTTTAAAAAAAGCAAAACTGTCAAGATTATTTTTTAATGTTATTGTTCTTTTCTACGCATTTTAAATCGATTTCAAAATTTTTTTTAAAAAGCTGAAGTTCCCCATTGTGGATGAGTTTGTGATCAGATTATTATCTTTTTTTAGTTTTATCTTTTTTGGTCTATTTGTTATTAAATATGAAAAAATAATGAGCTCAACTTTTAGGAATTCATTTCATAATCTAAGTTAAAAGAAAAACTCATTCATACGGTATGAAATTTTATTTCAATACTGTATCGTAAATCGACAGAAAAATTGAAAGAGTGGAAGGGACTTTCTCTTTCAATTGACTGCATGGTTAAAAGCTACCTAAAGTTTCTAGAAATTTCATGTTTTGAAACTCTAATTGAACCTATTTTCTCATTTTATAATTTTAATTTTAGCACAGAAAGTTTTCAAACTGAACAGTTTTTATTATTTCCTCACAAAACCAGGAAGACGGCACACATTTCTACAACATATGTTCGCAAAAACTAATTGAAGAATTTTTTTTTTATTTAAGAAGGAATGCTTGAATTCAATTATCATATGCAAATAGCTGTTTCAAAATGTGAATGACAAATTATTTAATTTGCACTTGCCATCAAAATAATCGAATCCTGTTCAGTCCCAATGGCTGAGCAACCTCTGCATTATTTAAAGTTACTTATAAGTTTATCTGAGTTTATACTTTTCTCTCTCTCTGAAATATATTTGCAGTAATTCGTATTTAGTATTGAATATTCAGTACGTTTCTGTCCTCATTCTTCAACAATGTTAGCACACAAAACATTGTGTGCTTTCATACTTGAATCGAAAAGTGTAAAAATATTTAACATTTCTTTTGTTCAAAAATTGCTATAGAGGTTTTAAATTTATGCTTTCTTACGGTGAGGGTGTCCCCCCAAATCTGAGAAATGCACTTCAGATACTTTTAATAATTTCAGTGTCTGTTGCTAGCTATAAATGCTCATTCAGTAAACTGATATTAATATCGTCATTTTCTTGAGCAACTATGGGCGATGGCCTGAGTGATCTTGCATTTCTTAGCATCGAAAAATACACTTTTGATAAAATTAATTCGATGGAGTAATTGATGAATTTTCCTCCATAAAAGTTAAAAAAGTGCATATTTAATCGAAATCCAATATAATTCGAACTATTATTTGTCTAACTATTATTGTCTACATTACTAAGTATTGTATATTTGTATTATTTAACCTTCCAGCAGTCACGTGTATTGTAGGAGATATACTTTTATATTGTGCATCGTATTACTTTCTTATATCGTTCTTTTATAAATTTAAGTGCAATTTTTATTTATATAATCTTCATTTATTATGGAGCTATTAAATACAGATTACATAAATATAAGTTGCATTTATTTTTGTAAAATAACACGATATAAATATATAATACGATGCACGATACAAGTACCTCGTACATACGCGTGACTTCTGGATGGTTACATTTTTGCCTTTTCATAATTATTTTTGACTATTTAATAACTATTATTAAATTAACTTCATTATTGATTTCGTGTAGGATAATGTTTTTAACGATTTTATCATCAAAGTTTGCACGTTGGTCATATTAAATTTAAAACTTATTTTAATTATTAAAAATTATTTTTAAAATTATATTTCCTATATTCCTTATGCATAAAATTATATTCATTTATTAATTACGTCCTTTTCCAATCTGAGCAATTTAATAATTACCAACATGCAATAAATCATTTTTTTGTTATACGAATTTTGTTGCAAGGCCCCGCAAATCAACTTTGAACCAGGCCCCGCTTTTGTTTAGGCCGGCCCTGCCGCTAAATGGCGCATTAGTAAAGATGGTTTCATGCTGCCATTTGACAATATCCCTCCACAACAAATGCAGAGTGCTTTTGGACAATCTTCATCACCCATGATGGAGAATCCATATTTTAAGTATTTGCTAGAATATTTTCTCTTCTTCGGAGGTGCACTGATGTTTTGAGGTTTTTTTTTTTTTTTTAACAAAATCAATTTTATTTCTTACCTGAACAGGCCAATCGGTCAGCCTTTAACTTCATGATTATCATCCTGCTGATCCACAGTTATCTCCATAGTTGCCAACACAGTGGTTCGAATTTCAGTCCTAGATGCCGATCTCTTAAGAGTTCCAGTTTTCAACCACTTGTCCATTTTGTGAAATCAAACAATATCGAATTGAAGTCCCTCTAAAGATAAGCACTTCAAATTAAACATGCATAGCCTACAAACACAACCAAACCAATCAAATTGAGCACCCATAAAAACACAAAGCTTGATTTATATGAACAGTCGTTATTCATTATGCATCCTCATCGAGCAATTAATGATGCCTGTGTTTAATCATGCTTTTAATAAAAACGTCAAAACAAGAATCTCTGAGAGGAATCCAGATTGTTCTCCATAAGCCTAAACTAGAAGATCAAAAATAAAAAGCGTACCACACTGGCACCTAGTGAACTACAGCTTTTGCAAACACGCTGATGATTCATGCATAATCGGGGCTGGTGAAGACAAAATATCAATCATTTGCCAGGTTGTCTTTTTTCTTATTTTGAGTGTAGGTTTTAGACTAGCACAATTTTCACTTTTACTTTTCACACAGACTTAAGAAAACAAAATACTGTAACTTCTTTAGTCCTTTGTATTTTCTTGTGTCCGCCATTACCGACTTTGATTTCGCCTACCCCCAACTGTTCATTTGCATACCCCTAGGGGTACGCGTACCACAGGTTGAGAACCTCTGCTTTTGAGTAATGAAAAGAAAGTTGTGTTTCTGAAATTTATTTTCCCCATTTTTCGTATAATAATTTAACTTAATTCTAATCAGGGTACAAAAGTATAAACCAAATATATGCTCACTATTCACTTAAATATCTAGTTGATATTCTTTCTAGGTTTTTTCGATTTCGTCAATTCGATAATGCCAATGTATTCTGTTGCTTTTCACAGTTATTAAAGAGCTAAATGTTCATGTGTAAGGGATTTAATTTCGCCAAAAAGACCTCATTTTATTGAAAAAATGCCTGCCATATCTATTCATGTGTTGTATATTTGACTTACTGTTTATTTCAGGTTCAGACTGGCTTTGGCCGAACAGGAAAATTTTGGGGCTTCCTTCAACATGATGTTATGCCAGATATAGGTATTTTTCCATTAACCATTTATAAATTTTATAATTTGTCATTTTTCTACTTTATTATAAATATATTTATTGTACTTATTTTTGTATTTGATGAAAACACTGGAATTTCAAACAAAAATTTGCAAATCGCAGACAAAATAACAGGGAACTTTCATAAACATTATAAGGATAGGATAAAAAGTAACCCGTTTCCTAATAATTTTCGATGCAGCATATTAACCTATTTCAGCGAAATTGTACCCAGAAATAACATTCTTAGTAATTGTTTATAAACAAATCAAATTGCTAATAATATTTTCCTAGCTGTTATTTATGATTTTTTTTTATACAAGAAAAGTTTTTTGAGGTGAAGATAAAAATCATTTAGTTCCAACTGTTATTTTTTATTATTATAAAATGAGCTTAGTATGGGATAGGAATGCATGGGTAGCAGCTCTTTAGTACTCATAAACATGTTCACTTTGTTCAATCTGATCGAAAATGTTTTTTATGATATGATGTTTGATTTGCATCTCCCTTATCCTGCCTTTATAAATGGAATATGTTTAAAATGGCATTTAAGATAGCAGAGCCTTGTCTTTAAAGCACATATTAATGTTTCCAATGGTTATCATAGATTACTCGAGTTATAGTTCGTTGGTCCTTTTTCCACAAAAATATTATGAAGACAACAGCCAGCAATTTTGACATTTTTTAAAATATCAATAATATCCTCAACTGTCCAAGACGGTGTTCACTTTTATGAAATTACATTAATGCAAGTAACTGCATAGAGTTGCACATTTGCTTAATCTTTTCAGAGATATGCTAAAGTTGCAAATAAATAGTTGTATTTTCTTATATTCTTATTTTCAATTTGCTATTGATCATATTCTGTTTATTGGACCTTAACATAAGATCGCCTTATAGTTATCGGATGCATAATTCATTGGATTTTTAAGAAAATTATTGTATGATTTAACACGCCAATTTTTTAGTATATTTCTGTGTTTATATTTAAATTTGTAGTTTATTGACTATTTGATTATATATTATATTTCTGAATTTATTTTCAAAACAATGGTAAACATTTAAATAGTAGGAAGTTGAATTTAATAATTTCATAGTTTTAGAAAATTTCATTTGCAGTTACCTTGGCAAAGGGTATGGGAAATGGGTTTCCATTTGCTGCTGTCATTACAAGGAAGGACATCGCTGATTCCTTGACTGATGCTCTGACATTTAATACATATAGTGGCAATCCAATAGCTTGTGCTGCTGCATCTGCTGTTCTTGATGTAATGTAGCTTTTTGTTGTACATGGCATATTTGTTTTTACAAATGGGCATATGAAAAAAAATTGCAGTATAAAGTCATATTAAAACAGAAATTAGAAGAATTTGTTTTCTTTGTATTTTAAAGGTGAAAAAAGAACCTATTTGCCTAATTATTTTGTTTTATCTAAATTATTTATATCAATTCAATTATTTATTTCAATATCAATATTTATATCAATTAAAATGTGAATTTTTCTGAAACAAATATTTTTTATATGCCACAGCGAATGGTTATCTTCCTGTAACTTCATCATCTTTGAAATCCAATAAATAGCAGAGTAAAATATTGAAATTTCTAAAAAGACGCATACCTATTTCTTGCTGTAACTAAAAGTAAGTAAACCAATGGGAGTGGCCTCCCCGTAACTTTCTCGCATATGACTAAAACTTGTGGGGGAAAAAATACGCAGCGCACCAGAAAACATGCAGTATTCCCTAAGGTGGATAAAACACTCCAGTGTTAGCACCTTTTTTTTTTTGCGTCGTAGAAGGGAGAAAAAACAGAGTGCGCAATTTCAACGCCTTTTTTTTAACCCATTTAAACGAAAATATGTATGAAATTTCATTTATCTAGTCCATTTCTTTTAGAAGATATTGTCTTCAGAAGTATGCGATTATACAGGCCTACAGACAGTCAACCCTTTGACGGATTTGGCCCAAAATTTGATACGGACCTACATTCCTGATGATAAAACTGTGTACCAAATTTTATCCATCTAGCTATTCAAGTTTATTTATAGTGTTCACAAGAACGTGGACAGACAGACTTCCTGTAGACGGATTTTGTCCAAAATTTGATAGAAACTTACAAATTATGTGTCAAGATTACATACCAATTTTCATCCCTGTATCTCTAATAGCTTTCGAGTTATTGTGTTCACAGACAGACAGACATAATTCCAAAATTGTGTTTTTTGAACTTGGGAGGTCTAAAGATTGGAGATTCGTCAAAATCTTGAGTTCAAATTTTTTGACGATTACAATACTTTCTCTTTGTATACTTCATATACGAGAAAGTAATAAAAAGTGAACTCGGTAATTGGTTTTATTTTGCTTACTTGTCTTGAATTATCCATTAATTATTTTTTTTTTATATTTATTCTTCTGAAATATTAATATTGACCAAAAATATACCCCTGAAAAATATTGATGATTTATAAAATAAACTTGTATGACTATTTTAACTGTATTCAGTTAAAAATCTGTAGTGATTTATATTCATATTTTGCTGATATATTTAATATTGAACAGGTAATTGATGAAGAAAAGTTAATGGAAAACAGTCATCATGTGGGAACTTATCTTTTGCATTCATTATCTAAACTGAGGAGGAAGTATGAAATTGTTGGTGATGTTCGTGGGAAAGGTTTAATGATAGGTGTTGAAATGGTTATGGATAAGGTAGGACACTATTTTAAAATAATTAATTTTGTTCTTTCTAAAATTTCCAGGCAGGAATATGATATATCTGAAGGTAAGATTTAATTGAACGAATCCATTGACTGTGTTTTTATTTTCGAAAACATCCTGACTCTAGGTTTTACCTTGCTTTTTTATATTGTGAAGAACTCTTCATGTTGGCTTAAATCATCATTAGAATGTCTGAAATAATTTATAATGCGCATTATTTTTGAACTTCACATTTAACCCCTTAACTGTATAGTTTTCTATACTATCTATTCAGATGGCGCCTTCTGTTTTGAGAAGGTATTGTATTGATTCAACTAAGAGTTCATGGAAAATTAGAGAACATTGTGGATTCCACATAATTTTTGTATAAAATTGTAATGCATATGAATACGTAATTTTATCTAATTATTTGGAAAATATGATTATTTGATGTTTGTGTGATGCTCAGCACCATGGTTACGAAGTTAATGATTAAAATGAAGCTTCTGTAGTGACAGTGGCGAATCCAGGGGGCGGGAGCTATGGGGCTGCAGCCCCTCCCAGAGTTAAACCAGAATTCTTGATTTTATTTAAAATCGCTACAACTGTTTGTTCTCAATTTCCCTTTCTTTAAAAAAATAATAAAAACATGACAACATTGCTTTCTGGCTGGACAGGCTTGAAAAGTTTCCTACTTTTCTAGTCATTCCATTTTTACTTGTACTGTTGACATGGTCGAAAACATTTTTTGGTTACTTATTTCATTGTATTTTTATTAAATTATCTAAAGTATTGTAGTGTTCTTTATGATTCTTATTGTCAGGTGACTAAAGTCTGTAAAGTTAAAGTGTTTTGGTTTGCATAAGCCATGAGGTGTGACATTCGTCACAACAATACAAAATTTTTATGGCCTGAGCCTCTCCCAGACCCAAATTCTGGATTCGCCACTGTGTAGTGAGGATTATGAGTCTGAAAAATCTCTGGTGGAAAATGTTAAAAAGTAAGAGGTGGGGAAGGAGTAGATATTCGGCTAGTTGACTGTCTCTCTTTTCTCTTCAAATTATTTTTCTTGGTTTCTTTTTTCTCTAATATTCCTGTAAATATGCACGCTATTTAGTTTTTCTTTCTTTTGTTACGAACTAATTATTTATAATCATTAAAATAAAGACTAGTCGCTCACTGAATATTATTGAATTTTTTATGGGTTTAATTTAAAAAGAGAGAAAGAAATAATTTGAGAAATGAATTAATTTTAATTGTTTCAATCGACATTATACTGTTGGGTTTTTCTTATTACCGCAAAATGACAACTTAGAAAAAAACGGTTGAATTATAATAATTGAAACAAACACTATTTTAATCATGAAACTTTTTGGACAGGATCACAAAACAGATAACTGGAAGAAGTCAAACTCAGGAATTCTAGAAAACATTTTTAAAGAATGCCTTACATGCTAAATTTTTATATAAGGTAGTTTTTATTTATACTATTTGGGATCAGTACTTTTTGCAAAGTTTATGCTAAAATCTCATACCACATTTCAGTTTTAATTTTCATAATATCAATCATCATCATAATCATCGATTATTATTATTATTTTAATTTTTTATTTTGCCATTTAAAGTCTTGAATCAGATATGGAGCTTTTGACACAGTTTTTACATGGTATTTACAAATTATATCAAAATTTTTATTTCACAATTTAGTTATCTCCCAGTTGTGAAATATGTGAATGTTAATAAATTTTCATTATATTCTTAATTTAGTTTTTCGTGTTTTCGATTTTTCTTAAAATACTTTAATTTGTTATGAATAATATTTTAAAAGTATAATATATTTTTAATATTAATAAAATAGTAAAAATATTTTAAGAATAACAAATAAGTTGATGAATATTAGTTACAAAATATGTTCGTGACTGACCTTGTCTATTCTAAAAGTTTAGTTTCAGGCTTGATCTTATTTCTGTGAAACACTCATTGTTTTTTACATAGATATGGACATTTTAAAATTCAAAGTCAGCATTCTTTATGAAAGCAATTAATCAAACTAAGTCACTGGTTCATACTTCATCATCATAACTTTTAAAGGAATTTTGTACCAGATATCTTTCTGAAATGCTTTCAATTTAGGAATAGCTGTGCCAAGTAGAAAAATGATTTCTTACTAATGACTGCAAATATCTTCTCCAAAAAGTTTGATTCTAACTTGAGAATTGAGAACCTATGTCAGGTTTTTTTATATTTTTTTTTAAATTTAGGGGTATGCATTTTTTTTTTTTTTTTACTTCAATAAACAGAGAGTGGTGAAAAGTATATTTGTTATGATTATCCTTGATAGTATCTAGTTTTAAAAAAAACACTTTTAACAGTACTTATTTTGACATGAAATTTAATTTGTAATGGAACATGAATGGAAATCTTAACATTTTGTGAAGCAGAATACTATGCAGTATTGTAATGTGCCATTGTAAACAATAGCTTTACAAGAATAAATGGTGCTCATGTCACTGTAACTTGTAGTGATTGCTTCATTGGACTTCAGTCAAGACTAGAGTCCTTGACATCGCTAGCCACCTTGTTCCATCTTCACTATACCACTAGGTGTAATTGTTTTTAGATATTTTAAAAATTCATATATTCATTTCTCATTCTAATTAATCTCATGATGATTTTTTTTTTGACCAGTAACACAAACTAGATACTACTCATAGACCAGAACTGAAATTTTTAAATGTGTGGTGTGGGAGGAGGAAATGTTATTATGTATTTTTTTCAGAGTTTTTGTTTAATTTTCAAATAAGTTAGTTGCTTTTCTTTTCATACTTGAACTAATTATTGTCATCTTTATTTTTGACATATTTGACTTTCAGTAATCATGCTTATTCTATTAAAAATTTAATTCCATGTCTTAAGTTCTGTTGTATTAATAATGATAAATTTATCTTTTGTATTACAAAGGAATCCAAAAAGCCCCTGTCTAAGGATAAGATTAGTGCAATATTGGAAGATGCAAAAGATATGGGTCTCTTGCTAGGAAGAGGTGGTTTACATGGAAATGTAAGTTACATGACAGGAAGTAGAAAATATGCAATTTTTTCTCCCATTTACATATTTTTTTCTTTCTCATATATATTCAAATGTTCAACTTTAACAGCAAAACTCAAAATTATCTGTTGAAATTAGTGAATGTGATGTACGATATTTCTTAAAAAATCAGCTAAATATTTTACTTATATAATTAAATTAAGTGATTTAGTTATGGAAAATTAAATGCAAGTATGAACTTTTATAAACCAATCAGCTTCCAAAATCTGAATATCTCACCCGACTTGAGAATTGTTATTTGTGTACTTTCTTCTTAATTGTAAGTAACTGCAAATTTATTTTTATATTTTATTGTAACTTTTAAATAAAAGCAAGTTTAAATGGTGCATTGCACATAAATTATCAAAAACATATCTTGTCTAGTATTTTAATTATTTTCACTCATACTCGCCTAATTATATTTTTCTCTAAGGCAACGGAAAATCTGTGTACACCTTTATTTAACTACAAATTGTGTTTTTGAGTAAAAAAAGATATATATTATTTAAAGAAAATATTTCACTGCGAAAATTAAAATTGCTCTAGTAACATGAAATAATTATATCGCCCATTAAACGACTCTTAACAACCAATTCGAAAATGTAAAGAAAATATAGTTTGTGGTAAAGAAAATATTGAAGGAAGTAAAAAAATATGTTGTTTAATAACTTGGTTATAAATGTGCAGATAAACTAATTAATATGTAAAAGAAATATCAATATACATATATAATCTTAGTAGCCTAATGCATAATGATAGTTATTGCTTAACGATACATGCAGAAACATCATTGATTTTTCGAAGTCTACTCGATTAGTTAAGTTCTCTCCAATAGACAAAATATTGATATTATATAATTTTTCTTGTCCAAGTTTAGATCTTAAAAATATGTTTATAATATATAGTTTACCCAAGTTCCTTTCTCCAGAAGGGACAGTAATCAGCAGTTCCACATTTTAAACAAAATTTTCATTTTAATACATTTTAAAAAGAAAATAATGAAGAAAAAGAATTAAAAGTTATGAAATTAGTATTTTTAAATATCAGTTACTTGCATCCACTAGATCACATAAGATTTGTTTATTCAAGGTCACTATTGTAGTTGATATTGATACCCCCCGAACATTTTGTGTTTGGAGCACATGCATATGGAGCAGTAATGTATCTATATCTAATGCTGCACATGATAAAACAGCCAGACACCACCACGCCAGTTATCAGTGCTAATATTACTACAAATTGCTAGTATTCTTATTCTTGGATTGAAACAATGCAACAATTTTGTTCTTTATTATTTTTCTTTTTATCTATATGTTTTATCAGAAAGACCACCGAATTGGTGCCCCTTCCAATATTTCATCTCATCATTACCTTGTTTTCACTTTATTTTGTGCAGTCAGCCAAAGAGGAGGAGGCATTAAATTACTTTTTTTATTATTACTTGGAGATTTTACATGCCATTTTTTTCTTTGGAATTTTTTCTGTTGCTTTTTATAGCTTCTTATTAGAAGCATTGGTTTTTTTTTGCCTCTAATAAGAACTGCTCTTAATTCTTACTTAAGTACTTATTAATACTCTTAACCCATTGCCGCACACCATGGCTATATCTGTCCAATTTTGGGTGATATGTAGGTAAATGATGACTACTGCTGTCCTGATGCTTTCATTAATAAAAAAAGAAATATTATTACTAATGTATTTATTTGTTAATTCTCCAGTAATAATACATTGAACAATAAAATTATGTTACATTCTAGATAACATGCAAGTTGATTTTGTGTAGGATTTTTCCTGTCTTGAAGAAGTCAAAACATGTTTGCTTCAATAATCAAATGACAATTATAGCATATCCCAGTTTTTTTTTTCATGCCAGCATATTTTTTATATATATTTCATATAAAAGTATCATCAGTGAAAGTGTGTATCTGCTATTACCAGCTATTTATTCTGTATTTTTAAATGAATTATTGAAAACTTTTTTTGACATTACTGTGAATGTATGCATATAACTAATTCACAGAAAAACTTCTGATGGCTGTAACCATCTTTTCTATGTAGGAAAAATTTTTGAATTTCTAAAGCAAATGCCTGCTTTATCTGTCATTTGTTCTGGGAATAGGAAAAAGTCACTATAAGCAAATTTCAGTTACAACCATTCAGAGTTTTTTTGGAAAAAATGTGATAATTTTCACTTCCAAATTTGTAACTGATGCTTTATTTCCTATGGCATGATTTTAAAACTAAAAGTGTGTGGCACTAGGTTGATGCTACTTTTAAATATTCTATATATTTGGTATATTGTTTTAAGGCATTATATTTTTCAGGTATTCCGCATTAAACCACCCATGTGCATAACGAGAGCTGATGCAGATTTTTGTGTTTCTGTTATGGATATTGCAATTTCAAAACTATCAGGGATATAACCAAAATGATACAAGTTTTTATATGTGTTTAAAAACTGATCTTGTTTTTTAAATAATAAATATTGTTTTTTGGATACAAAAGTGGTTTTTTTTCTATATTAAATCTTTTACATTATTCTTCAGTATGCCTTGCAGGGTGCGTAGTGTCATGAAAAGTGCTTAATTTTGAAAAAAAGTGCTTAATTTTCTCGAGAAGTGCAAAGAAAGCATTTTTTTTTCCCCCAGACGTTGTATACGATGTTGAAAGCATGGTCATAAAGCTTTGTTTACTGTATGTATTTAGAAAGAAAACCAACGAAAGGGAAGAATTCGGGGACAGAATCCTGGGTGAGATAAATTCAGGAGTGTCAACACATGTTAAAATAATGCTTATAGTTCAGTCAACAGACGCCAAAATGGGGATGAAAAAAACATTAAATCATATACAGTAAAAGCTTAACTAACCGACATGCTCGGAAAACGCCGATTTCCGGATACCTGAAAAGTCCAGTAGTTGAGTGTGGCGGGAAAAATGGGGAGGGGGGTAATTTGTAGCTTTTTTTAGATAGGCCAAATAATTTGTTTTTCATTTGAAATTGCATTAAATATAATTTTTAAGAATACTTCTGTATTTTCCATGACATTGTATTTACAAAACATATTTTGAAGATTTTACTTTAACATTGATGATAAAAAAAAGTATAATCTGGAGCCGAATTTTTACCATAAATATATAGATTGTAAAAATATAAACATATAAAAATAGCCGACGAAACTGAAAAATATTCTTCTCAGCAAGTATAATAAAACTCTTTTAAGTGTTCATAAACAAATCCTAGATTGAATATCAAAACTAATTATCTTTTTAAAAATCGCATGGGTTATTGCGAAATTCTCCCGCACGTGATATTGCGTAATCGGAATCAATATCTGACGGTATTCGGGGAGTAAATAAAAAAAGGGACTTATCAATCTGGAGTAACACCGCATGACCTTTTTTTTTTTGTCCTTAATTTTGGTTTTTAACCCCCCCCCCCCATAAAACAAGTCAGTATACGCCACACTACTCTGTACTGTTTTCTTTTTTTTCCTTCGGGCGGATGTAAAATTTTCAGAAAAACTCATTTTCTAATTTTTCCGGTTAGTTGAATGCCGGATAATCGAGAATTTACTGTAGTTTTGAAAATTGAGTCAGGGACTCCTAATAAACATACTACAAGTCCCCAGTCCTGGAGCTCCCCCATATTGGATTTCAACCCCCTTTTTCAGTTTTTCTTGAAAATCTCGATAACTCTTCACTTTTCAAATTACAACAGATTTAAAAAATTAAAGAGCTTAAAATTCCTTACGAATACATGCTTTTATTTTTCTTCTAGCTTTTATAGTTTCTGAGATAATGGGTCTCAAAGTTTGCCGCCATCTTGGATTTCATCCGCCTTTTTTTTTTTTAATTTTTCTTGAATATCTCGAAAACTATTCAATTTTCAAATCATATTTGATTTAAAAAATTAAAGAGCGTACAATTCCCTACATATACATGCTTTAATTTTTCTTCTAGCTTTGATAGTTTTTGAGGTAACTTGTCTCAAAGTGGATGGATTTGTAACAAAATCTTAGTTTCCAGGATAGTCCAGTCAACGAAGGGTTGTGAAAAAGAAAAAAAACATTAATTCGCATACTTTTGAAAATTGGTACACATGTTCGCGAGAGGCTTCTATTGAACATGCTAAAAGTCTGGTCCTGGAGGTGCGGCTCGCGTCGCCATCTTGGATTTCATCTCCCCTTTTTTTAAAGTTTTTCTTTAATATCTCAAAAACTATTCAGTTTTCAAATTACAATTGATTCAACAAATTAAAGAGCGTGAAATTCCCTACGAATACATGCATTTATTATTTTTCTACCTACAATAGTTTCTAAGATAATGGATCTCAAAGTTTGCCGCCATCTTCAATTTCACCCCCTTTTTTCGTCATTTTTGAATTTCTCAAAAACTATTCAATTTTTAATTACATGTAATACAGCAAATTAATGATCGTAAAGTTCCCTACAAATACATGTTTTTAATTTTCTTTTAGTTTTAATAGTTTGAGATATTTTTAAGTAAAACTTAAAAAGGGGGATGAAATCCAAAGATAGTAGCAAATTTTGAAGCCCATTATCTCGGCAACTATTAAAACAAAAATAAAAGCATTCTTTTGTAGGGAATTTTACGTTCTTTAATTTGTTGTATCACGTGTGATTTGAAAATTAAATTTTCGAGAAAAAGAGGATAAAATCCAAGATGGCGGCAAACTTGGAGACCCATTACCCCGTAAACTATTAAAGATAGAAGAAACATAAAGACATGTATTTGCAGGGAATTTTACGCTCATTAATTTGCTGATTACAACAAATTTGCAAATCGAATAGTTTTTCGAGATATTAAAAAACACTTAAAAAAGGGGTATGAAATTCAAGATGGCAGCAAAGTTTGAGATCCATTATCTCGGAAACCATTAAAGCTAGGAGAAAAATAAAAGCATATTTTTGTAGGGAATTTTACGCTCTTTAATTCGTTAAATCACTCAGGGCCAGGGACTTCTGTACTTCATCAGGAGACCATCACGAACATGTGTACCAATTTTCAAAACCATATGATTTAATAGTTTTTTCTTTTCAAACCCTACATTGACTGGACTATTGGTGACTTTTTTTATGCTCCCTCTTACTTCAACAATGGGTAGCGCCATATATTGAAATACTGGAATGATTATCCCGAAGGGGAAAATTAACTGTAATTTGTTAATTTTAAGAAATGTTGAAAAAGGTAACAGATTTTTATTGTTAATCTTATAAAAATTGGTTTAGTTTTTGATAATGACAATTTGCATTATTTTAATTTTTTTTGTAAAATCAAAAATACATATTTAAAATTTTAAAAAATATATTTTTAAATTTTCAATAAAAACTATGCATTATTATAAAACAGAAACCATCATATGCTTAGAAAATACGTTTGTCTACATATGCATGCATGTATAAAGGTGCTTAAGTTTTTTTGCTAAGGTGCTTAAAAAGTCCTTAAAAGTGCTTAATTTTTGCAGCAATTTCTCACTATGCACCCTCCCTTGGTGTGATTACAATTTGTTTCAAAGTAGTCACTGTAATACTGTCTCAAGCACTTTTGGGGATTTTAAAAGTTTCGGTACCTGGAAGTAAAAACTTAAACAATTGTTATTCTTCTAATTTCATGTGATCAATAAAACTTGTGGTCTCCCCGAAAAGGTGAAACGGCTGAACATCGGCTTGGCTTGGAATTGACTAAGTGGTCCTGTAAATTATGAGAGATTTTTTATTATTTCTTAACAAGGGCAGTCTGGCTCTCGAACTGTCAGAAGGGGCTTTGGCCCAGCAGCAATCCACCTTCCTAGAATATCTCATGCATGCTCTACAGTATTCATGTTGGATGAGCATTTGATACTCTGCTCCAAAATCCTGTCTCCAGCAAGACGAGTTCTGAGACAGCGTTGTCATCCATTAAAATGAACTTATTGCCGTTGTCTCCAGTATACGGTAAAACAAAGTACGCAAGAATCTCTTCCCTCGACCTTCTACCACCCCAAAAAACCTTTCTGAATGATATACAGGTCTGGACGCCCATTTATACTTATTCCTGCACAAACCTTCAGCCCACAGTCTCAATTTTGTGATCTTTCGTACACAAAATTGGAATTATTTCACATGCCACGTTCGCTTCATATGAAGAATTAACTGGTTTCAAATAGAATCTTGACTTGTTTCTGAAGAGAACTTACGCCACTTCGTGATACCCCAACTGCTGTGTTCATTCGCCGGTGTTCTTCTCGTCCTACATGTATTGCGGCTAAGGGAACGCAAACGAAAGATCTACGTGCATTTGAGGGCAATTTTATACAAATTTTGCAGACACATCTCATCCTGTAGTCCGGAATGGGTTTTCAGATAATGGCGTTTTTCTTCTGTTTAGACGGGCTGTTATGGACAGATAACGATCGTCTGCTCGTGTTATTTCACGTACACGACGATGACCTGATTTTTAACAAGCATCTCCTGTAATTTTGAATCGGTTCCAAAGTCAACAAATTAGACATTGAAACACATCAAAAAATCTTCTCTTTTTAATGCCTCAGTAGTAAGGTCTCGGTTTCGGGGCCGGAGGGCTCCAGATTCGAAACCCGATTCCAATGAAGATATATGGGAGCCTGGTGCACGTTAAATCTAACATCGTGGGTCAAACGTATTCCTGCTAGTGTGTTGCGGAAGTTTGAAGAGGGGATGCCAATTCAGGTGTCCTCGTCTTCTGACCGCGGTTCAGAATTGGGAGGTCCGTCTCAAAATAGCTCTCGTGTTGCTTCAAAACGAGACGTTGATATAACTAAATTAAATCTCTCTGTAATTCACCCTTTACAACTAACCAGTTGTTCAAAAGCTGTAGATCTTGACGTTGAGACATTGGATGAAATCGTTCTTCAAAAAGTATTCTAACAAACCTAACGCAAAGCACACAACATAATCTGGGATTCCCAGTCTACGGACGGTTTTCTTGAATTCCAAAAATTACATGTTTTGACATTATTAATGCTGTTTTGCATAATGGATCTTCTTCCAATGTCTATAAGACAATATACATACATACGAATTCAGTAAATTTTAATTAGTTTTTACACGTTGGATGAGAATAGTGTTACGAAATCAGAATGAGCCTTCAATCTCTTTTTTTAGCCGACAGGGACGTGGCCCCATATTTTTCCGAAGTTGGCATTTTGGCCAGACCTGTCGGCAAATTTTGAGAAAATAATGGAACATCATTTTTTATTTCTAGTATTTGAAGATATATGATTTCAACGGTATGAAAACAATGTGAAATTAGATTTCTGTAATTTTGGAAAATAATTTATTAATATTTAGTTGAAACATTTATTTATCGAAGTAAAAATCTTTTGCTTGAGAAATCGGCAAAACTAAGTTTGCGGCTCGCTAAACATGTCGATTCTGCTTTATATGAATTCGTCGTCAAAATCGAGTTATTGCCATAGATACAAAAATGGTCTTCTCTTGTATCGATCAATCAACTTATACATTTTTTTTTTTTTTTGGGGATATCTGTCGAATTTTTAAGAGTTGGAATTATATGCTTGAGATTATATAACCAATGCGATTAATCGGCAAACGATCATGTTTTAAAAACAAGCAATTTTGTGAAAATTAGTTGCATGGAAAATCGTGATTTTAAGTGGAAGCATACGCCGATTGAAAAACTAAATCGAACATTTTTTCGTTATTTCAATAAACAAAACCCGTTTTTGTTGTTTGCAGATTGAAAAAATTTTTCGAACTGTGTACGCCAAGCTTGTTACATTAAAATAAGAAATTCGGCAAAAAATTTCGGTTAGTAAAATTGGAGTTTTTTCTAACAAAACTGACCAGATTTCGCAAATTCGATGCAAAATATGAATGCAATGAAAATATCCTTTCTGGAATTAACAGAAGAAAGTTGCACAGCGAGTATGTCTCAACCAATGGTGTAGTGAGGGGTGTACTGATGCCTGAGCGCTAATCTTAAGGTGACGGCGCCGAGACAGAAAATATTTAATGTTTAGAAATTCAGAAAGTAAAAAAGTCTATGTTACTTTCTTTTTCCGGATTCTAAAAATTATCGTAGCTTTTTGTAATTTTTGCTGATATTCTTTCTTGTATTCAAGCATGAATTAGAAAGACGAAGCTTTGAAGGATTTAGTCTTTTATATTTCTACTGGGAACCTGTTCAAGCAAATCTTCTGAATAAATAAATAATAATGAAAAGGATCCTCACGCCTTTCCTCATATTTATGAATTGGGCCATTTGATAATGATTTCATCGTTGTAGGAAGAACAAAGCAGTGACTTGACTCAACTGTACTATGTTTTTGAGGATATTGTGACATACTGAAGTTGAGTTTGAATCATACAAGTACGCAAACCAAATATTAACGAAATTAACGTTCAGTTTTGTGGCGTTACTAGGGTAGGGTAGTGGCTAGGAGAGGACAATAAATCGCTTAGTCACGGAGACCATCCCAGGTGCAGGTGGTACCAGAGGACGAGCGTTGATGGACAGGCTAGTCAACATGTCTGGGAAAGGACAATGCCGTATTTTTAAGAGAATACAAAAGATGATATTTTTCAGACCCGGGTTGCCAAACCTCCCTTCGTGAAGGTTGCAATAGACCAAGGTGTCGATCTTTTGATGGTCGGGCGATCTTTTGAAGCTTTGAGAAAGAAATGCCACCTGGCTGAAGACCAGACCTCAAGCGATTGATAAAAAGGTGGTCTTGGATTTTTAGAGGAGATTCGTTATTATTGCTCTGGGGACAGGACGACCAGAGTGGTCTCGTGAGAATTCTTTTTGGATCCCAACTTGCATTTCTCCCTAGTGAGATTGCATATTTCTTTGCAGACAGATCCGGACCTCGGGCCTGATCTTGCGAAAGTTCACCTGAACTTCGGGAATGTACTGAATTTTTCAGCGGATTGCAGTTTTAGATGCTCTCAAGTACTTTTGAGGAGATACCTGAACTTTATCAAACCTAGTCCTGTTCCGGACGAACATCGAACGTTATTTTCTCGACCATCAGTGGCGAATCTAGGATTCGGGTCGTGGGGGGAGGGCTGAGGTCATAAAAACTTTGTATCGTCGTGATGAAGTGAAACCTCAAGGCTAAAATAAACCAAAACTCTTTAACTTTACAGACTTTACTCACCTGACAATAAGAATCATAATAAACAATACAATACTTTCGATAATTTAATAAAAATTACAATGAAATAATTAGCCAAAAAATGTCTTCGACCGTGTCCAAGCTACAAGTATAAGCGGAATGACTTCAAAAGTAGGAAAATTTTCGAGCCTGTCAAGCCAGAAAGTAATGTTGAAACGTTTTTATTATTTTTTTAAAGAGGTAAATTAAGAAAAAACAGATTGTAATGATGTTAAATAAAATCAAGAATTCTGGCTTGGCTCTTGGGGGGGGGCTGTAGCCCGATAGTCCCCCCGCATGGATTCGCCACTGTCCACCATAGTTCATTAACTCCCCTCGAGTGTTCTTCACATATGCACTTTGTGCATAACTATATTAGCCAAGATTAAGGAATATTGTAATTTTGCATATAATAATTGTGATTAAGCTGTAAATAAATTTCCGAAAGACAACAATTTGTCTGCGTTCTCCTTCACCTCGCTCAGCCTAAAACAGCGGCCTTCGGTCATGACGTTACAGTAAGCAGTACAAGTGCCCTGGGTGCCATTACCAGAGGGTGCAAAATTGAGTTGATTTAGGAGAGCTACTTTTTTTTTTTTTTTACTTTCTCTTATATAAAATATACAAAGAGAAAGTATTGTAATCGTGAAAAAATTAGATCACGATATTTTGATGAATTCTCGTGTCAGACCTCTCTGAGTCCAGAAAAAAAGTATTTTGGAATTATGTCTATCAGTCTGTAAAAGACATAACTCAAAAGTGCAACGAGCTAGACGGATGAAAATTGGTACGTAGTCATAACACCGAAATTGTATATTTCAATCAAATTTTGGGCGATATCTGTCTACCCTACATCTGTCTGTCCGCCCGTTCGTGTGCATATGGAAACGATTAACAGCGCAACAACGAGTTAGATAGATGAAATTTAGCTGCTTTTCAACATTAGAATCGTAGAACAATTTTGGACCAAATCCATCAAAGGATTGGTAGTCTGTCTGTCTATCTGTTTGTCGTGGATAAGTGAAAACTGTAACTGTAATTTCAAAAAGCTATATAAATGAAATTTGATATGTGGTCTTGGAAACAAAATTGTAAATCTTTATTAAATTTTAGTACCAATCAGAAGAAGGGAAGGTGAGCAAAATGAATTATCGGTTCCCTTTACGAAACACGAAACGGGCCATATTGTATAATTGATATGAGAAAGTCAAAAAGAGAATACCCCGGCTGGATTATTTGTCGACACAGTTGTTTCCAATTGGGCCCCACACCCTCTTCATTACAAAGTTTTCTCAATACTTTTCAAGCTTTATCCGTTATCTCATTACTTTCTAACCTTTTTTATTGTATATAGTGGAGCTCTGCGTCTATTCCTGTTGCTCCCTAGGGTCATACGCTGGGATCTCTATTATCCATTTTGTTGAAATACTTAAGGGCTATTTTTTAAAGAATTCCTGAATGGTTGTGGATTACAAATGCTTGAGAATATTTTGGTTTCTTATGAACGAGGGCATTTCAGATATCTGTCTTTCAGTGCCTCTAGATTTTTATGGGCGTTTGGGCTGCAGTCCAAACCCATACAAAAATAGCCACATATTGGGAAAACAAGCTAATCAGTGGTCGCAAAAGTGGACGAGTTTATTTTTCATCGAGAGTTAGGGCTTCCTCTCGAGGAAGGGGTGCAATCGTGCCTTTGCTGAGCTAAATTTTTTTCTTTGTATTTTCAGTGTAATTTTTGAAGATAATTTTTGTCTGCGGTGACCCCAAACTATTTTGCCACCTCATCACAGAGGCGGCGCCAGAAATTTGCCGACGGGGGGGGGGGGCAAACAAAGTTTTTCTAATTTAGGTAACTTCAAAATAATAGATAATAATTAATTTTATATTTAATTAGAGGTAATTAAGTACTAATTAGCGAATTTGATTATAATATTTAATTATTTGGAAGATTTAGCTATTTGTATATTTTGTATTCGGTGCAGTAAGAATTGTCTGACTGAACGTCAATCAATAATAAAAAATGAAGAATTATGAACATAAATCTCTTAGGAAATAAAATGTACCACACTGATATTGGAAAAAAAATTGCAGACTATTATTTAAATCTCATAACAAAATAAAATATTACGAAACAAGTAGAAAATAATTATTAGAAATTTTAAACCTATAAATGACATATGCTTCATATCTTAATAATAAAGGAGGAGATGTGTATATTGGTTCTCTACAGAGCAAACCGCTGAACCTAAAGCAACGAAATTCGGCACAAACCTACTACTTGGAGGGGTAGAGAATGTCACATCAGACCCTTTTGAAATTTATTTAGAATTTTAATTAAATAAAAAATTAAGCGAAAATTTGGCGTTTTCCGATTAATAACTTCCAAAATATTGACTAGCACGAAGATCGTTTTAGCTACATCTAAAGTTCAAAAATTACTTTTCAGTAGTTTCAATTAAGTTGCCAAATACAGAGTTTTCCTCTAATTTTAATAGAATGTAAAAATGTTTTTGTCATATTTTACACTAATACTTTCAATGTTGCTACTATAATTCAAACCACGTTTTCATTATTTAAACAAATATTTATTATTGTGTCGTTCTTTCATTGTTGAAGATGAAGGTAATATCCTAATACATTTGCTTTCATATTTTATTTTCATGTAAAATTTCTGCTGGAATCTGTAAGACCAAAGCTCTCTGAGATATTACGAATGTTAAGAAATATTCATTAACCTGAATGATTATGTTGCTATTTTCATTCTTTTTTGT
>BGPR01000019.1:3415535-3449042 GCA_013235015.1 Araneus ventricosus | reverse complement strand
TTTTCTCATTGGTTTTGTACAACTAACCTAGCTGCTCGGTTTAAACCGTAAATTTTATTGGATTTTTTTTTTACAGTGTAGGTTTTTCTGACTAGAGTAAGAACTACATTTTTTTATGAATTTGTACATTTAGTAAGTCATCACCATGAAGCGAAAAAAGAAAGATAGTTTTCCTTACACTCTAAAGACTTAAATGTTTAATGTTTCATGTAATGAATAACAATGTAATGGAAAATCAATATACATTTTTTCCAGTCCTTAAATGCAATGAAATGAGAAAGGAAGGAACTCTTTCAGCATATTATTTCTTATTTTTATTTAATATGATCTGCTTTAAAAGAATGAAAGGATAGCAGATGAGGTTAATAACCAAATATGCTGTCCTGACTAGATTCTTAAGCAAATTATTGAATGTAAGATTTATGTTTAACCCAGAAAGAAAATATCTCTTTGCATATTTTAAGATAAACTTCCATAAAGTTATTAAAATGGCCGTTGAAACGATTTTCCATAACAACCTAGCACAATTATACATGGTTGTGCAGTGTTTTAATCTTATTTGACATCATTTTATAGCGGGTTTATTTTATTTATTTCTGCAAATTAAGATTCTTTAAAGTTTTTGTGGGAAACTTATTAAACAATTTTACTGGAATAATTCCTTGCACCTCTGTAAATCACTTGAATGTTTTATTACCTCATAATTAAAATCAGTTATATTCTTCCATCTCTATCCCTCAATTAATTGATAAATTATCTGTTGTGATTTAGATTCACCAACTCGTGCAAATACAGATTCATCCAACTTGTGAAACGATTAAACAAAAAATGCGAAAATTTACAATGAATGCAAGCTAGAAGAACAAACGAGTCTCTTTCCTAGGATGGGAAAAGTGGACGGATTTTTGTAAAATGCACAGCATACTTTATCCTAGCACATAGTTGCAAACAAATGCGATCTGTTACCGCCGACTCTGAAATTTTCAAATTAAAATGCTTCAGTATATATTTTATAACGTCTTACGTATGTTGTTTCTTACCTAATTCTAAAGAAAGCGCATTCAAGCATTGTACATCATGGAACGTGCTGTCGAGTTCCTTGGGAATCTGATTAAGAATCGTTGATGAAGATATATAATTCCCTGAGCAAACTGGATTACAACACATCAATAAATTGTTAACTTCCAGATCCATTTTAAAAAATGTGGATGCAGCCCATAATCAGAAGTTTCGGATAGTTACGAGATTTAGAAGTTTCTAGTTTATGCATTTGATAATCTTGAAGTCAGATAGCCGTCACTTTCTCCGTTGTGTTTTAAAAATAAATAGAGGCGCATTTTATTATTTGTGTATTAGAATATGCATTCCATTTAGATTATTTATCTTACATTATACAAACTTCAACTAAAAGTTTTACTTCTAGAATAGAAGAGGTTTTAAAGTGTTTATATAATGTAGAATTATGGTAATTTTAAGGTGACCAACCGTCGCCTTTCGGGAAAAAATGGTCCCTTAGGTTCTGTCCTCCCTCGAAAGTAGTGTACAATAAATTATGTTATAAATGCCTTTTATTATACATTTATCATATTATATTGTATTCTTTATTATTCTTTGCAATGAATAAATACTTTCTTTACTATATTTTTTAATCTTCAATTAAATTGTCGCTCCCTTTCATTGAAAAGTTGATCACCTCAGTATTAAACATTGATGAATTCTTTGCCAATTAGCACAGTAAGATTTCATATCGTATAATATAGGGTGAGAAGTAAAAGTTACACCGTTCATATGTTCTACAGTATAGCTGAAACCACGGTTGTCTAGTGGTAAGGTCTCGATTTTGGGGGATGGATGTCTGAAACCTGATTCCCTTAAGATCCGTCGTGTTTGGGCCTGTTGCATGCTAAATAACATTGTGAGGACAAACTTCCTTCCGTTGGTGCGGTGCGAAAGTTTTGGAGAGGGGCTGTCACTGAGGTGCGTCCTCGTCAACTGTCCGAGGTTCAAATTGTGAGGTTCGTCCCAAAATAACCCTCGTGTTGTTAATAGCAACTAAATTAAACTGATGTTTAACTGCAGGTTGCTGATCAACATTTGAGCACGCACTATTCATTAGGTATCTAAAAAAACCTTTTTTTAAAAGCAATGTCGTGGAATTTCCAATTCATTTTAGTCCCAACAGAGAGTTTTCAGCCCTCGAAGTTTACGGGAAAGTTTGCCTGTAAAGCCCAAACATTTGAAAAAAGCTATAAAAATGTAAAATCTTTAGAATTTTTTTCAGATATTTTATATAGTAATCGTGTTAAACTGGTTTATATTTATTCCTATGGAGATGTTTACTTAGATTATAAGCAAAAATAAGCATTAACTGTACTCTTATCCCCTATGACCTGAGGGGAAAAAGCGTAAAATGATAAATGTTTGCACTAATCCTAGGTTTGTTGCCATATGGCAGTTACTGTTCGTTCACTATAACAGATTAAAAATTTACTAAAATGTTATAAAGAAGGATATAAAATTGAATGCAGTAATAAGTTAAAATCTACAATTTTATTTCACAGTTTAACAATGTAACACGGAAATTGAAATGATGATATGACAAATGACATATCCGAACGAGGGGTAAAATTAATGGAAGATTTCAGTCAATCAATAGCAAAAAAAGAAGAACAACCACAAAATCTATTTCAGTCTATTGAAGAAAGTAGGAGAAATCGCCTTGCTTTAAGAAGTCGGTTATGAATAAAATTTAAAATAGGTAAACCGATGGCATGAAATTTTTTCTACAGTTATTGGGAATTTTTACAAGTTATTTGGATATTTAATCACTGCGAGTACTCAATCTTTTTATCTTAATGTCACGGGTTAAACTGTCAACTAAAATTGTTGATTTTAACTTATAACTGCAATATTTTTTTTTATCCTTCTTTAACATTTTAGTAAATTTTTTAAATGTTATTGTAAACACAAAGTAACTGTCGTATGGTGTTTCTATAAGGCAACAACTCGGAATTATTTCAAGTATTCATCATTTTATGCTTTTTATCCTCAAATCATAGGTAGCTAAAGGTACAGTTAATAATTATTTGCATTTATATTCTAATTAATCCTTTGAGGACGGCGCACTCTTAACGCTACGAGTAGCTGGCACACCCATGTGACAGTTGTCATCAAAGGGTTAAACATGTCTATAAGAACATATATAAATCAAATTTAATACATTGGTAACCATATGAAATTTCTGAAAAAAATTCTAATAATTCTACATTTTTGTTACTTTTTTCAAATTTTAGGGCTTTACAGGCAAATTTTCTAGTAAACTGATACTTCATATGGCCTCTATTAGGATCAAAAGGAATGGGAAAATCCCTTCAATTAATGTTATTTAACAAAGAGTTTTTGGTTTTGACACTCCATATTATTCATAGTATCAGCTCAGTGATTCTGTAGTATAAAAATTAGTAGTGAAATCGTCCTATAGAAGGCGCCTTTACAGTTATATTCACAGAAAAAATAACGAAATATTAAAAACGTATTTATTTCACAAAGGAAACCAGCTTCAGAAGTTTGAATGAGTTAGGTTATATTGCTCAATATGTTTCCCAGTTCAAATTTATTGTGTATCATTTGATTTAATGAACAATGCGTTCAACCTGTGACTCTAGATGAACACCTGCAACTGCAGATGCAAATACAGTGAATACATTGAAACATCTGTGTAACGATACTGTCTATAGCGGTAAACATGCCTATAACGATATTTTCTATGGTCCCGCAGAAATTCCTAATTACTCAATGTGTTTTGAACTTGCCTATAGTAATAATAACTTTTTAAATGGACCTTTCTATAACGATAGTTTTACCTCAGAGTTCAAATAGTACAAACCCTGTTTCTTCCCTTCGAAACCCCATGGTGCAGAATGTGAGATAACCGGGAAATCGGTGGGAGGAGGCTAGTAACCAGAGCCTGTTGTATAAGGGACATACGGGAAGGGGGTTAGCGACTGAAATATGCACAGATGTTTGTTGTCTCTGATTCTGTGTAGGCACTAACTAGTTCATTCTCATTATTAGCACTTCGGACAAGCCACTTGTTCCTTGAAGTTCGTTTTCGATGTCTTAAAACCTTGAATCTACAATGGCACGGCGTAAAACATTGGCATTATTATGAAATAAAATTATGCTTGCATCTCCCTATTATGCATACTTTTAATGGCAGCTAAGATGTTCACTAAAATTTTCACTCTGATATTCTTAACAAAACCTTAACTAATTTAGAGTTTATAAAATACAACTTCACATCAGAAAGTATTAATAAGATGAATGAATAAGCACAACAAAATTATTTAATGTATTAGTACATTCACGTATAGTCGCAGGAAAAGAAGGAGCAGCCACCCCGCATTATTTTGCCGTCGTTCATCGCGTATCAAAACAAAAGGTACCACAATTTTCAGGAAATAAGGTCTAGTAAAAGACTTCATGTTTAAATTTTCATAAGGGATCATATACATATTTATAATAGCACTAACTTCAAAATTCCCATTGGAAATACGCATTTTTCTTTAAAACTTTCGAAACTACATAAAAATTTATTCTGGAATACCAAGTTTCCTCATCCTAGCATTTTTTGTTTCGCAATTATAAGCAAATGATATTTTGAGTTTCTAATGTTAAAGTAAAATTTTGAATTTTTATCGATATCTAGAGAAATAATATAACTATGGACCTAGTATTTTTTATGTAGTAGTACGAATTATTTTGCACATTTTACACTTTTACTTTTTTATTTAAAAATAATTTTGAGCACATGAAATATTTTATCAAAATTGATGTTAAAAAATTTCGAATAGAAACACTTATAAATTTTAGCCGTAATCGAAGCACGTATCCATTTGATAAGCCTATACAAAATTTCAACATATTTGTAAGAGAAATTTTGAAGTTACTTTAAATTTTTTCCATTACCTGCAGGCCGACATGGGGAATTTTTTGCGCCTTCTTCGCCGAAGAGACAGCTCACCTGAACTATTTTCCGCTCCCACACAGAAAAACTTCCACTTTATAAAGAAAAGAACAATCAACAGAACAGACACACATGTGATTTAACATTCGCATTTTAGTTTGTTTTTGTGGACTTCTTTATTTAATTAGTTTTTTTTGGCTCTCTTGTTTGTTGATATTGTACACTTCATTCTCATATTTCTTTCCTGTTTACAGTTTTTGTTTGTATGTGGTTTCATATCATACTCCCCTTTTGTTTCTTGTATATTATCCCATATTTTTAGATTTGTATTTTGTAACTTTTTTCATTTCTCTGCCTTCGCCTTTATTTGCTAGACAGTTAAGGAGCGTCTTCCGATGTCTCTTCCACTTCATGTCCTCTACACTGTTTAAATAACCAAAAGGTTATAGTCGCAGGGGCATGAAGTGGTGTTCTGTTCTGTAAAACGATGAACTTAAGGGGGCGTCATATATTTCGAAAACGTTTTCATTATTGAATATAATCATTACACCACTTTATTTTATAAAATTTAAATATATAAACATTTAACTCTATATATAATAAAATATTAATTAAAGTGGTGAAATATTAAACTATTTATTTTTTGCGCATCAGTTTTACTGATTGTAAAATGTAGATCATTACTTTGAAAATAACATTTAAAGTGCGAAATAATTTAAAATATTGCTATCGACATTTAAGAGCAAACAGAGAACTTCTCTATCTAAATGTGGAGACGACCCCTTTTCTGTTTAGAATACAAAATGGCTAATATCTTCCGATATATTCATGGCATACCAAAATTTATATCTTTGGATATTTTTTCATGAGAAATTTATTTATGACATCAAAAATAGGTGTTTCTATTGAAAATTTTGAAGTTAGTGCAATTTTAGATATTTAGATGACCCCTTATGAAATTTTTAACCATCTTCTGGTATGTGTTATTTCCTGAAGATCGGTAACTTTTTTTTAATACCGAATGAACGATCGCAGAATAATGCTATGTGACTACTTTTTTTTCCCACGACTGTAGATAAACATTGACAGTGCAAATGCTCAAACTGCCTATAACAATAAACTGACCATAACAATATTTCTTCTAGGTCCTTATAATATCGTTATAAACAAGTTTATTGTATTTGACACTTGTAGTGCGATACTTTCCTTTGGGTCTTCTGGAGTTACAATTATTCAATGATATGCTTGATCCTTTATGTTCTCATGATCATTCTAATTCTACTAATGGGTAGATCTAATTGTATTGATGCACATTGGACTCAGTAAAACAGAAGATTTCACCACCAACTGTTCAACGATTACTATGAGAACGTCTTCAAATAATGCAGTCATTGATGAGTTTCCGTCTTCGGCAGGTTGAACGTTTTATGTTATTTTTTTTTCTTTTCGCAATTTTTTTTAATAATTTTTCTTACAGCTTGTGAAACACATCGGCCCACGTCTAATAATTTGGCCCGATAAAATTCATAAAGAACAGAATCATCTTGACATTCCTCATAAAAAAGGGACAAACAACGCATGTTGTAAATTATGCTAGCGTTTAGTAACAACTCGATGTCAATTCACACGGATTATTAATAGGCTGTTGGAAGCATCCTGACATTTATGCCAGTAAGAGTGTTTTCTGTTTGCATAAAGACTAAAATATGCAATTTTGATTAAATTTGGATATCTTTTTTAATTAACTCTGTAAAACTTTTAAGTTTTTTAAGTATTTCATATTTTAAAATTTTAATTTAAATCCTATAAGAAAAGGCGTGATGTGTAGGATGATTTCTGCCATGATATTGGAATAAAAATTTAATAAAATTAATCGATTAACAGATAATTACATTCCAAAAATATTTAAACAGTTTCTTGTAATAAAAATACACAACTGTAAAAAATTTCAAAATTCAATCACATCAGGAAATGAATTAAAACTCTATTACAAAATTCCATTTTCACAAGCATGAAACGAATCAAGTTAAAAAAAAGTGCATAAAAACGATAACAATTTTTCTTCGTTATAGTGATTAACTTACCCTTCCGAGCAGGTCATAAAGTATCATAAGAAACAGTAAATAAGAAATTCAGAAAACAGTAAGTAAGAATTCACAAGAAAAAACAAAAAGTAAATTAATTTATTAAATCATGATCCGATTTAAGGTATCCGACTGTTTTAAAATCGTCGATTTTGATGAAATTATCAGAAACAAATTTATGACTTAATTTTGTAGCCTGTTTAACCAGCTTTCTAAAACTGTCTCACGTTTTACTCTACGTGAATTACAAATGGAGTTACAGCTGTTTTATTACCGAACTGTATGCATTATTTTATGTTGCAAGAAAACTTTAAATGCGTTTTCTGAGAAATGATATTTTTGAGGAAAACTGTCGACCGTAACAATGATTTTTCAAAAAGTTATTCAGGTATTGAAATGAAATCTTCTGAGATTGTTTTCTGTAATATGCTTGATGTTGTCCTCTAAAAACTAAGGTCAATTTTAAAATCAAGTATTGTTTTTAAGTGCTTAAATATAAAAGAAAAGCATTTTTTATGAAAAATTACCAGTTTAGTAACTATGTTCAGCTATATCTCAAAACTATTTTGAAATACAAGAAATATTTTAGAGCATAACACAGATAATTTTCATAAAAATGTACTCGTACACGGATTTATGTATATTTAGAATATGATTTTGTCTATGACTGTTAACGTAAGGCAAATATTTTAGTCATTTTTCTTCAAATTTCTCAGTTTTTTAAAAAAAATATTATTTTGAAAGCCTAATTTTACAATATTTTCTTAGTTTTTAAACATATGCAGTTGAAAAATAACATTAAAAAATATATATAAGTTATTTTTCAAAAAAATGTCTCCGAACACAGTCGGATACCTTAATATCAGATTGGTAAATTTATCGACAATTAGATGCAGTTTTTGTACATATTTAATGTAAAATGTTAATCATATTGAGCTTTCATCAAAGAATTTCCTTTAATTACTCGTACTATAAAAAATATCGATACAAATCAGAAAATTATAGTCTTATTTTACGTGTAGTTCCAAACCTCGAAACTATGTTTGCGTAACGATACATCACTTTCACCCTGTATCGAGCAAACTCATGTGAGATTACTCGAATATTAAGCACTTGCTATCAAAATCACATATCTGAAATCTGAGATAGAGTAGCATTAAATTATGAGCGATATGGTTTAACAAGTTGTACTTTTAGTATGCCCAGTCACACTTAAGAATTTGCCGTGGGCTTCTGTCGACACTTTCTGTTGACAGCTGGGATTATTTTGAAGGTGAAAAGCGTAACATGGAAAACTGTTGGCGATTGCAATTCGTCACTATGTTGATTATGGAGTACTAACTGGAAACGGGGTAGATCGAAGCATGTATTCATTCAATAAGGGCGTTTTATAAACACCTTGCGAAAACTATTTAGCATTTCATATCGGATCTCAACGTTGCTGCTTACTTTACTTTACTTTACTTAATTTAATATATGTTACCGTTAAATCATATATTTCAGTTATTTTACATAATAACTAGGTAATTCAATATATACAAGTTATTCTATGAAATAACGGATTGAAAAAAACTAGATAATTCATGAAATACCCAGTTTTTCATGAAATAACGGATTGAAAATAACTAGGTAATTCATGAAATGCCTAGTTTTTCTATGAAATAACGGATTGAAAAAAGCTAGGTAATTCATGAAATACCCAGTTTTTCTATGAAATAACGGATTGAAAATAACTAGGTAATTCATGAAACACCTAGTTATTCTATGAAATAAAGGATTCTACGCTTTTACTGTAACACATATAAATATTGACCATGCTTTAAGAACATGTGGTTAATTATGAATGTACTTGGATTATTATGATGTTTACTAAGCGTATTAACATGTTGTGTTCTAAGATAACGGTAGTTTAAGTTACTAAAATATTGTAACATGCTTATAATGAGGTTAGTATTAATGAAAGCAAATGTTTGGTAGCGATAGGTAAAAATAAATGATAAAGAACTCAGTATATCTCCATTATAGTGAATTCTTTAACTCTTTAAAAGGCCACTTTTTTCTAGTAGTGGTATAATAAAATAACTTTGGGATTGAGATTAATTTAAGAAAAGAATTCATTTAACTTGTTGGCTGAAATTAATTTTTTATTAATTAATTACAACGTTACTTCGTTATGGTTTCAGGTAAGAAATTGGAACATCTAGATTCCTGTTTCATAGAAAAATTTGGCAAGAACTTACGACAACCTTAAAATTTTCGAGGAAAGTACATTTTTCACGGCCTTAAAAAGGGTTAATAAAATTCTTATGTACTTTTGATAACATTCATTTAAAAGCTTATGCTAAAAACAGTATTTTAAAATACATCCTTCAGAAATTATAGTTACAGTTATTGAGTAAATGTTTTTATTTAATATTAACTACATAAATATGATTCCACCCATTTTCAAATAAATAGACATTTGTTAAGATGAAACTTTATTTTGAAAACAAAGTATTTTCTATCAGAAGCTACAACATTCACTCATCTGTCAGACAGTAAATGGATTGAATGAAAGAAGTCTGGTTGTTTTGAAACAACTGAATCATACCAATTGTTGCTCCTCCAGACAACCATTTTTTTCGATCCACGCAGAGCGCTCTTTATGGAGAGCAGTTTAGCGCTTATAAGAATATAAAAAAAAATGTGTTGCTCCTTGAGACTCCCATTTGTTTCGATCCATGAAGAGTGATCTTTATGGACAGCAGTTCAACGCTTATAAGAATATTTTATATATACATATATTCTTATAAGCACTGAACTGCTCTCCATAAAGATCACTCTTCATGGATCGAAACAAATGGGACTCTGAAGAAGCAACCAATGGTGAATGCGACCTGGTTCTGTAACGCACTCCGGCGAAATATTTCTAAAGCTGTCTTGACTGACCTGGCACCACTTAGGTGAGAAGTGTCATGCTGGAACAACAACCTTGTCCTGTCTTTCAGCATGATCTGAACATTTCGCTTCAATTCTTCTTTTAAATTCAATTTCGATTGTGATTGTCAACGCTCGTCATTCAATAGACTTGCAAATCTTCATTTTGAAAATTATTTTGGTGGTTTCCCAATTTTTTCTGACGGGTAACAAAATCATTTTTAAACTCTCGAAATCTCAATTAAAAAGTTATATTCGATTGGAATATATTCTACTGAAATTTTCAACAGCAAAATAGTACGCTACTGCTATCGTTTTGTATGTCATGAAATAATGAAGTAAACTTCCACAAATGCTGTATTTTGGAGCAAATCATGCCATCTCGACTAGGTTACAATAATTACTGTTTACAGTTAAAACATTTATACCATATTAATCATCACAACTTTTTATTAAATTTCTCAAATACAAGTCCTGGGATTCAGTTGTTTACAAGTTCTGTTCTGGAAATATCGATTAAAAAACGGTGGAATCATATTTATTCATCCTATTATAATCCAAGTTGGACTATTCCAAATTTTCAAAACTTGTTTTTTTATTTCGATTACAACTTTGCCTTCTACTATTGAAAAATCTTTTAAATCAGCTGTCTCCAAACTTTTTTTCTCCCATATCCCTTTATCATACTTTTCATTTTTGAGCACCCCCTCCTCACAATGAGTTATTCCTCCCATCCATTCCTCCACACTAAGAAGATTTTTTAACAATGTTAAAGGCTTATATTAGGTTAGGAATCAAACGAAAAATAACTATTTTCTCTATATAATAACTATTATAACTATTTATTTATATTATTTATAATCTATTTGTTCAGATTATTTTTCATTTTAGATTTTTTTCATTAGTGCGCCCCCCCCCCTCCAAAAAAAACGTCACTGAAATATTCCGTAATAAATCATAATGATAATCAAGTGTTCTAAAGAAAGGCAATTTCAATGCGATTCTCGAATCCATTTCATAGAGCTGAGGATAATAAATCGGTTTATAGAAAATTTGGAATTTTTCTGGGAAATTCTAAACGAAAAGAACGAAAGAGAAATGATGGAAAGAACAATGGGGCCTTCCTTCCTTATTAACAATATTACATACTGTGGCTATATATATAAAAAAACTATGGCTTTCACAGCGCTTTTAAATAACTGAATAAGATTAACTCTCTTCAGAAAGAGCAAAATCGTAAACTTCTATCCATCGTTTCTTCAAAAGCGTCATTTTGACCGTAAACAAAAATTTTAGGTAGGAGATGATTAATTAGACTTCAAAAATGTAACTGTTGTAAAAATAAATTTTTCCAAGCAAACAAATTTTTCTTGCAGTGAAACGAAATCGTCTAAAAAAATGGGCGAACACTCTCTGTATTTAAAAATATGGCCCTGGGCTATGTATGAAGATACAATTTGATTTTGGGGCGCGAATTATTAATTAATTACTAAGTCTTAATCCACTCCTTCCCATTCTTTTCTTTCGTAAGTAATTTTAAGTAATTTTCACTTTTCACCCGAACTTGCATTTCTTTCATCTCAGTCCCTTACGTTTTTTTTTCGACATTCCCAAAAATTTTCGCGCTTGTTCGTGGCTAACCCTAGGGGTACGCGTACCACGAGTTGGTAACCTTTGTTTTAGATGATGCCAAGCCAAATGAGAACAAAAGTTGCATAGCAAAGCATGTCAACAATGATTCATTTCCAGAAAATATTTAAAATGTTTTTGTGAAAAACTTGAAAAATATTAAAAAAATAGTAAAATTTAATCAGTCTTCAAACTGAAAGGAAATCGGTTATCTTTCTAATAGCTCAAGAAACTAAATTAAAATCAATGAACAGGAAAGAATTCGAATAAATAAAGAAAATGTGCCATATTATACTCATTCACTTTTACTCTGCAACTTGGTAAAATAAGACAGAGATAAAATTCCAGCTTTATCAATACTTTTCAAAGCGGAGGAAAGGATCACAAGTCAAAAAATTGGCACACCGTGAAAGAGGCGAAAAATATAGAAGAGCGTTATGAATGTTAAAAGATTTGCGGTAGGTAAAAACAAAGCATTTTTGAGGAGAAGTGAATCATAATTTACATATTTGAAAAACATTTCCACAGCCTAAGTTATTCTCCAATACCTCCCCAAGGACGGCAAAGTACATCCAAAACACATTTAAGGGTTGAGGATTGGGATTTTTTGAAAGAAACTCTTTTTGCTGCTTTTTATACCGCCTAATCAGCGGAGAACTTTGCTTACACTGCGTAGGATGCATGATTTCATGCTCGTTGATATTCTTCTCTTCAAGCCAAAGCCATTAATTTTGAGCAACGCATTGAATACTCAATTATCAATAGTACCAAGATCTGTGATTATTGTGTATTTCTCAGTTATGTTTCCAACTAAAAAAATGCTGCATAAGCATCAAACTGTATTTATACAAGTTGTCAGTTGGCAGATTTAAGTGCAAAGTCGTTTATTTCTTCTCTATTATGAATTTCCCAAAATATGTCAAGTAATTCTCAATAGCTTAATTTTGTAATTAAAGATTATTTATTTTACTAAAGTTTCGCATTGATATTTCCTGTATTTAATATCAAAACAGCAATTTACGGCAATATTAAATTATAATCGAAACTTATCTCTGAAAAAACACTTAGAGTATTCTATTTAATTATTTTTGTTTGTCTTTTCTCTCACTTGTAGAGAATAAATTTTTCATTATTTTGAAATATTACATATTTGTTTATGCCACATGGTTGCCACATAATAATCTTTTTTTAAGGTCACCCTCGCAAAATCACGCTATATTTTGTAAATATTTTCTAAGTTCCACTTTCACTAATTATTACGAAAAATACATTAGGGCTTTTGAAATTATTTAAAAGATGAAAGAGTTTTAGTACGATTTCCAATCAATTCATTCTTTATTTGTTGCTCTAGGAATTTTTGTTGATTTTCTATGATTTTTTAAAAAAGTATTGTTTAGGCAACCAGCATAACTTTTCCGTCTCCCTTTGCTTCTTCTTCTGTTTACGTCATTAGCTTGTTTTGAAACGATACGTCACAGGTTTATTTCTTCTCCTTATTTTTTCAAACCCCCCTAATTCTTCATTTACCTCTTCATTCCCATTAAGCTGTGCATGCTGAGTAATTTGGTATAAGTTTCATTTGCGTGCTTGGCTTAATTCAGAAGTTACGAAGTGTTTTAATGTCTGAAAAGCAAAAACTTAAAAACGGAGCAACAGGTGAAGCTATCTCTCAAACAAAGGATTTTAGCGTTCGTTTCATAAATAAAAGGCATTTGATTCGCTCCCAGTTCCCTCGTATTTTTTTAGCAGAGACTAATTGATATGTTTTATTTTTCTGATCAGTTTGATATAAGTCATTTGTATATTTGAATATTTCCTTGTGTGTTTAGTTGTAGTTTATGCCGTTTTTCTGTTTTGAATGAAGGGCTTTGTTCAAGGGATGCCATTTTTGCTCCTTCCCAACCCATTTGATAGCGCTGGTTTAACCCTTTGGGCACTTAATCAGGTTCACTTGAAGTTCTCCGCGTAGGATGCTCTCTGCATTGATTCGCATATCTCGCGGCCTATATCTCCTAGAATCATAAATTCCATGATCGTAATTCTCTTACGTTTTCGGAATTTCTTCAAATAATTACCACTGTAGCTGTTCAGCTCTTGGATTTTTCTTTACTTTTATAACTTTTATCCCTGTTTCTGGAGATCTTGTTGAACTTCATATTACTTTTCACTAGCTTCTATTTGAAAACTAAAAAAAATAATAATAAAAATTAAATTGGCACTTTAATTTTTTGGATTTTGAAATTTTTCATGCTTTTTTCAGCCCTCCTTCCCTTTGTATCTGTTCTTTTAGACTATGTTGCGTTTGTTGAATATCCTTCTCATCCAATTTTCAGTTGATCCCGTGTTCCTTTTTGTATCTGTCGGCCTTCCACCCTCATTTTAATTTTCTTCTGTTTTTTCTTTCTTTCGTTTTTTTCTTCATCTTCCATTCACTTTTTTCTGTTAGACGTTCTGTTAGAGCTTTTGATGGTTAAAAGTTGAGGCATGGTGTGTATTTTTGTTCCATTCTTCTTTTTCTCCGTCCAGTATATCCGTAATTGCGCAGTAGCGACTTTTAGCACACTTTTTCCGGCGTTTTGAGCTGACACTCCGGCTGTACTAGAGTAGATTAATTGCTCTACTTTATAATAGTTACAAGCTTCTCTAATCCTGATCTTTTTTTTCATCAATTGAAAAACAAAAACTCTCCAATTATGTCGGGCAACTACTCAGAATCTTCTGATGCCGAAGCTCATAATCTCAAATCGGCTGGAGATACTCATATAAACAATGCAGCTCCCCAAATGTCGTGCAAGTATTCAAATAATTACTGTACACACTGCGGTCATGAACACCAAACTAGGCACTGCAGAAGCAGCTTTGACACATGCACCAACTGCTATGAAGAAAATACTCAGAAAGGAACAACATACAACATCGACCATTCTGCAACAGACAACAAGTGTCCCATGCATCTGCAGGAAATAGCAAGGTACCGAAAGACGCTACAGTAGGACTAACCGCCAAATCCCTATCTCAAACTCTCCTCCTTTGTCCTGTTTTCAGGATGAGCAACCTTCTCTCCATTGCATCGCCAGCCACTCAGATTCCCAACTAAAGATTCTGCAGATTAACTTGGCCAGAGATGAAGAAGCTACGAACAATCTGCAACAAGCGGTGGCTAAGCACAATTTTGATGTTGTTGTGGCCCAAGAACCAAAGGTCAATGAGAACTGAATAGCCGGAATTCCACACAAATTTTATTCCTGGCTCTCTATAAACAAAAAGTCTGCCATCTCGTAATCAATAGAAGCCTCAGGCCTATATCCCTCACGGTCAAAGAAAATATCATAGCTATAAAGGTTACCCTTAAAGAAAGACTCTGTACGATCATCTCTGCATACTCATCCCCCAGCATAGGAATTGAGCCAGATCTCACAGATCTTCAAAATTTCACCCAAGGTCTCAGGGGCGAGGATTTTATCATCGGGGCAGATTTAAACGCCCACCACACCAGCTGGGGACACAACGATACCAACCCTAGAGGCAGGGCTATTGAAGACTTCCTCCAGTCATCGAGCACCTCCCAAATTCTGCCAAGCAAATGGAGCAGGGGTGGCCTGATTTGGTAATTGCCTCTAATTCTTCAACAGCTACCAAGACGTCATGGGAAGTTCTGGAGGAGGAGACTCTAAGTGACCACAAATATGTAAAAATTGGGAACTCCCTGGAAAGAAAAGCTGTGACATTCCTTAGATTTAAATCAAAATATGGTTGGCACCAGAAGCTCAGAGAAGATCAGAGAACTAGCTCCGAGAGCAACCCCGACTATCAAAGAAGCTCGAAACAAGCTTGAGCTAGACTTAGCAATTTAAGGTGTCCACAAGGAAATAATAGCCATCTGCTGAAGCACCTACGAACTTAAAAAGCAAGACATTAACAAACCCCCATTCTGGTGGAACCAAGAACCTGAGGTGGCAACGATGAAGTCTAATGCATTGAGGAGGAGATCGCAGAAAATGACCAGTGATAATAGGAAAACTGCCGACGGAATCTTTTCAAGAGAGAGGGCTAGATATAAAAAGAGGGTAAAAAAACCAGACGCAGAGTATGGCGAATCTTTTGCAAGGAGGCATTTAACCCTTACGGAAAGCAATACAAGGTTACCTTCCGTAAAGGGAACCCCCCCATCGGCCCTTTTCAACAAGCTGGAGCATAGGGCTCTGAGAAAGACTTTGCTTTGCAGATCCTGCGAACACTGTGTCCCAGGTCGCTCGCAGAGGACCCACAGGATTCAAATAGCACAAGCGATGATATTCGGTTCAACAACGACATTCCTTTCTTGAAAACAGAAATTAGAAATATCCTGAATGCGCTCCTGAAGGGGAAAGCTCCGGGATATGATGACATTGACAACATTATCTTCTTATTATCTAGCCCGGAGCTCATTCTTTATCTTGTTAATAGATGTCTTGAGCTGGGCCTGTTTCCAACATGCTTTAAGATAGGAGTTATGCTCCTCTTCTATGAAAAAGGTAAAACACCATAAAACCCCATGTCCTACAGGCCTATTTATCTGCTCCCAACTCTACGGAAACTTGTGGAAATCTTATGACGCAGGAGCTGAATTATCATCTTTCCGTAATCCAGCAACGTAGCTCAAGACAATTTGGTTTCAAGGAGGGACCACACACTAGATAAACTGATGCAGCAAGTTGAAAAATACCGTTGGTAAAAGAATCACACTGTCATAATTTCCATAGACATCAAGGGGCCTTCGAAAATCTCACTCACAAATCAATTGAAATGAAGTTGACTGAAACTAACTACCCAGGCAACATCAAAGCCCTGTTTTCAAATCTTCTCAAGGATAGGCAGGTGATCATCTCCACTAATGAAGGGGGTTGCCTAGCACACCCAAACTAGAGTATGCCCGCACCCTCTGGAACCTGTTCGCTGATAAGGCCCTAAATTACAACTATCCTGCTCATGTACATCTTCAAGCATTTGAGGACGACTTCCTGTTTGTTGTTGCGACTGACTGGGATGGAACCCTGGGCAGAGCTTCGGAGGCCCTTCAAATCTTCAAAAACTTGTCGGATTGGCATGACCTCCAAATCTCAATTGAAAAAACCAAATTCCTGCTGCTTAGAAATTAAGAAGAGGACCATCCATCTTCTGGGGTGGAAGAAGAATTCAACGCACAAGAGTTTGTAAATATCTCGGTGTCTTTATCGACGAGAAAATGAACTGGGCCTACTACCTCAGGGAGTAGGGAGCAAAAGCCCTGCAACATCATCGCAGCCTCTTAAAGATTGCAGACAGCACTTGAGTCCTATCCCAGGAGTTGAGAAGGTGGCTTTATATAACCGTGACGGAGAGACTCTTGCACATGAAGCAGCAGCCTGGAGCAGAAACCTCGCCCAGCGACATGAGAAAAAGCTCAGCTCCATCCAAAAACTCTTCCTGTTGAATATTACGGGGGCCTACAGGACGACGTCCACAGCCGCACTACAAGTGATTGCGGGATTCATGCCGTTACACCTGAAGATCAAACTTGAATCAGAATATGTTCGCATCGCTTGGCTACGACAGAACATCGTCGGAGGCGGAAGGACATTACAGCCGTGCAACTATGAGGACAAGGTACATGGATGGCACAATCGTCCAGCGGAATGCATCAAAGAAGGAAGAATCAGCTTAGAAAAAGATATTGAAAATAAAGGACTTATCAATTTCTTTACTGATGCTTCTAGGTCTGAGCTGTGTGTAGGCACAGCTTTCTGCATCTTGGATGAGCAGCAGGAACTCCACCACTCCTGGCAAGGAAGGCTTCAGGAAAAAAATTCAGTGTGCTAGGCAGAGATGACAGCCATCTACGAAGCAGTCAAATACGCAGTGACCCTTCAAAATGACATCAAAATTTGGAGTGATAGCCAATGCAACCTGAAAACAATAGCCAATGGAAACACAACGAACGAAATAGGCAGAGAAATTCAAACTCTTTTGCTTAACCATGCAAATATCAGGCTGGGTTAGATTAGAGCACATGTCGAGCATCCGGGAACTGAAATGGCTGACTTCCTTTCCAAGACTGCCATTATAACAGCAGCAGTCTCCATCTCTTCCGAGATGCAGCGTGAAAATTAAGTTCACGGAATGGGCCGTAAAAGAATGGCAAGAGCAGTGAGACCATAATGTTGTAGGCAGGTCAACCTATGAAGTCCTTCCAAAGGTTTCACTAAAACCAGCAGGCTGGCAAAGAGAACTCACCATCATCGTTTCAGGCGATGGTCTATTCCCAGTCTATCTGAAAAGAATAGCAAGGCACCCGGAGGAGAGTTGTGCATGTGGAAAATTAGGAAATCCATTGCACTATGCAACAGAATGTCATCTCACCGAGTCTTACCATTTCAAGAAACCTGCAGAACTAAACAGAGTAGCCTGAATGAGATCCGTTGCCGGGAACAAACTATCTTGCAATAAGATAGTTCAGCTTGTGAGGTTCCTGGTGGACAACGAATCCCTTTTTAAGATAAGGTAAGCCTTCCATGCCTCCACTTCTCCTCGAGCTAGATCTCTCAAGCCCGTCGGCTCTTCTGTCAGGAGGCCCTAACAACATTGCTCGTGTATGCCCCAAGCTTTGTCTAAAGTTGTTATGCAGGTGTTTGCCTTTTTTTGAAGTTATCGATAAACTATGTTGTGACTCTACAACGTGATGTGAGCTTTTCCGATGAATTTTCCTTTAACGCAAGAGACCATCGTTGAACATTATTTATTTATTTATTTTCTAGGTCCACTAACACATTTTTTCTTAGCTATATTTATATCATTAATGTTTGTCTTGTTTTGCCTTTTTTATTTTTACTCTCCTTTTTCCTCCTTATTTTTATATATATTTCATGTTCCCATTTTATATTTCATTGTTATATGTATTTTTTATCGTGTGTGCTGTATATTTTTGTCGTTTATTTGTTCGTTGGCACTGTTACAAGCCATTCCATAAAAAATTTTTAAGTGATCCTTAATGAAGGTGACGTCTCATGCTCATCCAACCGTTCAGTGGCCGTAATGGTTACAGGCACGGGGGTATGAGACGGTGTTCTAGTTCTAGTGCTAGTTATTCAACCAAAAATGTTTAAACTCAAAACCCTGCAACTGCAAAGAAAATTTGTTTCATATATCGATTTGTAACACATCTGCAAAACAGTCTAAATACAATTATTTGCAGTAATTTTAATTAGTGTTTTATGAAGCAATATTAAATATGGGTTACCACTAAGTGCCCATGCATTTTACAAATGTCTTGAATGGGAATTTAATTATATTTACTAAAAAAGGATGGCTCCACTTTTCATACATTTTGGAGAAGAAAATAACTCATTTCTACCTTTCTATCTTTTTTCCTTATCGCCATATTCCCAATGGACACATAAAATTCAACTGTGTACCAATAATAAGAACTCAAGATTATATCTAGACCATTTATCAGTTAAAACCGCTTTTATCCATTTTTTAGCCTTATCGTACTTGTCAATAAATGCTTCTTTTATCACAGCATTATGTACTGTGCGTTTTGCGTTTTTTTATAATTGCTAACACCTGAGGGGCTATTGCTTTCAACGTATAATAGTTAACATTAATCTTTTTGAGTTATCCCCTGCAAAAAAATACATACAAAGTGCAATGGTAGAAACTAGTATCTATATTTTAAGCCTGCTGTTCTGTTCGGGTCTATTTGACCCGAAACGTTTTTCAACTTCTAATAGAAAACAGCGGTATAGAGATATTGTACAGGCACTTCGTGACTTTGTAAGTGAGGATGATATGTTATTTATCTGAAAAGGATTTTCTTTTATTTATATATTTTCTGTCTATTTTATGAAATTGTATTAATATATCGTTCAGGTCAATATGACCCGATGCTGTTTTCTCATTATTTCTTAATTATTAACTTGCACAAAATATTATTAGCACAACAGGAAACGACGTAAATAAATTACTGAAAAGTCATCTAATGTGTTTTGCAAAAGCAGACAAGTTTAGTCAAGGTCAGAGACAGCGATAGCTAGGTCACGTGATACGATATATCCAGTAAATTTGTAGGGTGCAATATCGAATCACTTCACCTGTTGTGAGTTGTATGAGAGCACAACATACATATAGAAATATCTATAATGACGTGATAAAAATAAATAATAGAGATTCGCAGATATTTGAGTGACATTGAAGTTGCTCAGCTCATGGAAGCACTTGATGGTGGAATACGTTTCTGCAACATGAAAATCATATAAGTGAGGAAAGTGATTATTCAAATTGTTCATAATATGCAGCATATTCAGTCCAAACATCAAGATATAAACTGGTCATTTGATCCGCATCCACTTTTTGGCTGCCTGCATTCTGTTTCTATGAAAACAGCTCCAAGCGAAACTAGATATTCAACATCAAGAATAAGGGTTGTAAAAAGTGCATTTGAAATTGTGTTCAGGTCTACAATCCATAATGATATCATCAAAAATGATAATTATTAAAAACTAAAGGTATATGGAAAAGAATGGATAATCATCAAAGGCGCTGTAGATACTCTTGATCAACTTTTGAATACGTATATTTGTGAAAGGAAAAAAAAATTCGTTGGCCTATGGTAATATTTTACAATATGCTGGGTAGTTCTGTTTATAATGCAATTATTCTCTGTACATCAATAAATAGCAATGGAATGAAAGCAAATTAACGAAAAGGATGTTTTTAGAAGAACTAGACAAATTATTTGCTTCATATTTTTAGGCAAAACAATATTTCTAAACAAATAAAGAGTCACGTAATATAGCCAAAAGAATATAGGATAAAGGGCAAAGTGATTTATCATTAACATCCATTGTTATTTTGCAGATGAGAAATAAACTTATACGATGCATGCTTTGTCAGTCAAGCAAAGATAATAGAATTATATTGTGCAAGGATTCTAAAAATCATATCTGCAAGCAATATGTATCATATTTTTCTCTGAATTATAAATAAAAAGGAGGTTAAATTGAAAAAAATCTAATTCATCTTTTCATTTTACACACATATGCTTATATATATATTCATTGTATTATTTTTCAAATATATCAAGTTTATTCTGTTAAAACATATCTTATTTACCTCTAAACATAATATTGTATTGAAAGAATGGAGAACATAGGCCTCTGTACTTACTATTTAGTGTTCGGGTGATATTGACCCGAAAGTTAAATATGCCTTGCAAATGCGAACAGAACAGCAGGGTTAATGTCAGAAACAAGAGGAAATTTGAAAAAAATAATTCTTCCATTTTTTATAATAACGCTACTATTTAATAAATTAGCTATTTGTTATCATCTTTCGAACCTTCATGGGAAACGTACGCCTTAGAAATTTGTGGAAAACACGGAGCAAACTACATGTTTCTAAATATAATGAGGGTTTGTTAGGACAAGTAGCGCATTATCCTTTTTTTGTTTTGCTATACTGCGGCCAAAAATGTTTCAAAAATACCCGAAGTTAGATCAGAGAATACACCAAATGTAAAGTAGTTTGAGTTTATCGACTGGTATTTTAATACAAAATGTTGTTTATTATAAAATATCAAGACACTAAATTCAACCACAAAATGAAGAGCCTCAACCAAAAGTTGTGAAGGACAGTAAAATATAAATAAAACAAGAAAAGCCAATGATTGTCAGAAACTGCAAATTATTTTGGTGAGAATGTTGTCTAAAAAATCTTGGCATGTCTTGCAATGTGTGTGACGATGATTTAAGGAAACGAAAACAGTGATGATTAAAAGTGGGACAGTCTATTATGCCATTACATACCTTATTGTATCTTAAGCAAAGCAGATATATAACTGCACCAGTTTATTTGAAAGGAATAGATGGTGAACTTATAAGTAACCAAAATAGGTTTCATAACTTATGCATTTTGTCTTTTTCATTTTTAGATTAAAAAAAATAAAAAAAAGTAAAAAATGGGAATTTTGCTAGAAAAAAAACATATTTACGCCAATCTTAAGGCATTATTATTAGTCTTTTATCGTTATGTTAATGTTAATCCAAACTCTACATGCAGAGTAACATACAAGAGTCATTCTCGTTACACTATATTATACTAATCTAAATACATCTAATGATTCAGACAATTATTTGTTACAGCCACTATCTGCTTCAAATATTTGATATTTTCATCAAGAATAGTGATAAAAAAATAAACAATGTGTAATTTTGCAATGTGCAGTTTATTCAAGAGCTATTAAACAAGGAATTCAATTTATGGTAATTTTTTAATCCCTGATAATTTGCAATTATGAAGTTAAGTATCTCGCGAAGTATCTCTAGCATCACAAAATATCTAAGCAATAATTATTACAATGTACAACAATAAGGAACTTTCGAAGTATTTTCGGGAATGATAAATCCAGTCAGTTATTCTAAATAATACTAGCCTAATAACGTTAGAAATACTTTTCACTCCATATAAAACGTTTGTTTGACACGTTAATTATTGCTGCAATAAATCAAAAATAAAGCTTTAGATGCATTAAGAAAATTACATAATTAACATATTTTAGATTTAATCCTTTTGAGTTATACATAAGGAATTGAAAAGCTTCCTCAATCATGAATTTTACTAAGTGAATTAAATTTCCAAGGGCATAAAGTTCAGATTCCCCACTCAGTAACTCAGAATTCAAATAATAATGAATGTTATGTGTAATATATTCAAAATGCCTTTTTAGAATCACAACTTATTCCAGATGAGATTTATATTTTAGAAAGTAAGCTCATAGCATGAGCTATTTAGAGTATAGTATATATGGACCTAAAGGTCATATTTAATATCTACAAATCTACTTTATGCCAGTCGAATTATAGAATACTCATTACCATTTCAAATTCTACTCTCTGCTCATATTTACTTATTTCGATGCAAATACGCAGGCAATATCTTGGATTAACGTCTTTCTACCTGGCAATTTGCAATCCATCATGCAAAATCCGTCTTATCTTTTTGATGAGCTTCCACTCTCTCTTATGTGATCTGGCACCTAATAATTTCAAGATAGTTTAATAAAAGCACGTTTCATGATCAAATCGCGTGACTCAGATATTACAATTAAAATTCGTCTTATTCCCATTTTGTACGATAAGTACCAAATCGATACGAAAAGTACGATCTTCTGTAATCAATAAATTTATACGCGCACTTAACTCAGACGTTAGAGTGTGAAAATTTTAAGTATTGTATGTGCTCTTTCAAGAAAGATAAGATACAACTCCAGCAGGGTTATCTCTTAATCTCATTAGGAATGAAGTTATGTTTATTGACAGAACTCTGTCTACGACAACATAGGACGTTCACGTTCTATAAAACTTCCTTAAAAACTTTATCGTTATGGGGGAAAATGAAATATTTTACCGAGAAATATAAATATTTAAGATGATGAACACCATGTAAGGCTCTTCTTTTTTGGATCGGCTTAATTCTAACCGAAGAAAAGGTTTAATAACTGATTCGCAAATTTCCAGTGTGTAATTGCGTTTAGTTGTAATTTCGATAACGTGACAGATCTAATGGTACGGGTTTTCCCAGAATTGTAATAGCACTTGGAAAAATCTGAAAAGCAAGTTATTAAAAAATAATCATTATTAAACTGCTACCTACTGAAATATGACTCTACATAACTTTGAAGAAAATGCGAACTACAAAACAATGTTTGAAAAATTTAGTAATTTTTATAAAACAGTGTCCAAAAGTTAAACTACTAACACATGTTTGGAAATTATTCAAAGTACCTATCACGAACTATTTAAAATAATAATATCATGTATAAGTTAGAAAATAGGGAATGCAATATAAGCAGTAAGCATTAATATTACTTATATAAGGCGAATTTCAAACGCTTTAAATCACCTAAACTATTCTGTAAAAAATTGTCGTGTCTTCTTTACTGATGAGTCGGGATTTAGTGCATAGAGTTAATCTTCATCTAGAGAAAGTGCGGTGTCCACTATCCACCCCCACTTGGGTGGTCCTTAAAAATCAACTTTTGAAATTTTGATGTGGCAACCTCCCATTTTGTTTTATGGTCTAAAATAAAACTTTCAGAAAATCTTCAGATTTTAAAAATGTGTCTTAGGGATCACTTTCAAACTTTAAAGTTTGTAAAACTCAGGAAATTTTCCAAAATTTGAATAAATTTCACATCAAACGGTAAACATATAAATAAGAATCAAAGACAACTACTGAATGTGGGAGAGTACATTTCCCTCTTGTTCTCATCTCTACTACAAGTTCAACTCACAGTCAGCTGTCATACTGAGACAGGAATGTTTCATGTCCAGACGTGTTCTCGCATATCATAGTCACGCTTGCAGCCTGAGCCTGACGCAAGCAGATCAGTTTGTAGACAGCTACTGTACTGAGTGTATTATACTTCTCTGAGTGTATATTGGTCATGTTTGACTGTTAAGTTATACTAATAGGCCTAATGAAAAATGATTTAAGCATTATTATTGTGAAATACTTTGAAACAGTATTATCGAAGTGACATTAATATTTTATTTTACAACACTTTTTACTAATTGCATCAAGTAGCAAACCACACATTTTAACCCTTGGTTATGCGCGCGAAATTTTGTTACGCAGTTAGGCGCGCGGGGTATAAATGTCCATCATTTTCTCTTCCTTTTTCTACAAATCTTTTCTTCTGAGAAAAGACATATCAGCTGCAAATAAAAGAATAAAGATCTAAGAAATGCAAAAAGGAGTAAAAGTAATTTTAGATCACTATTTTGAATACTTTTATAGAGACTATAAAAACATTATGGAAAATCACAACATTTTACATATACTTCTTTTAAATGCTTACTATAGGCTCAATCATGGCCTTTTTTACCGTAATTTTTGGTTAGTCTTGTCCCTATTTCTTCCACAATATTTGCATCTATCTTTATTATTCATTCACTTTGTTATTTTTTTGGTCCTGTACCGTTGATTCCTAACATAAGGTTTTCTGTTCGTTTTATTCCAATGGAAAGCGGGCATTGGGCAACTCTGCATAAAATTTGAAGTATAATAAATATGAAACTTAAATTTTTGATGACATCAAGTCATTTCATATCCTTATCGATGTTATTGTGTTTAAAAATTACAAAAGCGTTAATAGTAGACTTGTTGAAAATATTGGAAAAAAGAACCATAATCCAATGACAAGCATTTTTCGAGACATTATTTCTCTGACATAGCTGATCTAGAACATCAACTCCTTTTGTCATGTAACAAAATGCAACAATTTCAGGGTTTTTTTTTTCTGTTATTTTCACTGTCGACTGACCTGTCGTCAATAGAAACTGAAAAGCTCATGGTAAATAATTTTGACACAAACGTTGCCAAATATTCACATCTTTACTTCTCGCTTCTTATATGGTAAAAATTCTTCGAATAATTCCAGTATATTTAAATTAACTGCATCTATATAAATTAGTTTAGATCCCTGTTAAAAGCGTTTTGGCAAATTCGGAGCTAGAAAACCAATTATCCGTTGTTCATTTCTAGTTTACTATATTTTTTAGAATTAAATTCACTGAAATTCAATAAATATTTAAGAAATAAATATTAAACGAAGCAAGGTGCCAGAATTTCACACGGGAAGCATGTGCGATATTTTTCCTGAGTACTTCAAGGACAGGTGATGAAAGTTTGATCTCTTAACAATGAATGGAATTGAAAGCGCATCGTTTTAAAAACTAATGGGTGACACTTGCACCCCGCGCGAAGAACGAAGGGTTAAAAAGGGAATCTACAGATATTTGGCTTGTTGGTCAAATATCTACATTGTTGTGTCAAACAAGGTTATCTTCTAAAAGAGCTCAGAGTGTTTACTGGAATAGAAAAAGTTTAGAAGGCATTGTAGGTAGCGAAACTGATGATCGACTACCAAAGATTGTTTCAGGCAGAGCCAGCCCGAACAAAAGCGGGGCTTGGTGCAAAGTTGATTTGCGGGGCCTTCAAATAAATTTAAAATTTCATGTAATAAAATAATTTATTGCATTTTGTTATTTATTTCATTGCACAAATTCGAATATTAAGGACTTCAGAAATATATGAAAATGATACAGAACTAAAAATATTTTATAAAGTTAACATTTCAATCACATTCAAATAACAAAAGTTATTGCTTCATAAACTCATAAAATAAAATCTGGAGTGAGTCTTGCTAGAATAAGGCAACAATATGTTATTTTTTCTTCATTCATTATAGCAAATTCGTTGATAATATAATCATCGTTTAATTTTATAGCTAATCCGGATTCGACAGATATCATGGCTAAGAAATTGAATCATTCTTAACAAATGCTAGATCTCATGTAATTTTTTTATTATTTTCAATCATGAAAAAGATATTTTTGCAGATAAATTTGTAATTGGTAGGGTCAATATATTTTTCAGAACAGTCATAAAATTTGGATACAATTTATCTAAACTATGAAAATTCGGGAGTAAACAAATGTATCTATGTAATGTGAGGCTATCTTCTCACAGACCCCAGAACGCAGGAAACACGCTGAAAGTACCAAAAGATGTGAAATACTCCTAGGAATCCATTTTGACCATTTAAATTTCGAAATTACGATTGGTTAAAAGATATTAATTAGAAACGCGAAAATAAATTAATCTATCGTGCAGGTGTTCCGGTGTGTTCTTGCATTTTTTATTTATTTTTCTTCATATTTATGAACTGTAGTAACGAAGTTGGTTTATATAAAAGGTTTTTTTTCTTTTTTAACGAGCCGCCGTGTTTGGATTTATAAACATCGGAAAAAATCGTTTTCTTGCATTTTATTCTTTCTTATTTATTCTTTTTTTATTTCACAAGGTTACTGTTATAAAATAATAAAAAGACTAGATTTGAAAGGATATTTACGTCTGTTGGAGAAAGTATATGACAATATTTGTTGAAAAAAACGGAAGCGGGCATATGAAAAATTGTGGATCCCGAGGCCTCACGTGACCTAACTTTTTCTCTCCGCCAGGGAATGACGCATTATTCCAGATATTCCGCGCAACGCCGGACCAAACCGGTTGGAAACGCCAGCCACTCACCCTTGCACCTAACGGCCCGTAGAGCGATTCTTCCAGTTTAGTGGGTGCGGAACTGTGATGAGAATTGGGGTATTGTGGTCAAAAGTTTGGTTTTTCAACCTCTCTTGAAATCCATTTGGACTTTTGGATCATGAAACTGAAATGCGGCCGTTGTAGATACGTAGCGGAGGGAAGCCAATACCATAAAACTAATGCGGAAGTCCTTGGTGGGAGGTGTAGGCACAGTAACTCTAAGCGATCGGAAAGCCCATAGGGATGGGTTTGTGGAATCCGGTCCATTGACCTACCTAAATGGATCGTCTGAAAATTGAAACGGTGTGGAGTACTACCACGTCATTTGCGCGGCGTGTATGGATTGAGAATGTCCAGCTTTATCGACAGCAACGCGGCTTGTAGCTCAGCTTGTAGTTCATTTTCTTGAATAAGAGGGTATTCTCCATATAGTGTGATCAGTCACATCACAGGATATTAATCCTATAAAGCATGTTTGAGATGCTCTAGGAAGAGTGATTATACGTTGTTAACCCCTCCCGGAACCTTCAGGATTTAAAATCTTAGCTTTTAGAAAAATGGGATATGTTGCACCAAGTTGCTACCAACTGCCTCATTTTCAGCATGAACACCCGCTGTGAGGATTGTAAAGCCAAGCTAGGTGGCTATACTCTTTATTAGCCATTCGATTTTTAAATTTTATCAGGTGTGATGTTATGATTGCTTATTTAAATATCTGTAAAAATGCTATTCAGTTTTAATATGTTATTTTACTTTTAGCTCTCTAATAGTATTGGGAATGTGTGTAACAAATTTTAAAACAATAAACTGCTTTTTATTTTGTTATGACATGTTTCAAGTTTACAACCTAAATTTTGAGCACCAGTTTATATATCGGACACTAAAAAGAAAGTGCATATATGTATTAGATTTATCGCTTGTCAGTTTTCAATTTTAGTTTTTGAAATAGAGGTGTTCGACAGGAAATATACGCACCGCTCGAAAAAACTGTCATTATCTTCTCTATTACATGTTCTGGTTTGATTAGGTTTAAAACTCTATGCACCCCATAAACAGGCATAAGCCGGATGGATTCATCATTCAATGTGGGCAATTGTTGATACTGTGAAAGGAAATTTTCCGAAAGATATCTCTATTGACTACTCCTAATTTTATGTGATGAGAGAAATGAGCTGGGCATGTGGACAGACTTATGATAGAGCTGTTTTAGGAGCTGATAAGAAACATGCCATTCATGTCTGTCAGCTGGTTCAATATATTGATTTCATAATGGCCGAATTTCCTTTGTGAGTATTGCGGCAATCGGGATTTCTCCAGTGGGTCACTCTTTTCCACCAGTAACAAGTGTGTATGTCGCTGCACAATTTTTTTTTACTTTTATAAATTTTCTACTGACATAATACGTCAAATATTAAATTTTATTTTACACCATAAAATGATTAGTGGATTTTAAGAACCGTTTAGGCACACTCATATATTATTTAAAATTAAATCCATTTCGTAAGATTATATGTTCTTACAAAATAGATGATCCACTGAATGTGTTACACAGAAATGAACGGAACTTTAATTCAACTAAAACAGGTATCGATTAACTTCAAAAGTTGCTTTTATTTGCTTTTTGTAGTCTTGTTCTTCTTTCAGCATGTCTAATAGTTACAGAAGCTAAACTAAGGAAATGCATCGAGGGATATTAAAATTTTTTGGTGAAGAATTTGATGAAAGTATTTTCTTATTAAGTAACATGAGAAACATGTTCAGTACAGTCTTGCATTGGATAGAGCCTAACTACTTCTCCAATGTACAGAAAATCGCGTGATAAGCTGCAATACCGAATGATTTTAGGAGAAATTGTGACTAGATATAATCCAACGGAGAAATTGGAAGGCTTTCACGAGATAATATTCTGAATTGTTTCATTTATTAAGTTTATGTAAGTTGCATTTTTTAAGCCATTTAAAAATTATTCTAATTCAAAATTTCCTATATCTCTTAAAATGATTGATATTTGGCTTATACATATTGGGAGATTTTGCTATTTATTTAGTAACTTAAAAATAAAGAGAAATGATGTTACAAAAAACATTTGAACTTAATAAATTTTTTCTTTTAGGCACATTATTAAAATTATAGGAAGCATTTTTATAAAGAAATATTGTTAATAAAACTTTAAAAGAATTGTCTTCAGTCGACTATTTAAAAGCTTGAAAGTTGCTCAGTGTTTTTGATATTCGAGTGAAACAGAATCTATGTTTAACATTTAAAATGCCAAAACGAGTAAATAACGTAGAAGAGCAAATTACATTTGCAGGAATAATAGCTGAATAGGAAATAACTTGGCAAACAGGAAAATATCTTAAAAAGATTTAATTGCATAATCACTGAACAGAAGCATAGATAATGTACATCAGATTGCATGATCTGTCTCTTTTAGCAATCTATCACTGCTCCGAAGAATTCAAATAATCAAAAAAACTAAATTTATACCTTATAGTCCCTTGCAATTAGACCCAACATCGAAAACTGGAAAAAAATATATAAAGTACTTAAACTTTAGTCAAATATTCTTTTGTCCTCAAAGAAATAATAATACAAAAATTTCCTTCCCTGAGGGAGGAGCTTCCCCCTGTAACTTTTAAAAAGTCAAGTTGAAAATGGTTGTACCTTGCTTATAAAAATACAATTATGGTTTTCTGTCCATACAAATAGTTGAATTCAGTAAAAATGATTACATTCGATTTAAGCTTGTATCCGGCACAGTTTACCAGTCAAAAGATATTTTTTAAAAAAGTAAATAAATATACTATTAAAATATTTATTTTTTCTATTACAATTTTTTATTAAAGTCAGCCACATAAATGTTTTATTAAACTAACGAGCTTTAAATGTAAAAAACAAATAAATAAATATTTAATTAAACATTCGAATTGCCGTACTGTTTTGTGTTTTGCTTTACGAGTGCTTTTCTTAAAAGCCTATGTGACCTAGATGATGTATTTTTATTTATTTATTTATTTTTATGCATTTCGTTTTGGAACAGAAAGCATGTAACACTATTTAGAATCCAAGATTTACTAAACACCAAACAACACATAACCTTCTCACGACTGAAAATTTGGAACATAATCATAAGTTAACAATTAAAAGTATCGATAGGGTGAAAATATAGAGCTACATTTCAATACAAATACAAAATTATTTAAATACAATTATTTAAAAATACTATAGTCACTAAAATTCTTTCTGTATAGATAATGCATAATTATGTAATTGCTCTGGATTTGTTATATAATATCATTATCTCTGTCAGCGTTGTTTAAACCGATACTTTCTTATATTTTCTTTACATAACAAGTTTGTTATTTTTATAAAAACTTTATTTAGATGACTTTAGTAAAATTTTATCACACAAAAAAGTTAAATATTTTACTGGTATTTTTATTTATTTTTTTTATAAAATATATTATTAGAAGAAAAATATACCAGGTGTAATCATAAATCTAATATAATAATTTATAGTAAACTCAATTACATATATTTACATAAAATTTATAAACAAGACATAAGCTTTTTAGGGATTGACTTTCTCGAAGTTTTTTATGAAGAGGAACTTGAAAGGATGTTCTCCCTCAAGGAAGAGAGCTTTTCGGTTTTCATTTCCTGGAGTTCTAAGGAATATTTGACCAAAATTTTAAAAAATTATAAATTTTTTCTCCTATTTCACCTAACTGCAATGGGAGGCTATTATATATTAGATACATTTAAATGAAAAATTTCACATCCTCGATGAAAAATTGGATTAAAGACTTTTTCTCGTAAAATAGAGTGCGATATTTGCTTATGCTAGCATTTATGCTGCATTTGCTAGACCTTAACTGCTTCCCCAATATATTCAAATTCGCGTGATAAAACCCAATGCTAGAGGATTCAATAAGAAATTCTGCTATTGATAATCGACCGAAGGAAATGAAAAGTTTCTCTGTGTTCATACTCCAAATTGCTTCAATTATTAAGGATTTGCAGACATTTACACGTTATGTACGTTACATTTAATAATAACAAAATTACGTTTCTCTCTAGAGTTATTAAATAGATAAGAAATGACATTCAAGCATTTGAATCATGAAGGTGTTGTCGAATTCTCCTTCGGTAACTGATAAAGTACCGTTGATGTAGATGTATAATTCCCCTGTAAACATAAAACTGGATTATGGGGCGTCAATATATTGTTTAGCTTCGAAATCCATTTTGAAAATACTAGTTGTATTACACAAATTGGAACATTGTGTAAATGTTGAATGATTTAAGACATTCACTCATTTCCTAAATTAAACATTAACAACAATGGATCTTGCATATAACTGGATTAGCAGATTCTTTCGACATTGTAGCTTTAGAAAATAAGGAGAAAATAGTCTTAGGCCTGTCATAATGAGGTAGGAAATATTATTATTTATTTTAATTTAGAAAATCTACTACCCAAGATTTTTAATTTAATGGTGGATAAGTTTCAATATACAGTCGACGCTCGTTTTACGAACCTGTAGAGAACACTCAAATAGTTCGTAAAATCGAAAGTTCGTAAAATAGAAAAGCACCAAAAGTGATATGAATACGTACATTATTTATGTCTATTTTTAATCAAACTGCCTGCTCTTCATAGATGAAGCAGTATTTCAAGATGATTTGCTACTATTATGAAATAAAGTTATACATTTATTTTTTAAGTGTACAAGAAATAAATGCAAATTTATGCACAAAAAATTATTTTATTACCCAAAAAAATACGTTATCATGCTTTGAAAACATTACATATGAAAACATAGACTGTATTACTTAGATGAAAATGCATAGATGAAAACATAGATAAAAAAATTAAGAATGGAAATAATCACTTTTTTTGTTTGTTTGTTTTAAAATCACATTTTGGAAAATACATGTTTCCATTTTATCTATGCTTGAAATCATTTCACAGTTATTGTTCCCTTCAAAACAGTACCTTAGTCCTGACAACCAACCACACGGACCACGGGAAGCTACTTGAACTTGTTGCTAAGCCTCCTCCCTCCGAAAGAGGGTGGAGGAAACAACACATTCTTTGTATGCACCTGTTGAGAGTTTAATTGACGTTGGCACTGCGTTCCTATATTTTTTAAAAAAAATGCAGAAGTATGAAAACTAAGTTCGTAAAAAAGAGATTTTCATAATTCGTTGTTCGTAAATGCGAGCGAAAAATTACATTACGTCTATGGGAGTGTATTCTGGACCACTCGCTAGTTCGCAAAATCGTAAGTGTTCATTAAAAAGAGGTTCGTAAAAACGAACGTATACTGTATTTTGAAATTCTGAATTTTTTTTATTTCGTAATTTTAAGAAATGTCCATTTTGGCGATCAATTCGGCTTTCATTTTTTATTATTATCTGCTTACTTCTAATGTGTAAGTATATATTTGGAGTAATATTTTTGAAGTCATGTGTCAGTCTATATCAAGTAGGTGAAAGTGGGGTAAAACCAGGTAGCTAAAGACTCGAATGCCTATTGGTGCTAAACGATTCTACATAGAGCTTGTCAAATTTCTTAAAAACATTCATTGTTTAACGGAGTACAATATAAAATTCCGGAAAATTCATAGTTTCACTCCTTTTTTATCAATGATTATTTTATTTAAAAAGTCAAACCACTCGGTTTTAACCCATTAGTGGGGAAAAGCCGGGTACATATGTTAGCTTAATGGGAAATTCGGCAAACTAGATTTTCAGTGGAAAAGTATGAGACTTTTTCAAATTTCTTATGACAATTTAAGATTATTAGTTACAAAATTCGCATACAAAGCAGTTGTTTTCTTCATCCGCGCAACTGCAAACACTGGAAACAAACACATAGCACTAACACCCACCCAGATAACACGTAAGTTTGCAGCAAGTTTGATTTTGACTTGTCATGGCAAAATTTGACGCGTCAAACTTGAATCGAACTTGTATCAAGTTCGATGTGACAAATAGCCTCTCTCTTTGCAAATCAAACTTGCTGCAATTTTGCAAAACAAGCTTCCTGCAAAGATAGCACAATAAGAGATAATTATCTTTGTCTCTGCTTTAAAAAACATCCGATTTTTAATAGCATCTCCTAGACCGTAATTCTTTTTTATTAATTCAATAAATCAACATACCTAGAAAATAACTTTTATAAAAAAAATTTTTGAAACATTTTCCATCTTTTTTACTAAATATATCACTCTCACTTTAAAGAAAAACTATATCGTTTTCTTTAATGTGAAATTTTAACGTTTATAAACAAAATTAAATCTAAAAAACAGTCAGTGTTTGTTGAACAATAATAACTAGACATTTTGTCCCATTTTAAAGTAATTACTTTTGAACTCTAATTTCATAATTTATTTTACTAGCAAAACGTAGTTATTAGCAAAAATCGCTCTCTCTTTGACTTCAAATCATATTCTCAACTCAAAAAATTAATGAAATCCAGAAAATAGTTAAAAATAAATCGTATACGAATCGAATCGAACGATGTATTAGCGAAATCTATCTTTTCCTCTCAGAGTTCGACTGGCTCAATGGTTTGCGTCTCCGCTTCGGAACCGGGAGGTCGCGAGTTCTATCCCGGGTTGTGTTTCGTACTCTCTTTTTGCTTTAATTTGCAATAAGTGTGCACGGCAAGTTTGCTGCAAGTTCGTTTCATGGTGACTTCGGAGCTTTCGTTAACTTGCTGCAAGTTTACTGCAAGCTTGCACTCTTGTCATGACAAATTTGTGGCAAACTTGCACTCTTGTC
>BGPR01000019.1:3200583-3415525 GCA_013235015.1 Araneus ventricosus | reverse complement strand
CAAATTTGTGGCAAACTTGCACTCTTGTCATGACAAATTTGTGGCAAGCTTGCTGCAAATTAAAATTGCTATCTGGGCAATCTTTCATTCCTCGTTCTCGGTCCGCGCTGGCTTTGTGCTAGAATCTAGGCATCCGGATTGGAGAACTGAGGGGTTGAAATTCGATTCCACTGAAGGTACTCCCTGCTTATGGGGCTGTTGAACTTTTAATACGCCATCGTAGTCACCTAATGTTGGTGAGGCGTGGAAGTTTGGAGAATGAGATGCTCAGTGATGTGTCATTATCGTCATTCGACTACTGTTAACATTACAAGGAAGGCTTCAGAATAAACCTCGCATAGCATTAATACGGTTCGTTAATACAAAACTAAACTCCCCTTATTTGAGTGTAAGCATGACAACAGAAATTTCAGCATTTTTAAATGACATTTTTTATATTTAATGCTTCTTTGCAAAATATTAAATGTTTCGAAATAAGTTTCATAATCTAATTATAATCCCAATGATGAAGTAAACAATTCTTGATTCAGATAAAGCTTAACATTTTGGATAAAGGCTATGTATCAGAAAATGCGATGTCATTTTATGCATTATTAATTCTGTTGAGTCTGTCTTTCTAACTTGAGTCAAATAATTAATATTTTCGAACTAATACATCCGTCATCTAATCTCTGTCACTGAGATGAGCATATGCAGTTGTATTTTAGCGAAGAAACGCGCGTAAATGGTGCAATATTTTTATTCAAAGATATACCCACACCAGAGAAATTATGGTAAACTCCTCTGAAAAATTAGGAGATATCCCTTTTCCAAAATTTTAATCGTTGTTAAAGGATATCAACCTTTCGAATTTAATTTTTAGATGTTATTCTAGTGAATTAGCAAGCATAAAAGAATATTTTTAAATTAATAAATTTGTTTTGAGCACGAATTGGTGCAGTTTTATGAAATCTGACTGAGGCAACATGGAACTCAAACGAAAACATCATATTTTAGTTAATAAGTTAATAACTTGCATCCAATAACGTTTTTTTCAAAATATTTAACTGAATCTGAAATGACAGCTTATGAGTGCCAATTGTAAATTTATATTATAAATAAGGTTCTTGTAAACATAAAATGAAGCGAAATAATATATATATTAAATCCTGAGATCACAACAAAACTCTTAAACTCGTGAGGTGCTGATAAAAACACTGAAAGTAAATTGAAATTTTAATCTTATTTATAGCATATTTTAATATTTAAAGAAGTTTTTTGATATATATTGGGGTTTAATTTCCGCATTGTATTGCTTCCAGATGCTCAGTCTTTTGCGATTTTTGCTTTGACCACTGGAGTTCTGATACAAAATATTATTTTATACATTTTAAAAAGACTAATAAAAGCGTTCTTTTAAAAACCTTTTTTTATTTTCTCTATTCTCTACCTCGTGTTTATATATTTCAGAATTCATTCTTATAATTATTGAATCTCGAATCAATTTTTCAGAAATTCACAACCAAACGTCTCCTGTCGTATTCAATCAAGACTAAATAAAAGCAAGCAATTAAAGGATTACTAGCAAACATTACAATATTGTATTGTTATCGGGAGCAAACAATTATACAGAATTTCAGAAGTTTAGTACTTTAAGAACTGAATGCAAAATCGTTTACAAAATTCCATATTTACAAACATAAAACTAGTGAAATTAAATCAAAGCGCATAATAATACAAGCAAGGATGCTATATTAACCCTTAAATGCCCAATGTTGCCTTTAAGCAACATACCCAATTTTGTTCTCTTAAATCTTGAGAATAAGACTGAAGCTCTAACGCCTGTTGTTGCCAATAGAATATATATTGAAAATTTTATTAAATTAATTTGCAACATAGAGATAGTCTGAGTGCTGATAAAAAAAATTAAAAAAATTGATGTTTTTCACTTGAGGCTGCATCTCTTTTTTTATTAGTTTGTACGCTTGAAAATATCATATTTTATTCTATAATGTTTAAGGAAATTCCTTCTCCGTATTATTAGTTCGTAAAATTCATCTGTGTTTAATATTATAAAATCTTATCAAGGAATTTTTTCTGAAATAAAGCCCAGTACTGTCATTTGATAATAAACTCTGTTTTTAACCATAAACCATGCTTAAAACAAAAAAGGATTTTTAAAGCATTTTTCCCAAATTTTATTCAAGAAATGAAAGTAAAAAAAAATTAATCAATTTAAAAAAATCGGGCTTTAAGGGTTAACAGCAGACAATTAGCATTCATAAGAAAGAGATTTACTTTTACAGAAGTGTTTCTATAATCACTTATAGCTGCTATGAAGAGAAGTTTGTTTTTGTCGTAACTACGAGATTATGTGACTTGTGATTCCATCAAAGCTACATCTGAGGTATAATTTATGGCGCACTTTGTTCATTTCCAATAGTTTCGCAAATTATAGCCCTAAATCAAAGTGTTAAGTTTCGAAATACAGTTTCACACTCAGAATTCTGGAGATAATGGATTTTTTTAAGTTTAGCGATCTGGGTCTAATGATGAACCAGTACAAAGTTTTCTAGCTTTTGTGCGTTCTGTCTCAAAAAAAGTAATTTTATACTTCCTTCGTATTTTACAGAGTCCTACAATTAAGTCGCGAGAAAAGCCATCTAAAGCTCATCTAATGTGCCTTAATGTCTTTTTCCTTGTTAGAATTTATCCCTGAACAAACAGTATTTTTTGTGCCCACTAAAAAATTTTGAATCATTGCCTAAGTTTCTAGCTCTCTTTTCTTTACAGCTTTAAATCACTTGATTGATTATGAACTTAAAGAAATTCTTAAAATAAAATCATTTTCCGAAATTCATCATTATAAGCCAGATGGAATCTTAAAACCAATTTTTCTTAAATTCACTAACTGATAGTTATAGTGTTATTGTACTATTATTCGAAAGTGTATGCGCACTCATCTTCAGCGTCAAGAAATGTGTATCTGCCTTACTTTATGCCAATAAAGAGTAAGGCACAATCAGCGGAGTGATCTTTCCTTAGACTCCACCACACTCCAAACCGAAGGACTGATCACCCGGCCTACCCCACAGGTTTAAGGCCTGAAATGGGACGGAGGAGTGCTGTTGTGATGCGAAGTTTGGAGAGGGGCATGCCATCTTATGTGTCGTCCTCATCATCTGACCTCGGCTCAAAATCAAGAGGTTCATTCCAAAATGACCCTCGTGTTGCTTCAAACCGTGACGTAAATATTACTAAACTAAACTCTGTACCAAGAACTCTCATGTGAGATTACCGGAATATTAAGTACTTGATATCGAAATCACATTTTCGAATGCTGAGATAGAGCAAATTATGACCAATATAACTTAACAAGTTATCCTTTTAATATGCTGGTCTCGCTTAAAGCTTAGCCGTGGGCCTCTGGCGACATATTCCACTGACAGCTGGGATTATTTTGAAGTCGCAAAGCGTAACGTGGGAAATTATTGGCGACTGCATTCCCGCACTGAGTTGATAGTTGAGTACAAACAGGAAAAGTGATACATCGAAGCATGTATAATGTATTCAGTAAATAAGGACATTTTGTAGACACCTTGTGAAATCCGTTCAACATTTCATCTCGGATGTCAACATTCCTTCTAAATCCTTATCATAATGCTCAAATGTGGATCTGTGAAAAGATTCTGTGTTAATGTCAGATACTATATACTAGTGGGAGAAACATACGAAATCACATGTCACTATGAATAAGCCATGGTTTTAGTTTGGTATACTCATACGGAATGCATGTAAAATTTGATAAAAAAAAGTATTTGCTTCAATATATAAGTTTAAGAAAAATGGGGGAGCATCAATATATTTTATGCAACATAAAATGCGATTTAGCGTTCTTCTTTTATTTTTGTTAAGATCATGAATTGCTTAGCCCTTTCTGCCCTAAAAGGCATATACGACACGGAGATTAGACTTTATTCCCTACTGGTAAATAAATCCCACTTTTACATGGCTTTTTATGTTTTCAGTCTTATTAAGGAATTAGGGAATAAAATTATGATTAAAGAAACTTGGAAACACCCAGATTGCAAATGGCGGACTTATGTTTTTGTTGTTTTCGTAACAAGATTATTCTTATGAAGCTGTAAAGTTGTTTCCCTGACATGCTAACCTTATGGCAGAAAAGAGAGATATACAGATGTTTTACTCGAATAATCCCAGTCGACTATACGATTGGGACATATTGCCACAGGTGCTTTCCAGGAAACGGGAAAGTGTGAGATTTTAAATTCGTAGTATACTTCTTTTAGTATGTCAACATCAAGTTAAACTACTTTTCATAGTTAAATTTTAATCATGAAAAAGTCGGGTTCAAAGGATTAAAACACATTAGGCCACAAAACACCCAGTAGCAAACTAACTTCTTTTCCTGAAATCAATCAACTTTTTATTGTTGGGAGATTATCGATTTGAGTAGATTTATTTTTAATGTAGTATGTATTCTTGTCTGTTTGCATCTTCACATCCGGATACATTGCAAAAAATATTTATTTAGAAGTATTTTTTCATCAAAATTGGGAAAAAGGCGTATTTAAAAAAACGGTCAAATGACCAAGATCAGCTTATTAGTACACCAGATCCCTCAGGGGACACTGCGAGTTCACGGATGAGAAGCAGCCGTATAAGTAAGCTGGTTTTCGGTATTCTTGAAGGTACAATAACGGTGGGCCTCCGAGTCTACCGCTAGTGATAGTACGTACCTCCTTCAGGAGGGGTCTGGCCGTGGCCCGGTGATGGGCTACTATAAATCCGGCCTCAGTACTCGAGCTAATGAGCGGCTGTCACTCAGTTGTACCCGGGTGCTCCCGGTGCTTTTCCGGTTATCAGTACACCATTTCCCACCCAGAGGCACCACGAGTACGTACATGAGAAGCCGCCGGATAAGTAAGCGGGGTGTCGCTCCCGAGGTGGGTACAATAATAATAGAGTTGCTTTTCCGAGACCATCGCCTAAGGCGGGTCGTACCCCCTTAATGAAAGGATCGTCGCATGTGCTGCTCATAATAGGGGCTGTAATGCGTCAGCCACGTTGCCGTGTTAATTATCGCTGCGTCTAGTCTTTCATATACTCTGGATGATAAGGCTTGGCGGGGGCTTTCTTTATGGTCATCAGTACAGCAACATTATTATATGCATATTTTCATTACCGTAAATTGTTGGAAGTGTTTTTAAACGCTTTTATTTCACTTTATTCATTTCATGTTTCTAAAGACGGAATGTTATAATTGGTTTTTCTCTCTCTTCTTGTTTCACTAGAGTTCTGAAATTCTGTACAGTTGTCTGTTCTCGACAAAAATACAATATTTCAAAATAATCAGAATTGAACAACAAGTTAATCAATTAGGTTGTTTTAGTTTAGTTATATTTACGTCCCGTTCTGCAGAAACACGGGGATATTCTGGGATGGACCTCGTAATTTTCAGCAGTGGTCAGATGTCGAAGATGACACCTGAGCCGGCGACTCCTTCTGTCAACTTCAGCACCCTATCAGCAGGAGGACATTTGGCCCTGACAGATTCAATGTGTATCAGACCCGCTTATACGGATCGAGCACGTTTAAATTTAATTTATTTATATTTTGATTACTATGAGTGTCGCTTTCTAATATTAAGTTTGAGAAAAATTGATTTTTAGATTCCACGACATGTATAATAATAAATTACGAACTATAATAACCCCCAAAAGTAAAAAATAATAAAAATAAAGTTTCAAAACAACGCTTTTATTAGTATATAAAAATAAAATAAATTCAAAAATATAGACGCCAAAAAAATTGTAAAATGGCGTGTTGGGGCAAACTGTATTACAAGGAAATTAAACTACAGTGAATTTCAAAAATAAAAAATTCTGAACTTTAATTGAAAGATTAAGAATATTAAAAATGTGGTTAAAAGTCCACTTCGTTTAGAATATCTCTATCAGTACCTCAGGTTTTTACGATTTGGTTTTCACTTCCATTCTTATGATAAAAGGCATTTTCTACTTTTTAGTAAGTTAATTAAAGGGTTTTTGTTGAAACATTTTTATTTTCTACTCCATAAGCTCAACTGAAATTTTTAAAAATCTAACGAAACTTTTATATTAATGGTAGATCTTCCGCAATTAAAATCTTACGAGAAATGTAAAACACTTTTAAAAAGTAAACCTCAAGTTCACAATTCTTCATCAACAGACGGATTCTTACCGAGACAAAATCCATTCAGAAGAACACGAAAAATTTGTTCGAAATCTGTAAACAATAATTAATTTCCACGGAATTCTGAAAACACAAACCGCTTCATAAGGAATAAAAAATATGAATTATGTTAAAAAATAAATGACTCTTTAAACCGAGATCGCCATTTTGCTAACATTCCATTAAATCAAACTAAAATACTACTTGAAAACTGAGAGCTGATATTAAAATTGATTAAGAAAACATGTATATTGTTTAAGTCTAACCCGAAAGGAAGCTTGATATAGCAAAGGGGGCAAAGTTGACATTTCTAATTTTTTAAAAGCGGATGAAAACAAAGCAAGGCTGCAAATTCGCGTTTGGTGGAAATGGTGTAAGTCATAAGGACGTAATGGATGTTGGAAGGTTTGCGGTGGGAAGAACAAAACATTTTTGAACCGAAGGAAACATCTCCAATTTTGATTATTCTCCGTTACCTCCCCAAGTAGCGTTAGATCATTCAAAACAGATTTAAAGGTGTATGCTATGGAGCTATTTCTTTTTAACCTGACCACTTTTGCTGACTTTTAGGGCAGACAAACAAGGGAGAATTCGCCTAACCCTGCATATGACAGCAGGGAAAAACACAAGATTTTTCCCCCACGCTTCAAATCTTCAATTATTATTCTTAATGAAAATGACTGGATTTGGAACATGACACTTAGCGTTTCAATAAATTATGTTAGTATTGAATAAGAAAATAACATTTTAGTTTTCCCCCTCACTAATTGGTAAAACAATGATGGCATAAATGAAATATCATTTAGTTTTTCTTTTTTGCGCATATTTCTTCATCGTTTTTTAATCATTCCACTTGTAACTGACAAAAATTGTCTCTAAGATTTAGCTGTTTAATTATTTGAATTAAAAACAATAATTTATGTCTGAGAATAAAAGATATAATATTTGTAAACAACGTGTTAAAGAAAATTATTTCAGACGATATCTTGTTCATTGAAGACAGATGTATCAAGTAAGGTTTATACACAGTTGGTTAGTTTATAATATTCTAGAGCAAACGAATAACATTTTCCTTTCCTGATGTTAATAAATGGAAATGTCTAAACGTATTCATCAAGATTCAGATCAAGAATTATTAATGAATATTTAGTTGCAAGTATAAAATATAAAAACTAAAACAGAAATAAGAAATATATATAAAGCCCAAATCGATAATGTAATGTTAGTTAAAAGTTGCCAACCAAAGTTTAATATATAATTAAAACAGATATGGATGCTATCAGGGGTAGATTAAGCTATAGAACTACAGATATTCTACATTGGCATGTGAGTGTTTGTTTTTGAGTTCTCCGAACAGTTTTCACTTGATGAAGAATTTAGAGATTGAAAATATCTGCACTAACTAGATTCTAAGGCAATGATAAATCAGGTTGTATGTCTTAGCCAAACAATTACATGATATATGAAATAAATTGTTCCTTAATGTGTTTTTTAACTAGTTGGTGTCATTAAATATCCAAAAATGACATTAAACTTATAAAAATTATATTTATTATCATTACAGAACAGGACAGAACTTGCTGTGTAAATGAAATGAAAATTTTCTTTTTTATCACATTTCTCTAATATTTGGTATTGGGAGTCCTTATAGAATATGAGATCTCGCTTCCAGACATAATCAAATTTGAAAAGAAGCAATTATTTCATCATAGATTGGAGTGATTTCTCTATCGCCGTTATACGTAAAACTATATAGAATCAGTAAGGTCAATAATTATTTAGATATTAGTTTCCCAAAACAATATAATGTACAAACAATTTAAATAACTTTTATTATTCTCTAGCATTTTCACAGAAACATCTAGTTTCTGAATTCACTACACTAGGACCATTTATCAAAAATATATGTTTCTGTTGAACTCGATGCTGATGTTTGGAATGCGATGTATGATACCAAAAATATTTTATTTCCTTCCATTAGAAAATAAAAAAAATCTGATAAAATAACTGAATAAATTTATGTTAAGACAAAAGATATATTTTGAAAAGTTCTAAAAACCATTGTCCCTTTAATAAAAAGAAGAAAATTACAGTTAATCTAGATTACATTTGAAGACAAAATCAATTGGATCAAAACGTGATAAAATTTAAAAACAAATAGGTTTCTTATTTAGACTTGTGTGTTTGTATAATATTTTATTTTTCTTTTTTATGCAGCATACTTCACAGAAAACTAATTACAGATAATAATCGAAGAGAATCATAGGACAATTCTTCGATATATTAAAACATTCAATTCTTTAAAAAGCAAGCAAATGTGTGTTTTGCTTCAAAATATTTTCTGATATAGCAAACCTAATTTTGGTTTTGATTTCTTCTTCTATAATTTCTGTGGTCGAAATAGTGAAAATTTCTTCTATAACAGCATTATATTCATGCACCAGAAAATTCTCAAGGGTATAGGGGAAAGTGGGGCAAAGTCGGTTATCTAAGGTTCGAGGCCTTTTGGACCTAAAATATTCGACATAGAGCTTCCCAAATTTCATTAAAATATTCATTGCTTATCGTAGTACAACATAGCTTTCCAGAAAAGTTACAGTTTCATAAATTTTTTCATGAATGATTTTTTTATAAAAAATTTTCAACTACCCAGTTATAAAAAACGAAATAAAATCGTGCAAATATTGGACTAAATCCTAATTGTTTGATAGGGTAGAAAACCATAGTAAATCTATAATAAGCGGGACTAAATATAGTTTTTAAAACTTTAATAATTTTTAAGTAAGGATGGTTTCAAATCAAACGAATATTAGAGAGTTGGCGTCTTAAAACAAATAAACATCACAGGTGCAGTTAATTCAACAGCTACAATGCTCCAATGTGTCTGTTCCTTTTTCTTCACCAGTAGAGTGTCATTTAGTATCTGTCTGGTAGATAGGAAAAATAATTGCGACAGAATCAAGGGTACCCGGTTTCTCCCCTACTACATGTATTAAAATAAAATAAATATGTGAAACCCTCCATTTATTTTCTTGGTTTACCAGATAAGCTTCTTGTGTTTCAAATGCTAGTTCCACTCTTTTACACGAAAAGTGATTTTTATTTGAGGTCGTCAACCTAATATGTTTAATGCCCCTAAATTAATATTCTTCTCATTAATATTCAAAGATATTTGCCTATTTTAAGCCCTTCCATTTTTTTGCTTCAGTCTTATTGTCATCTCAATCTCATTGTTTTCTTAGATATTAGACAAATCATGCTCGTCATATATTTCTGAAAAACTCTATGTTTATTTCTGCATTCTAACACAGAGCCTTATTTCCATTTCACTTTTTTCTTCGTTTCTACATTTTGGCATAGGTTTTCTGTAACCCATGAATTTAAAAATGGAAACATTTTATTGTAAATACTGATTGTTGTCGTTAATTTTGAATTATCCAGCTTCTAAATGCACTGTGTAAACTCATAAAATTCCATATTGAAGCTCGCGTGAGTCTGGTTACGATGTAAATGCCCCGCTGCTCGAGTTTTTCCATTATATAGCTACTACATACTCTAAATACATGTCTTTCATCTCAACAGCGCTGTACAAGTCCATCCTGCATTAACTACGTATTAGAAATGGAATAATGCTAGCCCTTTTAATACCAGACTTTATTATTGTAACCAATGGATTGAACGACAATAGAAACTCAAAAATGGACAGTATCTGCCATCTGATGAGAAAAATTGATCTGTCGAGATTCTGGAAACAAGAACAATCGCTATTTCCGGCATTACCTTTAAAGTTTCATTGAATTCTAATTACAGGTTTTAAGAATACGCTTTTCACTTTAAAGTATGATATTATTTAAATTCGCATTAAGTTTTCACTTCTTCAAACTTCTTTGAACCCACTAAAATCTTTTGCCTTCTCAATTTTGACGTCAGAGCTGCAAACTTAATTGAAATCAACCAGGAAACAAGTGAAATTGTCTTAGTATGCAATGACAAATCTTCTTCGGATTAAATCTTATAGACTTAACGAAAACATTTCTAGACGTTCCTCTTCAAAACCTATAATCACTTTTATAAGTAAAGATTTTCCATCCTACTAACAAGTAGAAAAAGTTTAATACATATATTTTCACTGAAGAAGAGTTTGAAACTACGTTATCAAATCCAGCTTGTGCACTAAATAAAACACAATAAATGGCGAGTTAAAACTAAATTTTTTGCAGCGTTTTATCATAAGTATCCTTCTTAAAAATATATTTTTTGAATCAAAAACACGAAAAAAATTTCCCCAAAAGTATAAAATATAAATTTAAAGAAAAATTTCATTACAAATCAAAGTTGGTTCTACAAATTCTGAAAATAATTTTTTCTCTGTAAATTAGAATATGGAATATAAGTTATATATAGTATATTATATAAAAAGTATTTGTAGGTTTAAAATGAAACAAAAATAAAACACATGTATACGAAAGTAAATTAGTTACTTTCAAAACATAGTGAAAAGACAGTTTTCATCTAGAAGATAGCCGACATGGTTTCTGTAATGGAAAATTTCTCGGCACTAAAGGTTTTTGTCATTCGTAATTAAGTTTGCGTTTCCACATAGATAAAAAATGCCCATACAAAATGCCTCAACAAATTTCATCAAATTTTACAACTTTTGATGTCGTTTCGGATCCAATAGGCATCTTTATCTAAAATTGGAGAGCATATTTTATAAAACATGCAGATTATGTAATAAATTTACTAAGAATTTTTTTTTGTTTTACATAAAAAATTACCATAAAACTGAACAATTTATGGTTGAATAGCATTAATGAAACAACCTTCTGACTGCATATCCCGAGATTTCAGAGAGTTGGAAGCAAGTCTGTTCTCTGCTTCATCTTAGTGTTGAATCATATTATAGTAATAAAGCTTTGCATGTAAATAACAACTCGCTTGGTATTTGAACACCTTTGAAAACGTTGCATCTAAACAGTGATTTAACCCATATTTTCTTATCGTCCTAAAATAGGACAGCACATATAAGTGGCTTTTATATAGATACATTTGAATATTTTAATTCAAATTAAAGACGACTTATTATTCAAGAGTTTTTTAACTGTATATTTGTCCTTATAGCAAGTTTAAATTAATGTTCAATATTTTTTATTCAATTTTTAAAATGGCGAATTTTGGAGAATTTTTCTTTTACATTTTCAACATGCATGTTTTGAGCTCCATTAAAAATATAAATATAAATTTATTAAGGTAATAGTACATAATTTTATACCAGTAAAAAGGCTCTATCAAAAAGAATTATCCAGAAGGTCATTTTTCCTTGCATTTGCAATTGTCCTAAAAATAGGGCAATGGTACAATCCGCTACTACCCAACAGCTATCAGTTAGTAATGGAGATAGTCCTTTCTTTCTCTGTTACATTCCAAACATTGCTACTCTCCAACTAATACAGCCGCGTAACAGTCTGTCTGCAAGTGCATATGATGTGGCAGATATGCGGGGGGAGGAGAGTTAATTATTCCCCAACAACAGCTCATGAAGTCAGTTTGAATTTTGAAATTCATCGAAACAAACTTAGTTTTTTTCGTTTTCGTACGCTCGCATTTTTTTTTCAAAATAATTTTGATGCTAGCACTTTAAAATACTATGTAAATTTTTCACGTGGTAGAAAGCAGATAAAGTTTCAGATGTGTCTACATACATAAACATAAAAACAGAGTTGGCCTGTTCGATAATCAACAGCAAAAACTGAGCCTGGCCTTTATTTATTAATGCTTTTGAAACAGCATTTTTTGCTTCATGCGAGCTCAATCAGCTGTTTATTGATGATAGTCTGAGCCTGCTTGATTTTCGAAGACATATAACAGTTGCCTATTTCGAACTTTCTATTCCGATGAAACCATCTTGCAGAAAACTGGGTGTTCAGCATTTTAATGAATATTTTCTAAAGCTTAAAAATCAACATGCCGTTGTAAAAAACCCAGAAGGCCAGCAAAGAACATTCCAGCTAAAACCCTGTGGAGCAAAATGAACAATTATCTGTAGAAAATGTATCTCTGGGCTACGCTTAATATGTTTTCTCCCATCCACCTAAGTAAAAATGAATAGCAGCGGATTGTACAATTTTCCTATTTTTAGGACACCCTGTATCGATGAAACTAATAAAATGCGTAAGTCTTTTGATTTTATTTAAATACATAGGTTTAGAGAAGCAAATATGTAAGATTTTATAAAAAAATATTAATTTTTTCAATGCTTGGTACTATATCGGCTAAAAAAATTCCCCAGACAGGGGGTTAAGGATTATTAAGGTGATCAACCGTCCTACTTTTGTAAGTTCTGTTCTCACTCGAACAGTGTTCAATAAATTTTGCTACAAATGTTTTTATTATGCATTTATTATATTATATTGTATTATGTGTTATCATTGCAATGAATGAAATCTTTCTTTAATTTACGTTATTTTTATCGTTAATTTATTTGTGTCCTCCTTTTCATTGGAAAAAAATTGGTCATCTAAATGATTATGCATAGCTCGTAATTTTAAAACCAAGTTTACATAAAAATCCAATGTCAATCGAAATCACTTTTCCCAATTATGATATCGAGCAGCTTTAAATGATGTCCAGCATTAGATGAGCTAGTTATCCCTTTAATATACTTGGTCTCACCTAAAGCTTTACTGTCGGCATATTACGACGCATTCCGTTAAAAGCTGGGATTATTTTGAAATTGCAAAGCATAACGCGGAAAACTGTTGACGACTGCAGACCCGCACTGAGTTGATTACAGAGTACCAACTGCTAAAGGATGTGTTCATTCAATAAAGGCATTTTGTAAACACCTTGTCAAATCTATTTAACATTTCGTCCGGGTTTCGAACGTTTAAATTCTTATCAAAATATTTGAATGTGGGCTGTATTTGATATTCGTTGGTTAGCTTGTAAATATATGTGGTAATAGAGTTTTGAAATGATATGGGAAATTACGAATAAAACTGAGTTATTATGCGGAAAATAAACCGTCTGATAAACTAAATTAATTTAATTTTAAATTATTAAGTTGGGAGCAAATTTTAGAATTAAATCTGTACGAATTACAGCAAATGTTTGGAAGTGACAGATAAAATTAATTGTAAAGAGTCAGCAGTAAAGGCCTCATCTTTTAAGTTTTTATCAAGAGAAATCTTTAAAGAAATTCTTAAACGATTATTGTAGAAGATAGTGCTAAATATGTAATTCAATTCGAAAGCATTTCTTCAGAAAATTGTTCATACTTATACTTACTGCAGTGCCAGAAGCTGTGGCATATACCTCCTAATATAGTGTGGGACTTCCTTTTTCCTCGCTAAGTGCAGCAACTCGACGTGGCATTGAATTAACAAGTTTTGGGAAATAATCTTCGGAACTCACGTTTTACAGTGAAGATTTAGTCTCGAGGGAAGAGACCAGAAAGCATTACAGAAGAAAATGATTTAGGCTAAACCTTTTTTACAGAGAGCTGATAATGATTTGCCACTTCCGTCAATGACTTTGCTTGATGTGCGCAATGCTTACACATATTTTGGTAAAAATAGCATGCATATTCGTGGAAATATAAATGTTTTCTTAAAAACCCAAATTTTTCAGCATGTTTTCTGCTTCTAACGAACACAGATTTCAACCAAATTATGCGAAACTTACAGAATAAGTGACAATATGTTAGCGAAGCATTGAATTAATATTTGAAAAAAAAATACCACGAATATTAGAGGAAATACAAGTATTTATGGTAAATAAATTTGAATTGAGTATGTGCGAAACATATTATAATTTCTCTTTCGCAATTCGAAAGCAAGATACATAGGGCATCTTATATAAAATTTCCAGTCGAATACCATTAAGATTTAGAAAGATATCGGCATTGCAGAGAGTAGAATTTCTGTTGGTCTCTAAGAGAAACAAAATGATGAGAGTGTTTCCAAACCTAATAATTTTTAAACTTGATTCGTAGAATAATAATCGTCGAACAGCAATTTAAATTATGTATTTCATTTATAAGTATGTATGGCATTCAGTATATTCAACTTTTATAAAATACAGTATTACTGTTCGAAGATTCAAGTTTAAAATATATCAGTTTGTGCAAGAACCCTCATCATTTAGCTTCTCTTAGAGTGTACCAAATGTGTTGCAATGCCTATTTCTTTCCGAATAGTAACAGTATTCAAATGTAATTTTTATATAAGTTGCCCTATATATCTGGGTCTGAAGTTATGAAAAACAAGTTACACTACGTTTCGCACATACGCAGTAAGCAATTATTTAATACAAAGGTTCATATTTCTTGTAATAATGAAATTTTTTAATTCTCATTTTATTACAATGCTTCTCTAACATATTATCATGTTTTCTGTAAGTTTCGTACAATTTGGTGGAAAACTTTGCATGTTACAAGCAAAAGACCTGCGGAAAAATTTGTGATTTTTAAAGACAACCTTTATATCTTCCCGAATATTTGAGCTGTGTTTATAAAAATGCATGTAAATATTATGCACATCAAACATAACTATTGATGAAAGTTACTTCTCGTTATCAACTTTCTGTGAACCAGGATGGGTCAAACTCCATTTTCGCCTTCATCTCTTTCTGGTCACCCCTCTAAATGCCCTCATGACCGAATCTAAACTGTAAAATGTGAGTTCCGACTATAATATGCCACTCGATTCAGAGCAATTGATTGTGAACCATAGTATCCATATTAACTCCAATTTTGTAGAATCTTCAAAATTGTGCTTTATTTTTGGACACCAGTGAACTTATGGATTAATATTTCTAGTGTATTGATAGAACGAATTGTGACAATACAAAAGATTCTGGAGAAAAATGATTGCCCTCGATTTCAGGAGGTTCCTTTGGAGAAGTTAAATTTCAGAGGGAATAAAAGAGTTAGACCTATATCTGCCACAAACAATGCATCGATAAGAAGGAATGAAATTGTGGTATTCAGCCTTCTGCAACTGTTTACCAGGATTTATGCTGTGCTCCAGTCAAATGAAAATTTACGAGATCATCTCAAATATGAATTAGCCCCTCGTTCTTTGATGAAGTTTCCATGAGGAAGAATGCAAAATAAACTTTCGCCACTATCATGGAATCAATTCAGCCGAGTTTTTAATCACCATCAAACTACTCGTTCGTTGTAGATGGAGGATTTCTTATATACGTATTGGCTTAGGGTGAACATGACACCTACAGAGATATATGACTCAAAAATGTTAAGTTTGAACAGAAATGCTTCTCTCCATGTGAGGCAGTGGTTTTTGTTGGATATACGAGTGCTTTATCTACTAGAAGTGTGGAGAGGCAAAGAAGGGCGATGTTAAAAATGTCCGTGATTATTGCTTTCGAAGAAAATATGGTGGCAATGACTGAACAAGCTAATTTTTTGCGAAACAAAAGATTAATTCATATAAAGATGGGATACTTCCAGTCTGAAGGGATAACCGTTATACAGGCGGATAGGGACGTAGATACACTAATCTGCTCAATTGCAATAAATAATGTCAGATCAGTGCCTGATCAGTCTCCGTAATAGGTACTGATGCAGATCTGCCTGCAAGTAGGATTGCACAAAGTATCCCAGGAACATCGCTACCCCACTCAACAGTTCTCAACTTGATCCCCAGAAGGTTAATGATATTGGCAATACATACGTTACAATAAGGAAGTAAGTAAAACACTATCTTCAAAATTTAACTTGGTTACTCTTCCATTAAGTACAGCAGCTTCACAGCATTCATTCCGTGTTTATCTTCGTGCTCAACAGTGTCTGGGGAACAACCTGGATCCTACTGGATGGGGAGGGCTCATGAAGGATGGTAAATTGAACCCAGTACCTTTAATGCTTTCCGTAGCTTCCATAGAACTTCTACAATTAATATCTTGTAACTGCAAAATAACTATAACAAGGGACTGTGATGCAAGATACCAATATGAGAAAGCAGACCTTCACTATTCCAAGCTTTGTACTTTTTGCTTAGGAGAGGCATGTAAAAATTCAGCTACTTCTAATAGCGGTTTTAAAAATAATGTTGAATGACTGGCTTATATTTTTTGACTTATGAACCGTAGACTAAATTTCGTTCTGATTCTAAAGAGTATTACTACTATTATTGTATTATATCTGTTATATTAAAGTTTTTTATGTTAATAAATGTAAAGTAATGTATTTTCTTTATTTTAATCTTTTTAAAAACTCTTGCACTTTTCCTATGTCTCTCTCTGTCTTGCTCAGCTTATAACAGTTATTCAGAATGGCAGTTGGTAGGCATGTTTTTGTGTTTTTTTTCAAGATTTAAGAGGTACTTACAATATCAGCATTTCACTCTGAAGTTAAAAAACAGCTACATTGCTCAAGAAATAGTGGAACATCTCATCCATTTTTTAGTGAATAATTTAAAAAAAAAAATTATATTAGTAAATACCCTACAAGAAACAAAATTTCCTTCCATACAGCATTTTTATTGATTATTTATGTTCCCAACTTATGAGGTCAGCAACAAACTTAGAATACAGACATTTTGGTTTTTGACGTCAAAAAAAAACTATGTAGTGGATTTGGGGTAAACCGGGTAGCTAAGATTCGAAGTCCTTCTGAAGCTAAAATATTCTTGTCAAAGAAAGAGCTTGTCAAATTTTATTAAAATATTAATTGTTTATCGGAGTACAGAATATCTTTCTAGAAAAATCCCAGCTTCATTACTATTTTTATCAATTATTTTTATATAAAAAATGTCAAACTACCCGGTTTCACCCCACTAGGGGGGTAAAACCGGGTTGTTTGACTTACCTCACTAGTGGGATAAAGCCTGCTACAAATGTTAACTCTATGAGAAGTAAGGAAAACTCTATTTTCAGTGGAAAAGTAGCAGGCAATTTTATTTTGTGTGACAATTTAAGTATATTACTTACAAAAGTCTCGTGTAAAGCAGTTGTCTTCTTCCTCCGCGCCACTGCAGCTTTCATGAGCACATCTAAGACAATTTTGACATTAGATTAACCATTATTCTTTATTTAAATTAGAAAATTCATCATTAAAATCTAAACAATCAATGTCTGAGAGGTCTTCATTGGAGGAATCATCAATATTGACAGTCCAGGTCTCACGCCACTTGGAGTACTCAGTTTTTCCCCGAGTTCAAAGGTTATAAAAAATGAAATAGAACAGAGCAATTATTGCAGAAAATTCTTATTGTTTGATAGGGTATAAATCCTTATTAAACATATAATAAGTTCGACTAAAAATGGTTTTTAAGAGCGCAATGATTTTTAAATAAGGATAGTTTTAAATCAAGCGAACATTAAAGAGTTGACGTCTTAAAACAAATAAACATCACAGATGCAGTGAATTCAATAGCTACAACACGCCAATATGTCTGTTCCTTTTTCTTGACTAGTAGAGTGTAATTCAGTATCTGTCTAGAAACAAGAACTAATATTGCCAGAATCAAGGGTACCGGGTTTTACCCCACTCTTCTCTACTCTCATTTGAATTTTTTTATTAATACTTTTATGATATATATTAAAACAATAATTCTTCTAGAGCATATAGGTTTTTTATTTTTGATTTAGACATGAAGAAAAATATCTACAAGGCACAAAATGCGTGGCGGCCATCTTTGATCCGCCATTTTGAATTGAGGCTCACAGGCGAAATTAGGGGAAATTTCAGGATTCATTCTACATGTACAGAGGAACTATTCCTCAGATTTTTAGTTAATTATGAATTACTTTCATGTCAAACCCTAAATGTATTGGTCTATTATTGAGTCAATGCCATGTCGAGTTGCTGCACTTCACCGGTTAAAAGTAGAGGCAAAAGTTCCACGATATTAGTAGGTATCCCTTGACTTTTGTCTCTTATTAGGCAGTGAACAAATTTTCAAAACTTTTACGTATAATTAGTAATATTTTTATATTTTGAATTCTGCGTTAATTCATCCCATGGTTCTAACTTCAAATATTAAGAATGTTTAAAATTTGTTTGTAAAATGTATGTCATGCGCTAAGCCATAATTTGAGTTTCTTACTAAAATTAATTTTTTTTACGAGAAGGGTTCATAAGCGGTCCCTGATCGAAGTCACACATTGAGAACCGATTTACTGCACCGCTTTGCCAAATTAGCGATAATTTTATTATCACCATTATCTTACATCAAATTCGAATAAATTCTTAAATAAGTCGATCTTGGCTAATTTGAACGTTCATAATTCGAATGAATTCCTTGAATTTCCAATGAACATAATGTTAAAATATTATCTATATTTCAAATTTATTTTGGCAAATTCGAAGTTAAAATTATTATTTTTTATTTCTGAATTGTTTTCACTAATTAGATACATCCGTGCTTTCTGTTCTGAATGATCGCAAGCTATTAGTTTCTTAATACTCTTAATTTATTCGCAGAATTTACTGCTGTACTATGTGCTAAATAAAAAAAAGTTGTTGAATGAATTTCTGACCTTCTTCAAAAAGATTCGGAACACATTTGATTTGAGTTGTATTTGCTTATTTTAAAGTCTTATTGTGCAACTGTTGGGTTATAAGTGCCGTTTATTGCTTCTTTATTAAAACTGCTTATTTATTTAACGAAATTATTATTATTGAAATCATTGGAATTTAAAAAGTATAATCATTTTCTTATTAAAATTACCAACATTTTATTTAGAAAATTGTTTATTATATTTTTAAACTCTTAAATATGAAAAATAAATATTTGCTTCCATTTTTAAGCTAAAATGTCTCGCTTTAATGAGCTTTTATTAAACTTGATTTGTTTCATGCTTGCAAAGATGTAATTTTGTAATAAATTTTCAATCACTTCCAGAAGTACTAGTGTTTGGAAATTTTGTACGCTTATGTATTCTCGATTACAACACATTCTCTTATTATTTTCAATAACGTAATAATGAGCGAATAGATTGAATTAATTCGATTCCTAACGAGTGGGGCCACCTTTTAGTGTGTTTGAGAAAAATTGATTTCAACATTTCATGTTATTTATGATAATGAATTAACAGTTAAAGACTAAAGACTTGAAAATAATTAAAATTTCAAAAAATTCAAGTTTCTACAACACTGATAGGAACTTGGTTTTAAGAACTATTTTCGGTAAATTTATCTTTAGCTTTACTTACCATATATTCAGTGTTTCTTAATTAGATTTTTGAGATACAGCGAATTTCCATTGTGGTCCATTCAGCTCCGAATCAGCCAAGTTCCACTGTATTGTCATGAGGCACTTGGGTTTCAGTATGACGTATGAAAGCTACAAAGTGTACAGATTGAACATCCTTACAAAAGGGTAACATAAAATAATCTTATGGTACCTTGAAACAAAATCAATTTCTGTCCTTCAATGACTTTCAAGGTGTATTATTTTTCTGGATTCCTCACACAATGCTCTAGATTGCAAATGAGTGCCACTTTAAATTTCAAAATTTTGGAAACATACTCATGTGCCATCCTTGTTGAAGCATATAATGGAAAGTGTATGTTACGGTGTCTGCGGACACATATTTAATGCAGTCCCATTCCCTAGGTTCTGAAGGTTCAAAAGAACTTCATAATTATCTCAATAATTTTTCAATCTATTACTCTTGAATATGGATTAATATTTAAAATGTTGTGGATTTTTCACGAATTTTTTACGAATGACAGAAACAATCATTTTTAACTTTTAAGTGAAATTTCAGCTTTACTTCAGCTTTTATTTGTGCCTTCTTTAAATTTAGATAAATCTGTCGTGTACGGAAATCTGTCATCGATCTTAGTAAGATGATGATCTTCGAAACATAATCTAAAATGTGTATCGAAATTCGCAGATAAGGAGAGATACAATTTGTTGCAAAATGTATGAATGCGTGCTTGAAGATATGTAAATAAAATCAAACATTCTTGTATCCATTTAGAAATGACTGATAGTTATACGTAAATTACTGGAGAATTGAGTACTTTCTGTTCTTAAACGTTAAATAAAATTATCCATAGAATTTCAAGGATTTCTTGATTGAATTTCTATCTCTCAAACACTGAATTAATTCACTGTTTTATTTTATATATTTATAACTTAATAAAACATTTTTCACACAAAGTAAAACAATGATATTTTTTTAGAAGAAATTTGATACAAGTAAAAATATTTTTTACAAAAGGATTTCGCAATTTATATGAACATGTTCATTGAAAATTGAAATTCGTTTCGAACTCATGTAAATAAATACAAAGAAAAATAATACCCACTTTATAAATTAATGGGTATCATATTTATCAAATAATAAAAGTAGTGAATGAACTAAAAATTTTTTCTTAACATCAAATGAAATTGGTCATTTAACAAAAAAAGTTAAATTTACATTTCGAGTTGTTCTCATGAATTGTTTCTCTTTACTCCATACATATCAGCCATCATTGGAAATAATTCCCCCAGAAATAACAATGACACAGATGGTAACTTCGAGTCTGAAAAGATTTATTAATATTTATTGTTTATTTAAAGAAAAACCAACCGCTCATATTATTAGTAGAGGACTTCTACTATACCTTTAATGTGTGGGAATTGAAGGCCCTACACAAATCACTATAAGAAGAATAACGAACTCCATCTTGTTAAATTTGGCTCCTGGGATTTCGAGAGGTTTCCTTAGGAGCGGCCCGGCAGTGGCGTAGCAAAGGTAAGTAGCGCCCAGGCATAATATACTTATATCACCCTGGTCATTATCACTGTTTTAGAATGGATAAATGGTGCCCGAATCATGCTATTATTTTTCGCCTATTCGTCATATCGTCGCTTAACAAGCAACACCACCTGTCTCAATTTTTTTGAAATTTCAAAGAGGAAGAAAATACTCAATTTTTCGCTACCAATAATAAATATTTCTGAATTTTTTTCACATCTGATATAAACATGAGATCGCAGTTTCCTACCAGATGTGAAAAAAATTCCGAATTATTTGTTATTGGTCGCGAGAAATTGAGTTTTTTCTTCCCCTTTGAAATTTCAAAAAGTTGAAATAGGTAGTTTTGCTTGTTAAGCGACGATATATGACATTAAAAAGTGACATAAATGCACTAATGTTTCATTTCTATAGCAGGCCCTTATAATGGAGCCCTGGGCATCTATATCCCCTTTACCCCTTCGGTCATTACGGCACTGCGGTTCTGCTAAGCATTAGTTTCGTAATAATGCCCCTCAATTAAATTTCTGTATACTGACGCTACCATCTGAATTTCTTTCCAAGTTCTCCAAATATTTATACACTTGACGAATAAGTTCGAGGTCGAAAGTATCTTCACTAACCAGACGCGAGATAGACCCTAAAAATAGATTTTAGGACAAATATACCGGGTCGTCGCCTTAGACAAATATTTGCATGAGTTACGAAACAAATCCAATCTATGAAGTATTACATGACGAGCTATTTTGAAATAATTAAATATAATCAAATATTAATGCATTAAATATTTTGTAATTTGATTTACGGTCAAGAGAAAATAAAAACTTGGTATGTTGGAAAATGAAATATTTTATCGTAGTTGTTTAATGTTTGGAACTGGAAAATGTTCCTTGTAGTAACTTGCGGAATATTTTATGATTGAATGAATGAATTGATAATTTCGAAGCAATTATCATTGTTTGATTAGGACAATAAATGCTATAAATAAATATCATCTTGTTTCTGCACAAGAATACATTTATTTAATATTAAACTACACAAAGATAATTATAATGATTTTTGACCTTTCGGAAGTTAGTGATGATGAATTTATTTTCAAACTTCAGTGAATACCGGAAAAAGATCAACACTAGGTGTGTTTCCTTCCTATGCTAGACAGTTAAATTCTGTCAACTTTTTTAAAACATTGGTTTTCGAAATATTGAACAAATAAAAACCCTAAATGGTAGACATTGGTACTGCTCAGCACTGAAAAGAAAAAATAAGAAAAAATGAGAAAAAAAGACTTAACCAATCCAAACATATCCAAATAAACGAAGTTGTTCAAATGCAAACAACTATGAATTATTTGACTTCGAAGGAAGAAATTGAACCACTAATAAAAAATAATTTACCTAAATTTTTATTCAAAACTTTAAACCCGCAAAAGCAAACAACAAATCTTGCAAAGAATTAACATGAAAATAGACACTAACACTAACGGGAAATATGAAATATAAAGTGAATTGTCTGAGGATTTTCTGAAATCAAACGGAGATCAGTGATGGACTCAAGAGAGATTCAACCTCCCTAACCGATCTTGGTGTCATCCTTATTTGACCGAGATCCAAAATTTTGCCATCTGTACATTTTTGTATATTCAAGTGATAAATAAACAAAATATTTCATGCTGCCACGAATTTAATATTTATTAAAGATAAATAAAAACCGTTAGTGAAAACAACCAGTATATTGGGGATTGCAAGAAAAATATTCATATTCTTTCAATTTCCTCAAATTTTAGAGTTAGTCAACTCAAAGAATTAATCATCTTCAAATTTCTCGATCATCTAGATGAGCTATATTAGGAACATCAACATAACTATTTAATAAGTTTTCATATAAATATAAATGATTATGTCTTCATTTTTTGCCTTTAACCACGAAAACACTAGACAATGATAACTAAATGACTTTTTGTGACATCTACAGGGTGCCCTCTTAAATAAGGCCACCCCGTCTTAACTTCAGAACGACGGCAACTATAGTCATACATGTGGTATCTAGGTATAGTATAAAGGCTTAGCGCCACGCCATTAGACCCTTTCAACGCCACCTGGTGGCTAAATCCGGAGTTAGTGTTCCCATCTCGAAAACGGTAAAAAATAGTGGAAGAATATCAATTACAAAGTTGTAGAGCGTTATCGATTTAGTACTAAAGAACGCCTTGTGAGCATTAATATGAAGAAAAGTACGCTTAAAATGCGCATTTGTTTGTTCGCGATTTCCGTAACTTTGACACCACAAAACTGGTTTAAAACAATTAGTTGTGACAAGATACCTTTATTCCCGGTTTTCAAAGTGCTCTCCGTCATCTACAATACAGATATGAGCATTGTTTGAATTTCACTTTGCACACGTTTTAGCATATAGGTGGGTGGGCCAGCACAAGCAGCAGTAATATGTCATCGCAAGTCCTGCAATTTTGTCGGAAAGGTCACATACACCTGCTGTTTGAGTTATTCCCACATGAAAAAGTATAATGGGGTCATTTTTTTGTCCGAAAAATAACTTTTTCACCTTTTGTCCAAGTCTTGTGACGATACAATTTTGGAAATTGCGAACAAAGTGTGCATTTTAAGCGATCTAATTTTTGTATTAATGTGTACAAGGTGTCTTTTTGCACTAAATCGATAACGCTGTACAAGTTTGTGATTGGCATTTCCCCCTTATTTTGTACAGTTTTCGAGAAAGGAACGCTAACTCCGGAGTTTGCCACCAGGTGGCGCTGTAAGGGGTCTCATTGCATAGCGTATAGACATTTTACTATATATAGACACTACTTTCATGACTACAGTTGCAGTCGCTCTGAAGTTACGAGGGACTGACCCTTATGTAAGTAGGCACCCTGTATAACAGTCGTGTTTCCCATTTTAATGATTTAAATGGGCATAATATTTGGTTTATAACAGTGCCGACAGAAATATCAGAAGTCAAGAGACCGTTATCTTACACATTATTACCTATTTTATCTTTTAAAATTACGCTGTTTGGCAATTAGGAACCATCATTTCGTGGATTTCGGGATCACTACTTTAAATTGTTTCTTAGAATGAGTAATTTCTTAGTCAAAACTGAATTAACTTAATGATTTGTAGTACATACTATGTAATAATTAAGTTAGGATGAATCTAGCATTTAGTGTTTCACGAAAATATTTGTGTCACAAAATGAGTGAATTTAACCCATTATCTGCCAAAACTCTATTATTTCACTTTTTCAACATGAATGAAATATGAAAGAAAACGCTATTTCTGAATTTTTTTATTAAACTGTTTAATTAACTTCTAATTAGAATTAATTATCTTTTTAATGAGATGAAAGGATTTTTATTGGATCTGTATCTTTTATAGCAGTCAGCTCAGACTTCAGATGCAACAATCAAAGCTAAAAATTGCACTGTTTAGGTGAAAATAATTAGAAACCAAGCGTCTAAAAATGAGACAATGGCAGGTAATGGGCTAAGTATGTTCCTAAATGCATAACTGTATCCATATATCATAACAGGTGATATAATTTCTATCGACCTTCTTTTACACGACCAATCTTGCAATATGTTCTGTACTACGAATTTTCCCCATCAACAAACCGATGCTATAGTGACTACTTTCCTATTATATTAACGTATATTAGATATTTTTATTTTCCGTAGATGACTAGAGTAATTTATTTTCAATAAAGCATATTGCCTCACTGTACTATTCTTTGCATCAATTAACATCAGATACTGCTGCAGATAATCTATTGATTCGGCAGTCAATATCATTATTGATGGCATCTATGAAGCAGCAGATATCACAATTCCGAAAACAACAAGGAAAATCTGGTGAATAAAGAATAGGAGACTTCGTATCAAGCTGAAAAGAAGGTACATAATATCTTCAGAACAGCTTATACAACGTTTATTATATATAAGATTGCTAACATGAATTTAGAAAAGCCAGTGCAAACATTTTAGACAGTCTCACATAAGCCACATAGCGTTTTTATAAGTTAATGGAAAATGGGAAAAAATGTAGTTACTTGTTTACAAAATAAATGTTAAAAAACCACAAAGGATATCTTTTCATGCGAAGTAAAAAAAAATTATAATCTGCATCATACATCAGAAGTAAAGATTTTAAATTAATAATTTTAAGTTTTTAAAATATATTAAGTACAATAAATATCAGATTTTTCTCTTGCAACCAAGGAAGCATTCTTTTCAAAAGAATAATGCAAAAAATTAAGAAAAATTCATATTCTTCTTCACCTGTTCCTTACAAATTATGTGATGTCATACTGAGAAACCTCGGTAAATAATCCTTGCAAGTAATTTCAGTTTCATTTCATAGAATCTACCACGGAAGTTGTTTTTTGCTTGGATTGGAATAGACCGCAATTGGAAAATATCATGGAGGTTCATATAATTATCTGTTAACTGTTTTCACTAGCTTCTTAACCCCTTCTTGGTCGGATTTTTTTTTCAAATTTCTGACCCCAAAAAATCATTTTTTTATTGTAGAAAATACAAAATGGTTATGTTTTCCATTCAAGGCAGGAAATCTCACCGCGAAAACATGAAGAAAGTAGGACTATTTGCGCCATCTCTTAGCAATATTCTGAAATACAAAAAATAATCGCGTAGTATAATGAGACGTGCAAGTAGCGACGAATTAACATTCAATGGTGGAATTTTTCTCTTCGTCGCACGGGCACAAAGAAGACGCACGTATGACGCCCGATGCCGACAAGAAGAGCTTAAGCAAATCCATATTCGTGCCTAAGAAATGAAACTTCTGTATACCTTATATCGTTTCAAGGTTGCTTTGGTTGAGAAGAAGTAGCGAAGATAACTTGCTGATTTTGAAAGCCGAAATCTAAGAACATTTCACTGCTAAGAAAAAAGACTTATCAGTGCTTTTCCCCCTTAAAAGAGACTCGTTAATACCTTCTGATACAGAAAATTCTTTAAGTGAAGTATAGTGACACAATATTTTATATAATGCATCCACTCTAATCATGGCCCAATAGCTAATTTCTAAACCGTTAGATATACGCATATACTTCCATTTGAGAAAATACTTTAAATGAAGTAAATTATTTTTCATTTTTTGAGTTTATAAATGTACTGCTAAGAAAATTACGAAATCTACATGGTTGGCGAAAGGATTATGTTGTGTAAACCCTATGCGGAATCATGACTTTATTCCCAGATGTCATCGAATGTCATAACCTGCTCCATCCATTAGCGCTAAAAGCTTTCGTTTCCAGACAGACATTCTATAAAAAATGCATATTTCGATTTCCTCCACCACCCTTTAAAATTTTGCAAAATTTCTGAGAGTTCTGAATACTTTTTCAATCAATGCACTTCAAACGTGTAGCTTAAAATATTTTTGTACAAAAAAACGGTATTGTAAATTTCCACGAATTTTTAATAAATCTTTGCATCCGATTGTTATGCCAGCTCAGCATCTTTTATAGCGGAATTGACAATACTCGACAATATCACCTGAAAAATGTCTGAACTATGGTTGGGTTTGGCATTAACTTTTTGTGCATCATGATGGTATGAAATTAGAATTCAAACACTAGATATCCTGTTATATAGGGTGGTCACAAATTATTGAACCCATTTATAAAATTAATAAAATATTCAACTAATAATGTTACAACTACTTTTTTTAAAACAAGAGCTCTTTATTAAAAGTTTTTCAGATAGTTAACGCGCCGTTACGGTGGCCGTAAATTATTGAACATGTCACATTTTTGAGATCCACTATCTGCGAAACTATTAAAGCTAGAAGAAAAATAAAAAAAGCATGTAATTGTAGAAAATTTTAAGTTCTCTAATTTTTTAAATCAATTATAATTCGAAAACTTAATAGTTTTCGAGATATTCAAGAAAAATAAAAAGAAACCAGTAAACACGCATCGGCTTCTGCTGATAAGCAGCCATTGCGTATGGAAATCTTTCGCTGTAGAAAATTTAGACAACAACGTAATGGTACGCCACCTATTTGAAAAACTTTTTTATTTGTTCTCTCATTTAAAAATAAGCAGTTGCAACATCATTAGTTTTTTTAATTAATTTTTGAAATGGGTTCAATAATTTATGATCACCCTGTACATCCTTTAGAATGGCAGTGATTCTAGAATTACATACAGAGTGATTCACTAACGCATGTACAATCTTCTGTGAGGGGCAAGTTACTATAATACGAATCGAGATCAGATAGCAATGTAGGGTCTGAAACGCTATGACAGGGAGCCGGTAAAGCATGCGCGCAGGAAAACCGTCATTTAACAACCACATATAAAGATAGTATGATGGAAGTTTTCTCAAACGTGGATAATTTTGCCCCGTTGCAACCTTTCCGGGTGAAGTATATACCACATCTATAAGAATAAGAAGAAAGCTGGAGAAAGGAGATCTTCTGCACTCTAATGCAGATACCACTGAGCAAGTGCAACCCTATGTGAGTAAACATCGGGCTCTAGTAGTTGTTCCCGGTACTCATGGTACAGGTGCATTTGATTCGAGTTCAGGACCTCCAGACGGTTGTTTGGGGAAAATCACAGCTAATAGCGAGTCCTCGTCTACTGGCACATGGATTATATTCTGCCTGACGAAGCTCCATCCCTTCCATTTCACGGGTTATGCCGTGCGCCTTAGACTCATGGCACATCTCTCAAAGGAAACCTTTTGAAATAATCTTTGATGCAGCAGTGTATAAATCTGGTAGTTTGGAATACGCCTTACCTGGTTGCGCTCCTGGTGCAGGTGCACACCTGCTCGCCAGTTATAATCGGCAACCCCATGCGCTATATGCATATTTGCTTACTCCGCAATTTTAAAACGTTCCATCCTACTATCTATTCAGGTGGTTGCTGAATGTCGGGTTTACTAATCGGACGTTTTACTGGTTCAGCAACAACGTCCTTTAACTCGTTACGATAGACTTCCGACCCTGCATTGCTGCCTGATCCCAATTCGTCTTTGAGCAACCCACCCTTCCTAGAAGTTTTCCACGCACTAGCGAATCACTCTCTATATGTTTGCTTTTATTTCATTTTATTTTTTAACCATTTTGTAAACTTGAAGTCCTATAAAGAACTAGACGGCTCTGCTCACTGCTCCCTAAAGCTCGCCAACCCCCAGGAGGATAGCGTTACAATCCTCCGGGGTTTGCCACGCAAACCCTGCTCGCTTCTCTCGCTACAATGCAGACCTTGCGTGTCCTAGCACAGTTGTTGTAAAATCTTTATATATATATATATATATATTACACTCCCTGCTCGCTCCGCTCACCAACCCGAAAGAATGCGATTCTTTCGGGATCTCTGTGTGATCCCAGCTCAGTTCGCTCGCGTGCCATACAGTTACGTGTTTCTGCTAGTATTAGGAAATTTTAAGTTTATTAATTATTAAAAATAAATTATTTAAAATTGCATGAACTCCTAAAATTAACTTTTCATCAGTTTCTACAATTAAAATCTTCTGCTAGTACATATATATATATATATATAAGACTATATATTTATATATTTGACTTTCATGACATTGATATATATATATATATATATATATATATATGTGTGTGTGTGTAAATATTAGAAAGAAATTTGAATGTTAATATTTATAATTCAAAGATGATTAAAAATCAAAGTTATTTTCATCAATCAGAAGTCAGTCATTTAAAATTTCTTGGCATGCACTTTTATTTCTTCAACAGTTTATTTCAACATAACTTCATTCCACCAAATTTTAAGTTTAAAACTGATAAGATAGCCTTTTTTCCAAATCTTCAAAAAATTTTTAAAAATTTGTTATTTCCCCCAAAATTTCAAATATTTCCTCTATACAATCAAATGTAGTTCAAAAACGCTTTCCCACATGTATACATGCTTATTCTAATAATTATTTAGTCAAAAAATATATAGTGTTTTTCTCAGTGTAGTCATTTGTGTTTTAAATCTCAGCAAATCTTAGCGTTTTAAAATTGATTAGATAACCTTTTTCAAAATTGTCGAACATCGTTTTTTACAGTAAAATCATAAACATGCACTTTTTTAAACGAAATGTTGCTTCCGCACATGTAAACACACTCACTCCAATTATTATTAAATTAAGGAAGGTACACAATTTTTCTCTGGATAGATGGAACTCAGAAAATTTCAACTGTCGGGAGATGAATAAACCAATTTTTCAAAAACTTTTAGCTAAAAAGGACATTCAGTATTGAGCACACATTCATTAATTTATCTAATCCAAACTGTACGACTCAAACTTATTTAATTGAAACGATCTTACTCAAAAGAAAGTTCGTTGTTTCCGACTTCAAACCAATTCGAGAGTTCCGTCGATTCAAACGTAAACAATCCTCCAAACTTGCGAGCTGTTGCCAAACGGCGATTATCAAATTCGGTCCGATTTTGCGTCCACATAAGCGTTTTATATATAGAGATTGCCGATGGAGCGGACACTTCGTGGTTGGAGAGAAGGGGTCGAAATGGATCTTCTTTTTATTTTCGACTACGAGACCGGGCTGGGTTATGAGGATCGAGTCGAATGCTGAATCTCCGCCTCCGACAAGTATCGACTCATGCTGAGTCGCTCAAGTGAACTTTCTGAGTCACGTGTTCTCATGCTGAGTGGGGCTGCTTCGCGTCAGCCCATCAGGTTAAACCACTGGACGGCTTCGGCCAGATCGGGATTTTTGGCTTGCTTGCTTGCTACGCTTCGGGGTCTGCATTGTGTTAATTGTATTTATACCCTTAACGTACATATATGAATATCGCATTAACACATTTGATTATGCATATTTATGACTATATTGAAACATTTTACCTCTTGAGAATTCTCGCAGATCGCCTTTATTAAACTTTGCAGAATTCTTTACTCAACGTTTTAATGTTACCTACAACTCTAAGGTCATTATTTAAGGAATTAAAACCGAGTTCAAATTTATCCGATCATCACGTTTATATTAGTTCAAATCAATTATGTAGAGGTAACTTTCTGAAAACTTAATTGCAGTGTCAGAGGATTAATTCTTCTCTTGCGTTTCGAAGAAAGGTTTGTGTTTTTACACAGTTAATAGAATATGTGATGATCAGGCAAATTCCACACGTTAGAAAACTGCATCTTATCTTACAAGATGACAGTTGCATTATCTTCAATTGCAATTCGGTATCTTTCAGTTCTTGGTCATGGATTTAAAAAAAACGTGGCGCATTATTACTTTTTATCATAACATGCACTTCGATTTGCATAAAAATATCAATACAACTGAAAAATTTGGGATACTAGTAACATTTAATTAACGTTCTAGTAATCATTATGATTCTAGCAAGCAGTTATTTTAGCACGAAATTTTGCACATATTTGCAAATTTAGCGTTTACATGCAATTACATCACTTTCCCTTGACACTCAGCACTCTTATGTATCATTAGTTGAATATTAGATACTTGCTATCCATATCATAAATCGAAATGCTGAGATAGTGTGGTATCAACTTATGATCCATATAACAAGTCATCCTTTTAATATGCCTGGTCTCACTTAAAGCTTTGCCGTGGGTCTGTGGCGACATATTCCGTTGACACCTGGGATTATTTTGAAGTCGCAAAGCGTAGCATGGAAAATTGTTGGAGACTGCAATCCCGCACTCTGATGATTATGAGATGCTAACTGGAAAAGGTATACACCGGAGCATTAAATCAATATGAGTATTTTTTAAACACCTGGCAAAATCTATTTAGCATTTCATCCTTTATCTCAACGTTATTTATAAGCCTCAACAAAATTCTCTAGTTTAGGTCTGATATTTGTATATTACATGCGCACACAAGCTGCATAAGTTTTTTTAAATATATGTGAGTAATTATGAATATTCATGAGTTATTGGGATTTTTAACCTTCCAGCAGGTATGTGAGAGATACACTAGAGAAGAATTCCGTTTTATATCTTTTTACCAGAGGGTGTTTCGAAAGTATAACCCTGTCTAATCCTTTCCGGCTCCTTTCGACGAACTCTTAGTCATTGTTTGGAATTCGAAGAGATAATAGGACTCTGCGAATCTTCTATTTGTATTTCAGAGATAAGGGGGACCTTTGCAATGAAATGACTATAAAACTAATATCTTGCTTTTTATATCTAAATTTCAATTGTTTTTTATTACTTCCATATTGTCCTCACAGTTTTACATTATAAATGTAAATATTTCAGTTAAAACATTTGCAATTTCATTTATTTTATCTTCACATCATTCAGTTAATTCTTTAGTCATTTTATATTGGTTTCGTGTTTTATATTGTTTTACATTGTTTCCATTCCTTTTTAAATAAAAAAATATTTAAGATAATTATACTTATTAACCCATGCCCGATTACAACCTAATTTTAACAATTATTCTCTTAAAAATTGATATTTTACAACAGCATATTTAAGAAATGCGAGGGGCCTTTCATGTTGGTATAGGAAGCTCGCCTGCTGGAAAGTTAATAGATGTGTAAACAAGTTATCATATACACCAAATTAATGTAAGTTTAAACACGGTGAGATCAGTTGCAACGCCACCTGGTGGCAAAAAACGGAGTTAGAGTTCCTATCTCGAAAACGGTACAAGATGCCTGAAAACAGCCAATTACAAAGTTGTATACAGTTATAGATTTAGTGCAAAAAGACAACTTGTGTACATTAATACGAAGAATAGAACGCTTAAGATGCAGATTTGTTTGTTCGCATTTTCCAAAATAGTGAAGCAGAAGGGACCTGCGAGACGACCAAAGATGAGCACTGTGAAACACGTAAAATACCGAGTCATTGGAAGACCGTCCTTACAGCCTGGACCTCGCATCAAGCGATTTTCATGTCTTAGGAAGGGGGAATAACCACCTGGAACGTTGGCATTTCGAAACCAATGCTGAAGTTCAGCAAGCCATTTTGACATGAATTTGATTGCCTCTATGCTGGTGACAATACGTTTGTGTATCATAGGAAAAATGTTTCGAGAACCATGATGTCTATGTTGAGAAGTAATATGTACCATAACCTTACTGCTTTGTGTTTCTCCTTGAATTCGATAATAAAGGTTTTCTCTCAGAGGGCTTGTCAACTTGTTTTTTGAAATGCTTAACTATAGTGAATTAAAATAAATTTTCTATGAAAAAAGTACATCCATATTTAAAGGCTCATCATTCCGGATATAATTTAAGATTTTTCAATTTAAAACAATAGTCTGAAATGCATACATTGAATAAAATCATAGATAAAAGAATGCAGCACAGTCAGTCCGTTGCCTGTTTATAAAAATAAGTCCATCGTCATTTTCAACATTTGAAATGTTTGTTTTTGCCATTTAAAATGCTAAAATAATCATAAAGGACGACATTTAGTGCCAAATCTTATTCTAAAAGCAAATTTTCTGAAAATGCTTTAAGATTTCATTTGAAACAAATAATTTACATAACTCTTCCTACTCTTATATTTAAATTTATATTCAACGCTCTATGCTAACTTATGGGAATCATGTCAGACTATGTAAGTTCAAATAATAACGAAGAATTAAAAAAAATATGAAAACAATGCTAATTCTCAAGGGATTTCTCATGGCACAAAGACTTTATAAACAATTTAAACATATGTATAATGATAAAAGTCGGTAAACCTTTAAATCAAGAAGAAATTTGTCAACTTGGCAACATTACAACAAACAAAATTAAAATAATGAATTGATCACAAAAATCTATACTTCAAATTGATTAAGAAAATTGTCCTATTATGGTCATTTCTTGATGTTCTTTGGCAGAGAATTCGTATAAGTATGAGAGAGGGCGTAATTTAAAAGTTCAAGGAAAGGAAAGGCGAAAAATTAGTATTTTCTGGAAAGAATGAAAGTCACAGAAAAGAATAGAGGATGTTTAAAGATTTGCGAGGATAAAAACAAAGCATTTTTGAGTAGAAGTAAATCATAATTTACATATTTGAAAACCAAAACATCTCCAGCTTGGATTATTCTCCATTACCTCTCCAAGGAACGCTAAGTGCGTTCAAAACATCCTTAAGAGTTGAGGTTTGGGAATTTTTTTTTGTAGCTCACCACTTTTGCTCAGCTTCCATGTAATCAAGAGAGATCTCTGCTTACCCTGCATGTGACAGCCGCGAAGGAGGGTTCATTTTTCCCATTCTTCTCATTTCCATTTATTACACTTAATAAAAAGTGATTTCGAACGAGAGACTACGTGCTTCAATATCATTGATTATTTTTGATTAAGAAAATAAAATTTAAATTTCTATCTCTCAAAAATAAAATGCTAATGGCATAAGTGACACGCAATTGAGTATTTCTTTTCAGGGCCTATTTCTAAGCTATTTATTTAATCAGTTGAATAATGTAATTTAAAAATTTAATTTTAAAACGATTAAACATTTTCTTATTTGAATTAAAAATAAAATGATGTTTTTTCAAAGAAGGAAACAAATCATATTTATAATTATATTAATATGTTTATGAAAATGTTTTGGACAATATGATGTACATTAAAAACGGTAGAAATTTAGTAAAGACAAGTATTTTCTATTCGATTAACTTGTGAATTTATAGAGATCATTAACAAGGTTTTGCTGTTTTGCTTAATTTTAATAGTGATATCAAAGAGAAATCTTTGAGATTCAGTTAGAGAATCTTTGCCGAATTATTTGTTTCCAGTAAAATTTAAATATAAATAAGTCAGAAATAAATAAAATTCGGAAATATAAGATATGTAACAAATCAGTTTATCTCTGTTTAAAGTGTAATGGAAGTATAGTAATGAAATAAACAAACTCTACTACAAAAATCTTAAGATGAAGGCAATACATTTTCTATTACTCCAAACAGATGGCTTCCCAGCAGCAATGAATGTCGTCAAACAAGCTATACATTTTCCCTTCAGCTTTTTTGTTATATTGAGTTATTTAATTACTTTAACATTGCTGTTTTTCTCAGTGTTAATCGCAACGTTTATTTGTCAAATGTAACTTGCATTGGTGTTCAAAATGAAGAGAATTTTCATTTTTAATAGATTGACTCCCATTGGTCCCTGCTCCAATATCGATTTTCCCCGCACCTTCTTAACTGCTTAAGGACCGACTTATTTTATAACCACTAGAACGGGTTAACTCGCGTTATGTCCTTAAGCGGCTACAGATCTCTCCTTCAATCAGAAGTTATAGGTATGCTCTGTGACTGCAGTCAGATCTAAGGATAAGATCTTGGGGCCCTCTGTTGGCCTTTTCAGGGATACAGTTGGCGTTGATTTTATTTTTAGGGATGACATCTCATTGACGAATTTCTGGAAAGTAAGGATATTTGGTGTATCGATTGGGCGGTCATATCTACGGATCTTTAACCCATACAGTATTTCTGGACCGTTGTTGGGAGTGCAATTGCAACTCTTCTTCCCCCTCCCAGAACCATCCAGGACCTGAAGACAGCGTTTCTAGTGTAGCGGGAACTACTGCCACAGAGACTCCTAGTAAACAGTTTAATTATATGCATGAATTCATGCTGTGAAAGTTGTATAACTATAAAATGGGGCCATACTCCCTATTAAACCATTTTTTGTTCCATCTTGTAACGTCTGTTTTATGTTCTCCTAAGCTAACGACCCTTACACGCGACAATGCACGCGGGTCATAACTGCTAAAAGGTGTTTCTTTTTGAATTATATGAGCCTATGCAGGGTCAGTTTGGATGATTGGGGAGGAATTTTACAGTCCCTTTCATTTTTTTCTCTTTATAAGGATAGTATGCGATAGAGAAGAGGTCTATATTTTTGTGAGTGCTTAATGGTGTTCTGTTGGGTTCATTAAATAATGGCTCTTTATTAAAATAATTTATTAATTAACCAGCCTCTATTACAAGGACGTTCTTAATTTACCCCGAAGTTTTCCCAATTATAACAGAGACTATGGATATGAGACTATGGTAACACATGTTTCGGCTTCTGATCAGAGTAACGAATTGATTTGAAGAGAATATATTTGAAATGATTAGAAACTGCTGTATATTGCCTCAGAACGCTTTTAATTTCCTTTTCCCAATTAATCCAAAATACTGCTTTTTCTGTTTTTCATCAAAAACATCTTCTGTTTCATCGAATATAGCATATAAGCTATTATAACTATTTACTATCTTCAATTTCAAGTAATTTATAATCACTCAAACTCAAATTTTGCCGGGAAAATTTGGGAAATGAATCTTTATAAAAGCTGAAATGACTGAATATTATGACAAATAAGAACAAAATAGTAAAGACATAAAAATCACGCATAAAAAATAATGAAAACTAGTAGTTTAATTTAGTAGTAGAAAGTAAATTTTCTTCTTAAAATAGAACGTTCAATCCACTATTCTACTAATATTTCTTTGACATTTTCACTACCTGTAATTCTTCTCTACAATGTACTTCAAAAATAGGATCTAGGAATATAGCTTTTAACTAACTTTCGGAAATCAGAAACTGGTCAATCACCACCAAAAAATTTTGATTTAGCTAAACTGATGTTTATCAATCCTGTCACATCCAGTTCACCACATTTAATTGCTCGAATCCAGCAAACGTACGAATAATGGGTCTTCATTCTGGAACCTCCACCGTTATCCATAAAAATATAAGGGAAAGTCGGGTAAGACGACGAAGAGTGTAAGATGATGAATTGGAATTTTCTCGAAAATTACCCAAGATGAATACCCCAATTCTGCGTCATCAGAGACCTACAGCGACCAGTTACCCGTGTCCTACCAAAATATTCCACCCCGTTATTAGTGTGTTTCACAGTACGCGGTATTGTGTTTTTGAGTTGTTCCCATGCAACTTTTGGTTGCTGCTTGGTAAGGGATAACATTCAAGGATTAAATATTTTTGATGCATATATGTGATATTCGTAAAGACCTAATCAAAACGTGTTCAGTGATGCATTATTTTAGTTTTTTCTGATGATCTGATATCCTTTAATGTTTTTTTTAAATGAAAAGGTGAAGTCGGGTTCATGAGCTCGCCGTGCTATCTGACTGCAACTTACACTTCATACATCTCACTGGCACTCCAGTGAAAAAAGTATAAAGAGGAAAAAAAAGCTAAACGAAAACTCTGACAGTTGAAGAAGGATCAAGTTAACAAGACTAAATGCAATAAACCTGCTAAAAATTCTACAAAAAACAAGAAAGTAGCTAAGCGACACCTTGACTTCTAATGGTCTGAATCTGAAGTCTCAACTCCTTCATTTGAGTTTCCTTACGTTGATACTGATGACATTCTGGACACAGAGGACCTCGAAAATAAAGAATGCATCACTTGCAATGTGCAAAGAGGAACGGAATTAGGATCCCAATGTTTTATGTGAGCTCTGGCCCCATTCCACCTGTATTGGCTGGGACAAAATCAAAGAACATGGCGATTTTTGTAATTGATTTCATACCTTAAGGTTTGAATCTAAAATTTCGATTGATAAATATTTCATTTATTCTATCTGTTACTTCAGTCCGTTTATATATGTTTTCTGTTATGTGCAATTTGTTATGTGATGGATGAACGGATTGGACGGATGTGATTATTTAAAACCTGTGAGATTTGATGTCAAAAGTTTTAAATAATTTTTTGATAGCATATGATATGGAATTAAATTGTTATCTCAGTTCGTCATCTTACCCGCACAGTGGGTTAAGATGACGAAAATGACTTTATTTTCTAAAATGAACTTTTGGTGTCTCAAATGTGGAAACAAATTTTTAAAAAAATATCATTTTAAAGTAAAGAAGATTTTGCCGAAACAATAATCCTCCTGAAAGGAATATTGAGGTCAGGAAAAATCCCCAAAGCCATCTTACCCGACTTTCCCCTACATATTTGTTGAAAAATCAGGCATGGATGACTCAAGCCAATTTTCTTCCTCTATCTCCGCAGTCTTCAATTCTTCTCGAGAAGAGTCAAGATCATCATCTTCAGATTCCTCCATCAGTATAACTTTTTCTTCTTCCTCGACATCATTTTTATTTTCATTGCATAGTTGACATCAAACAGCCTCAAACCAACTTGCATGCTTGAAAAGCTATATATATATATGCAGATCATATGGTAGATTTTTTAAAATGCCTGTAGTTAATTTGACATAAAAATTAACTTTTCTTGCCTCACAAAACGCTAACGTGTCCCTAGATTTAAAATTACTTCCAACTATATAATGAATTGTACCAAATACATAAAATATATAGGTTTCTGTTACATTATAACCCGTTCCCATTTAGCCCGCAATGAAAATTTTCAGGGGTAATTAAGAATTCTAACTCGTTTCTCGTGATGAAATCCAAAAGCAAATATTGAAGATTCCCCCTAATCGGTATATTCTACAAATACAAGAAATAAATAATTTACATATTAGCTTGCATATAACCGTCGTAGAGAACGAAAATTGAAACTTAAGAAACTTTTGATTCCACTCTTCTGAACAAAGTTGCAACTAAAACATCACCAGATATCACTGTGAAAAGGAGGAAAGTGTTTTCCTTCTTCCTCTAGAATATCTTACCAAAGCACTCGCTTTTCTATTCGCTAAGGCTTCACCAGTGCACACTGTATTCACCGTTTCCAATTACTACTTCTTCCCTATTACCCATCTGACCCTACATACGTAATTTTATTAAATTCTGTACATTACTTATGAGATAATCGACCAAAAGTGAATACTAGTTTGATTTAGGCTATAACTTTCGAAACTAAACGTAGGGTGTGTAGAAGTTTAGTAAAATCATTTTTATTTACTGAATAAATACAACCAAAATTTAACTTTACACCTGTAATCAGTTGTACAGTGGCCAACAAAAAAAATGGGACATCTCTGTAATTCTGGTATATATTACTGAATCTTCACAAAACTAGTGTCGATGTTAATGGCTCAAGAGGACAGGATTCTTCATATAAAAACTGATTAACCTAGTTAATTAACTGCTATCTCGAAATTTCTCCATTACAGAACCTAAGCTTTTTACATAATTCGATCCGGCATGTTTATTAAGCCTACCAATGTTTTTCTCTGAATGGATTTCTGGTAATGAAATTAGTCCCCCAAAAAGTTTTATACAGTTCTTACGATAATTTCGAGAGTTACAGGCTTTTGAAAAATGGCTCATATAATGTTAAATGACTATTATTAGTATCTCAAAAAGTTTTTTGCTTACTAAAAGAACGTAATTTTACTGCATAAAAAATTGAAATGAATTCATAAATAGTAAAAAATTGTATTTTTTACAAATTTTTAAACTTTATTGTGAGAAAAAGTGAATTGGAACATAGTAAAATTTTAACATGAAGGCAAAGCTGATATATTAAAACGTCGAACTCCAAAAAATTATGTGCATATCTGTAATAGCTATCAAAATATTTACAAAAAAACGCAAAATTCGCACAAGCAATTGAAAACTCTCAGACACGCCCACTTGTTGTGGGACAGTATACTATTTCTTTGTGAAACACGAGCGTTAACAGCCATTATAACATAGCAGTAGGATGAATATTAATTTTAATTTTCAGATTAGAAGACTTCAATATAAAAAGGAATTTTCTTTCTTTTCCAAAAATGAAAATTTTTTAATTAGTTGATATAAAACTTAGAGAATTTCAAGTAAAATTTCTTATTATAAGGAAGAATAATTATACTATTGAATTAATATTTTTAACAAATCATTTATACTTTTCTTTCTTTCTTTCTTTGTTTCTTTGTGTTAAGATTTAATTATCAATGGCAAGATGTGCAAATAGAGCACATTTATGAATTTTTTAAAAATAAAATTTAAGAATCATCAAATAATTGAACATTTGGGTGTCCATTTGACAGGTAAAATAAAGATGATGAACACTCCCTATTTATAAATGAAATCCAAAATGGTTTGCAAATTTTTGTCCCGCACTTTGTAGATTAGTTTTCTGATCTTACTTTTTCATATAAAAAGAAGAGAAATAACCGAAATAATACACTTCAATTTTAATGCTATTCTAAAAAATAATTTTATCATAACAATTTCAATTTCCTTTATACTTTTCAAAGATTTGAGAGTGTTGATTTTTAAATAATGAAGAATGTTTGCAAATCTGTGAGGATTTAAATAACGATTGTTATTATATCATCATATTTCGAATAACATATAATGTTAAAGCATATAAAATTATTTCCCAATTGGCCACCATTATAATTCTCATTCAAACTAGACACTAAATAACTTCTTCTGTCGCATGATATTATTTCAAAAAAGTAACTAAAATATATTAAAGAATGGCAAGCACTATAGACTTCATGCAAAAGTATGTTTAAAAAAAAGCAAGCGATATAGGGGAGAGTCGCCGATTTTGGACAGATCCCTAGATGGAACCGGTATCATAACTTCAATTCTATTATATAATTGGGCCCTAAAATAGGCAAATTATGTTGTTACGATATAAATAGGGTATGTAAAATCATTTTTAAGAGAAAGAGATACGCGTTTATAGTCAGAGAACAATTGTTTAGATTTAGGTATCATCAATCACCTTAACAAAAGACAAAAATCCCTTACACTGTTTAAAAGTAAGTAGGAAAATATATTATTATATCTTCAGATAGGAAATTTTTTGAATACACTTTACTATAATATTTTTATTAAAGTAACTTAAAATAAGGTTAGGTTATTTTTGTTGGATTTGTCCAGAAATTGACTTGTTTGGATAACAAAATAATGCATGGACCCAATAACAAAACTTATGTTCATGCATTGTCTTTTGGCGAATTTGAGAATTATATTTATATTACACAATCTGGGCCGCCAGTCGTCCACTCGGCTACCAGTGTCCTTGATTGAACCGATAGCACATTTTTTAACATCTTAACAGTTATATCTTTTTTGCTATCTAATAAGATGCTTCATTCTGATTTTGAAAGGGGCTGTCGTCTTCATTCATTTAAGAAGGCCTAGAATACTTGAGATGTTTATGGATTCTAAGTAATTTTTGTGTCAAATTATAGAGATAATTAACGAATAAATTTTAGTTTATAATCCTAGAAATGCTGTAATTCGATGGACGTACGAAGGTTAAGGGATTAAAACTTTTCCTAATTTAAAATGAATTTCGTAAGAATTTAAATAAACTGTTCTGAAGATGAATAAGCTGCAAAAAAATATATATACCTACCACTTGTTTTTCGTTAAAATTACTTCTTCAGCACTATACATTAAAAATAAAGTGGTCCGACTGCGGTGACTCTCCCCTATCCGTAGTTCATATTTGATGTAATCCTGCTAAATGGATGCATTCTTACGTACCCACGACTTTCCAGTATACTACCACAATACGTTTCTCTTAAGCATCACCATATAAAAATTTTGTATATGTCACCATTTTGCTATTAAAAAGATGATATTTACTTAATAGACGGTCCTTAGTGGGTTGGCTTTATTCAAGCGGAGTTTTTAGAAACAAACTTCATTTTTATCTTAGGAACTATTGCGAATTTTTGAACGAAATTTCGTACACATGTAGGAAAAGACATGCCGGATCGAATTATGTAAAACTTTTGGGTTCTGTAATGGAGAAATTTCGAGATAGCAGTTAATTAAGTATGTTAATTAACTCGGTTAATCAGTTTTTTATCTGAATAAACATGTCCCTTTAAGCCATTAACATCGACACTAGTTTTGCGAAGATTCAATAATAAATACCAGAGTTACAGAGGTGTCCCATTTTTTTTTTGTTGACCACTGTACATTACTTCGAGGGCAATTTATATTAAAAATATTCAGGCAGTGTTTCAGAATTACACCTTATTGAAGATGAGATTTATATAACATGATATTAACTCGTAGAACGAAATATTTAGATCACACTACACAATTGAGTTTCAAATAAAAGGACAGCTCTCCGAGTGGATATTTATCAACAATAAATGCTGCATGAAGCCCAACAAATGATGGTTTGTTCATTATCGTTTTAAATTCCCCTATGCTCCCATTCACTTATTTCTATGCAAATACGCAAGCAATATCTTAGAATCGTGTCAATCTACTTTGAAATTTGCAATCAATCATGCGAAAGCAATGTCCTTTTAGTGGACTTCAGCTTTCTCCTGTAATATCTGCGACCTAATAATTTCTAGATATTTTAAGAAATGCACTTTTCATTGTTGATTTGAATGACTCGTATCTTAAAATTAACTTCACTGTATATTAATTGTTTGATGTATGTTTCCTGTTTTATCCATATATTTTTATGCGTATTAAACTGAGTAAATAAATTGCAAGTAATAAATACAAAGAATCATTGGAATACACTTATTTATACAATGGCAATCTACCAGGCAATTTGCAATCAATCATGAGAAAGCAATGTCCTTTTAGTGACTTCAGCTTCTCTCCTGTAATATTTGAGACCTAATAATTTCTAGATATTTCAAGAAATGCATTAGCATTATGCAAAGTTAATTCCAAGATATGATTCGCATGAATCATATCTTGAAATTAACTTTACTGCATATCGATTGTGTATGTAGGTTTCTTGTTTTATCCATAAGTTTTTATGCGTATTTAACTGAGTAATTAAATTGTAAGTGATAAATACAAAGAATCACAGAAATATATTTATTTATATAGGAACTATATGACACATTTTTAGATAAGTCATCCCAATTAATTATTTCAAGGTATGTTTATTGAAAACTTTCTCTCGATAAATTTTATCTATGGAGCTTCATATAAACATTTTTTTTCTATATAATACTTCATTACAAAATGTTGTTAAAATATTTTTTCATAAGTTAAAGTGTTTGAAACAAATTCAGGGTGTTTAACAAAGGACTCCCTCATTTTAAAATTAAATAACTCGGCAACGGAGATCGATAGAAGAACGAAACCAGTGATATGCTTAGTCTGAAAGCCGTAAAAATCTGATACAAAAGTTTCAAAATTAGTTATAAATGTTGCCGACAGGTGGCGCTGTACGTTGTATTCACAGTTCAGATTTCGAGAAGAAAGCTATAAACTGTCATTTGCAAGTAATCGTTGCAATCACATCACAATCGATTCTAATTAGGCATTTTTCGTGCTTCCCAAGGACAGTTTATAGCTTTCTTCTCGAAATCTGAACTGTGATTACAACGTACAGCGCCACCTGTCGGCAACATTTATAACTAATTTTGAAACTTTTGTATCAGATTTTTACGGCTTTCAGACTAAGCATATCACTGGTTTCGTTCTTCTATCGATCTCCGTTGCCGAGTTATTTAATTTTAAAATGAGGGAGTCCTTTGTTGGACACCCTGTATGAAAATGAAGGTAATGTAAATGAATTTAAGTTAACCCTCGCTGCAACTTCGTTTATTAAAATATATTTAAATAAATGAGAGAAGTTGTTTTAAAAAAAGCAGATACATAATCTGTGTTTTTTCAAATTTATAGAAAGATCTTATATTTAAGGAAATTCTTTAAAATATAACGTGCCGTCAAATATTTCGAAAAAATAATTATAAAAAGCATAGTAATCAAATTTAAAGTATTTCGAAAACTTTCTGAAATGGATTTCTATCCCTGGACAAATTAAAATTTCACTGTAAAAAGCTAATGCAATAAAACTGAAATGCAAGGTACTTCTTATTCAAAGAAATATTAAAATGAAAAATATTTAAATCGAAAAACTTGTTTGAATCTCTAATATTAGAAGAGATTTGTAAATCTTAGGCACTTCATTTGTTATGCACTTTAAGTTCTTCGTACGTTTCACAAAAAAGAAAATTTATTTTTTTAAATTGGGGGGCCGTGTGGCAGTTTCGAAACCATATTTAAAGGTAGATTTTCCTGAGTACAGGCCAAATGCATATTGATTTTTCGAGAGTCTAATTCCCTTCAACTGGAGTGGTGTAAAAGCTTGACGAAAGGAAGCTAGTCCGGTGTCGTCCTTGTCATCTCACCACAGTTAAGATTATGAGGTCCATGTCAAAATACTGCTCATGTAGTTTCAAAACGGAACATTTTTATTACTAATCTAAATATTTTACCATTCTGATATGTTTTGAGCACTTTTTAGGAACATCTCTTTGTACCATTTTATCAGTCATCACAGAAAATATTACATCAAGAAATAACAATGACAGAGTTTGAAACTTTGAATCAAAAAGATTTAGTGATATTAACTACTCATAGAAAACAAACAATATTTTCCAGTGACTTGTGTTGTACCTTTAACTGTTGGGAATTGAAGACTGACGCTGAATACTGCATGAAGAGGAATGGTGAGTTCCATCACGGCTATATTAGGCTCCTGGGGGTTCCAGAATCTTCCTTAGGGTGCCCGTCAGGGATGTGTTTTCGTACCGCCAATCTATTTTATTTCCATGTACTGACATTGCCATCTGAGCTTCTTTTGGGATTATCCAAATATTTATTCACCTGACGAATAGTCGATAATACCTTCACTAATCAAGTTACTGGTCTTGGTCAATATTTACTCCAGTTACGAAACAAATCTAGGTGTAAACTTTTACGTAGTATATTATTATCAGCCAACATTCAATAATACCATTATTATGATCAAAGAAAACAAAATGACTTGTTGAGTACAAAATTAGAGGGATTTTACATGTTTTTCTTTAATATATGAAATACATCTACACTTTAAAACATGGGATTAATAGGTCTCTTATTCAGGGCATAAGCAAATGTAAAAAAAATAATAAATAAAATAAAACGGATATTTTCACAGAGTTTGGAATGATTTTTGTATCATCACTATTCGTGAAGATAAGCAGATGAATCGAGTTCTTTATTCATTGAGGCATCAGATTTCATGAAATTAATTTTGATTACAAAAAATTTGAAGATTTAAAATATCAATTTAATGAGGGAAGCTCTGTACTTTCTTTTTCAAGCTTTTCATAGATAAGGTCTAATTTTCTTTGGATTACCAGTTATGTTACGAATTCTTCATTCTTCACGTCATTAGCAATAAATCACTCGGGAACATTTAAGGGTAAACAAGAGGGCACATGTGTAAAAACTATATGCAGAGTGATTAAGAGTCCCGAAAATTAGCTACAGGAGGGTATTGAAACTTTAATACGTTTGTGTTACATCCGAACCACCAGCCTATTTTCAGACGAAAAATACAATTTTTTGCATCCAATAATAATAAATGAGAAGCACCCAACCAACCTAAACATATGGAGTGAACTGTATGACCTGACCGCCATATATGTGATCCCCGTAAAATAAACACCATTACGAGTGTCTCATGCGCCGAATCCTCATAAGGAAGCATGTCTCGTCATCGGCGAAAGGACCATGATAGTCTCATCACTATTAATGAGGTTATAGAGGAACCGAGAACCAACCTCCACGTAAGTCAAAATACACAAAAAATTACTCATATTTCCGCCATCAATAGATTGGGAGGAGGCTTTTAGGAACGAACATTTCCGACATCAATAGATTGGGAGGTGGCTTTTAGGACACGCCTTTGCGCTATCAAGAGATTGAGAGGAGGCTAAGGGTTCGAAGGCTTTTCATCTTCTGCCTCTGATTGGGATTGGAAAAGTGAAACGAAATCTATTGCGCTTTATTTATTATTTCACTAGACGCCTTCGGCGACCAGCTGGTTTGCTCATATTAGATCTTATAACTTAAAATGATTCAGTTATATCAAAACATGCAACATATGCATGATGTTTGAAATAGTTCGCATTGTTTATTTAATGATAATAATTTGTAAATAAAGATATTTATCCGACGAAGTTATTTCCGCTTTGAATTTTTTTAGCGTAATAAACTGTCATTTTTGACAAAAAAAAACCAACATCTGAAAACTCAATCAAATTCCTATTATGAATTAAGTAAAATGTCAGAAAAAAATGAATTTTTTGTTTATTTTTTTAGATAAAACAATTAGTTCCAAAATCAGAAACGAAATAGTAAAACAAGATCATCTTTAGATGCATAAATTCAGAGTTCTATGTTTCCAGTTTGTAAATGAAATTTCAGAGAACAGTAAATGAATGCAGTTTTTAGCTGCTTATGTTCAAATATTAATTTTGATAAAATGGTAAAAGAATGGTATAAGTCTTTAAAACATCATCAATCCTATGCATTCAGAAAACATTGTAAATTTATGTATTAAAACATTTATAACAGTGAAAAGCTATTTCAATTATTTTCAATTTGATGTTTCATTATCTGTTTCGCTCTGATTTTGGTATTCTAATTTAGTTTGTTGAAGGATTGGTAAAGCATGTATAATTTGAAACAGGAATAAAAGTTTGATAAAATTCCACAAAAAAGTGGCATAGCATTAAATTTGATATCAGAGGAAAGGTCACTGTTCACATTTCAAAATGGAATAGAAGTGGTTTACTCATAAAATGAGTTTAAAATGTTTGGAAATTGTAAAATATTAGCATTTATCTTAACATAATCAATTAAAAAATAGTTTAAAATTTAGAGGGGAAAGAATTTTCGTGGTAGTGTGAACTGTGAATCTTTTTGCTAAATCCAGCCACGGTACACCGAGGCCGTACACAAAAAGTAAACAACAGGCCTGAACGTTGGATTCGTGACGTCACAGTCGAAAGCCTCTCTGTAGCTCTGTTGTTGATGTAGGAAACGTTCATTCCCAAGCGGAAACACAACAGAAGCACAAGACTTTCGGCAGTTACTCATTACTGAATGAGGTTTTAATATTGACGATCAATTAATATAAATAGTTGGTGAAAATAGTAAATGCCAAAAAATTACATTCCATAAAAAGGCTTTGACACAATTTTCAGTTGCAAGAAGATCAGTTCAAAACATGAATTTTTATAATGGATTATTCAGTGTTTTGAGAAAAAAGTGAGAGAAACCAATAACTTTTTTAAAATTTCATTTTCATAAATTTCTAATTAAATTTTAATGTTAGAAACAGCTTTCCGCATCACCTTAGAGGTACTGTTTCAGGATGCACTACCCCTTTTCAAAAATGTTATGAGAAGGCAGGTTCCCCAATATTTCTATATCCTTCAACTACAAAAGTATTAATATCCCAAAGTTGATAATTTTCGTTTGAAACTTTTAGCTCTAATCTGGTCATTCTTAATTTTAGCATAATTATTTAAAAATATATTTGCCGAAATGGAAATACATTGCTTTACAATTAAGACAAAATCATTTTTACATTCACATGAAACTTCAGGAATAGAACTTAGCAATTCCATTTTTTCAAAAGCCAGATGTTCTAACAGCTGCTTGTGGTTATTGGCTTTTAAAAATTTCTCTTCAAATACTTTACAAATTAATTTATTGAAAATTTGGAAATTTCCCACCAATATTTCTTGTGTGTATTTAGTAGGCCATTTCAAGCCTCCTCGATCTAGAAGAGATACATATTTACAAGCAGTGTCAATTTCATATTCTAAACCTTTTGTTGTAATAAATTTTGATATACAAAGATCGCAATTTAATTTCTGACTAACTTTCTTAGCAGCATAGCCTGAAATATAAATGAATGTTGGCATTTCCTCTGGTGATATTTCAACATAAGTAGTGGTGTCGGAAACCTCATACAATTCTTCATCTTTTTCAAATTCTACTGAAGTTTCTTAAGTTTCCTGAGAAATTTCTAAAGATTTTATGTGAAACTCCTTTTTTTTCTGAATGAAAATTTATCCAATCTACAATTTTTAGCTTTTATTCAGATTCAAATATTTGAAGGCATGAAGCATAATTTCCCCCAGACATTTGTTGATACTGCCCAAATCTTGCCTCTAGACTATTAGTTTGAAATTTAACTAATAATATATATTCTGGGGTGTGCTCTTTGAAGATATGATTTACAATATCTGTCAATGATTCTGTGGTAAACTGAAGGGAAAATTGTGTCTCCTTAGACAATTTCCCACCTTTACCTGGCAATCCTGGTTCCTTTCTTTTTTAAACGGAGATGCAGATTTGTTGTTCCAGGAAACAAACAAATCATAAAATTTGTTCAGGAATACGATATTCATTTTATATTTACTCCTAATTGGGTTACAAAAGACATTTTTCAACAAGAATTACTGAAAGGATCTTACTAAATTTAAATTATAAATAATTACTAATAACTAAAATAATATAGAAAATATTTCAATAAACCATTTTGAACTTAAATTTCAGTTCTCCATTTTATATGTTTTGAAAATTAACTTACTGTGTTTCACAACAATTTCCTAGTTATTTCTTCCTAAAACCTAAGAATTAAGTTTCTTTAATCAACGATTTAATTTTTTAAAATTAAAAATTATGTATATGTTGCATAAGGAGCATAAAAATTTAAGAAAGGCTTAAGTGGGGAATGGCACAAAAAAGTTTGGGAAACAATGAGTTAAACGGAATGGGAAAAAAAATCTATAGCTTAAGAAGTAAAAACATTTCCAATCGGGTGTATGCTACTTTACACTATCAGTATATCAGAAATAATTATTTATGAATTGCTTGTTTCATCTTTGATAATGAATAAGAAATTACTGCATTAGATTTATTTTGTATTTCAAAAGTACGGTAAAAATTAAAGCAAATGCTGCGATTGATTTCCTCCGTACTTTAGGCTTAAACCGCAGACCGACTTTATCACTAATTTGTACCCATAATTCTATTTTAAAATTATAAAGAAACGAATGAAATTTTTAGGTTCTAGTACTCAGACCTGCATAAATGATTGGCAAAAATATTACTATGAAATAAACGATAATGTAGAGATACTAAAATTGAAGCCTCAAAAGAGACTTGTCACCACGTGAGTTAAATAAGACAAAAATATTCCAAATGTGCAATTTATGCAATCAGAGTTAACAAAAAGGTATATTTCTTCTATAAAATTAACATAAATACCAAAATCTTACTTTAATATTAGTTAATCCATTAAAATCCAGTGAAATCCCTTCAAAAACGCACACACTACATACACAAACAACATAAAAAGTTTATTCTGTGACGTCACTGTAGTCGAGATTTCTGAGTGTTATGGCCTTGAGTGAAAAGACTTCTACGCAAGACTTTTGCGCACGGCCTCGGATATAGGACATGTTGCTAGGATATATTGCACCCCGCCTTCTACCCCGGAGACAGGCAAATTGCCACTTTATTTTGAAGAAGGGGAAAAAGGGGGGGCAACCTATCTCCCCTCCTAGAGGAAACGACGTTTCCTGACCTTGTCCGCGAGGGGTGTTATCCATTCAGGGACCTTCACCGATTTCAGAGCAATAGATAATGCTTTCAATAAGATTTTAAAATTCGTTGAAATCATATACAGAGTTGAAACTAACAACACTAGAAAGGTGAAAATTCGCACTTTAAGATGGTATGAAAATAATTTTCGAGCGTTAATTACTTCGGAAGTTATTCACGAAAACACGGCCGCAAGCTGCCAAAATTCGCTTAATTTTTTAAATATTTAAAATTTGAATACAAAATAGAATAAAATGGCTCCGAGGTGCACATTCTCACCTTCCAAAGTATACCTGTACCAATTATGGTAGCTCTAAGTTCACCGGTCTGTTCTGTAGACCGCCAACAGAGACACAGACTTTCTCTTTTATTATTAGTAGACAATCAGACTGTAATTTATCTATGTGTGCTTCTTCTATCTACAATTTTTAATTTTACTGTAATAAAATAATATTTGCCAAGACATTTCAGCTATCAGCTAACATTTAAAGAAAATTATTTTTCGTTGAAAGCAGTGTTGTAACTTTAATCAGACTAATTATTTCAGATTCAGTTATTCTGGCTTGAAACAAACAGACTTTTCTCGGAGTGCAGCTGATGTAATTGAATTTTAACTGAAAAACACATGTAAATGGTCCAATGACAATATTCAGAGGTAATCCCCAGGCAATGTCCCAGCAAGTTTGTCTGATAAATTAGATGTGATTTATGGAAATATAATTTTCATGTATATAGAAGCAAATTAAGTCTTGGTAAATGTACCTTTTTGGAAAGTTTAACTAAAGTCAGTTGCCTTCTTTATGCATTTGATATTAGAAGAACTATTTATTCACATACACTGTTAATGCAATTTGATATTGAGTATGATTCCGTACAGTTAAAAAGCCTCAACTTATTTTACAAAACCTTGTAGGTATTTCAAGTTAAATCGGTTGCTTCAATTGAAATTACATATAGGGGGAACACGGGGACATTGATACACTTTTTATTGGAAAGCTAAAATGATTTTGCCAACTGAAATCTTTAGAACTAATACACTATATTTATGCATTTGTTAATCTAATATAGGATTTCAGTCGAGGTTTATCCATAAATGAAATAATAAAATATTCATTACACTTTTTTCCTAAAAATGGATTTGTATGAATCTGCCCCATACAACGGGTACATTGATACAAACGGAAATATCGAAAATAATGATGGTTAATAGGTCTGGGATCAAACCAAAAGGTGCTTTGTCAATAAACTTTATATTACAAATCAAGGTTTGAGACTTAAACAAACTAACAAACTTTTATCTTAATCAAAAATCAAATTTTTTAATGAGACTGGAAAAATGAAACAATAATGCCTCAGAAAATAATTTATCTCTACAAACAATAAAGGAGAATGTGTGTGTGTGTGTGTGTGTGTGTGTGTGTGTGTGTGTGTGTGTGTGTGTGTGTGTGTGTGTGTGTGTGTGTGTGTGTGTGTGTGTGTGTGTGTGTGTGTGTGTGTGTGTGTGTGTGTCCTAAAGTGCATACTTTGGAGGAGGGAATGTGAGCCTCGAAGTCGTTTTTGGAAATTTTAATTAATTAAAAATTAAGGGAAGTTTTCTCGTTCTTCCTTGATGACTTACGAAAATAATATAGCACAAGAATCATTCTCACACCATCTGAAAATATATAAAAAAAAGTTTTTCGATAATATTAAGTTTCCGTACATTTTTTTCCAATTTTGATAAATTTGTAAAAATATTTTAAACCTAATTTACAACAATACTTTTCATTTTTGCAATGAAATTCCAACTATGTTCATTGTTTAAAACAAATATTTAATTGTGTGTTTCTCTTAGAAAGTACATTTTTTAGTTTTTTTCCATTTCTGAAGACGATTTTGCAAAGTAGTTGCTGTTAAGGCCCATTAATACACACAGAAGATGAGTATCAATGTTCCCCGGAGTCAACTGTATCAATCTGCCCCAAGAGACTTTTTTACTTAGAACAATTTGTCATGCAAAATCAACGCTAAAAAACTTAATATAGTTCGGAAAATAAATGCTTTTTCCTACCTTTGGAGTAGTTTCCCTGGCAGGAAAACGTAATTAGTAAGAGAAATCACACAACACATACTTAGGGTAAAATTGGCTTCGACTAGAAGATTATCTGTTTGATGAATTTGTAAATGAACTTTTGACTTAACATGGCCGAAAAATATACCGTGTGCTAAGGGTTACAGTGGCATATATATGAGGGTATATAAGCATCTTGAACCATTCCAATCATTAAAATTTAAGAACTGTACGAATGCTCCTGCGTATCAATCTACCCCATCTCCCCATATTTCCTTTTCAAGACATATTGTATAAAACATTTTTCGGATACTTAGTTTGCATCATAACATTTCATCACCAATAAAATTATAGGGAGCATTTGTTTACTCAGCGGATCTAACATATTCTACACATACTTTCAAATTGTTAACCATATTTGCATCAAAACATAACCCTCTACATCGAGCATTCTCATGCGAGATTACTTGAATATCAAGTACTTGCTATCGAAATCACATGTCCGAATGCTGAGATAGAGCAGCATTAAATTATGACCAATATGGGTTAACGAGTTATCCTTTTAGCTTGCCCGGTCTCACTTAAAGCTTAGCCGTGGGCCTCTGACAATATACTCCACTGACAGCTGGGATTATTTTGAAGTTCCAAAGCGTAACCTGGAAAACTGCTGACAACGGCAAAGCCGTGCTATGTTGATTGCTGAGTAGAAACCAGGAAGGTGATAGATACATCGAAGCATGTACTCGCTCAATAAGAGCATTTTGTAAACACCTTGTAAAATCTATTTAACATTTCAACTGGGATCTCAATGTTGCCTCTTAAGCTTTATCAAAACACTTGACTGTGGGTCTGACAAGATATTCGTGTGTCTACGTGTACATAAAAGCCGTAGTAGTGCTTTACGAACGTGTAGCTAATTACGAATTTTCCTGCGCTATTATGACATTAATACGTTCGTAGACATGCTGTATGATATTTTAAATTAACTCAAACTACATTTTATCAATTTAGAGGCAACAAGCTTAGAATAAGATTGCTATCAATGAAAGCAGATGCTTAGAATTAACATGCTAAAATAAATGATAAAGGTATAAGCAGTTTGAGTTAAACTTGTACCGTGGTAAGTCTTACAGATATTCTGAGGATTTTAAATGACCTTGCACAGAAATTAATAATAAAACATAATTATTTTTAAATAAATTCCTTAAATAATCATTATACCCTATATAAAATTATTCATAATTGCTATTTTACGAATTTGTTGGGCACTTTAGCCATTTTCTTGAAACATTAATGCATTTAATTTCGGTGTGAAAATTTTCTTAGCGTAACAGTAACTTGAATGCAAGGAAATGAACACAAATATTTCGCATAAAATTTTTGTTGGTGAAAGCGAGCTTTTATGTTAGTTTTAAACAAATTAACTTGTATGGTATGTGTTGCAATTTTTTAGCGTTTCTTTAATATGGTTTATAAGAATGATTTTAGAGTTTAGTTTTCAGACTTGTATTACTTATAACATGACCGTTGAAAATACTAATTCAGTTTCACCATTCCATCGACTTCTATAACACCACTTTATATTTTTTCTGCCAATGAACAAGAATATCTTCCAAGCTAAACGCTTCTAAAAGAAATAGTAAATAAACATTAATTCCATAACCGATGTTCACATCCATTTTAACTCTTTAATCCCGAGGCGACTTCTTTCTTCTAGCTCTTTTAAAACCGGGACGTTTTGTGAGGAAACGACATAAATTGTACTCTCCCAACCTGTGTGGTCATTTACACCCCCCCCCACCCCCTGCTATAACCTTCCCTTAAGGCTCACAGAAATGGAATGTGGTTGGTAAGGATAATTGGACCCCCATCACACTTATCTCCTAAGCGATCTCAGAACCCCACCACTCCTCAAAAGAAACTAACCACCTCAGACCGGCCTTCGTCGCTTATAAGGGGAAATTCTTAGACCGCCCGGGACAGCCTCAATCGGTATCAGAGAGTTAAAAGCTTGCATAAGATGCATTTTGGAAATGCAACTTCATGCTTAAATTTTCCATTAGGATTTGGAATTACTTCTGGATGATGGCAGCGGAAATAATGAAAAGACGAATATAAGGAACATGTGAACAATGATTAGAACATGGAGACTTTTTCAAACTATTAACACTTCGTTAAAAAAATGAAGAATTTGAAAAATGATAAAAATTGATAAAACTTTAAAAGGAAGAGAAATATCTCAACTAATTTACATTAAAATAAAAAAATTAAAACGCAAAATTTGAACACCTGCTTCATAAAGAAAATATGCTCTATTGTTTCCCATAGGAAAATAAGGTGAGGTATGAAAGAGTTCCAAAATTAAAGTTCAACTATCAGTTTGTTCCTTTAAAAGTGGAAGAAAAGAAAGCAAAACAAAAATTTGCCTACTGGAGTTGGCGTAATAGATGATAAAAGAACTAGCGTGAGTTAAAACAAAGCATTCCTGAGAAGAAGTGAGTCATAATTTACATATTTAAAAAAGAAAAAAATCTCCATTCTGGATTATTCTCAATTTGTCCTCCAAGAAACATAATGTAAATTTAAAACACATTTAAGGACTGAGTTTTGGGAATTTATGTAACCAAATCACTTTCACTGAATTTTGAGGCACGCAATAAGGGGTAAAATTTGCTTACCCTGCACGTCACAATTGAGACGAAGCCCACTTTTTTTGCTCACTTTCTTAATATCCAATTAGTATCCTTAATGAGTGTAACTGAACATAAATCTTGAGGTTACGCGAATCAATAGTAAATATTATTATTAATGATATAAATAAAATTGTAACTTTCCTATCCGCTAGTCATATAAAACTTTATGGATTAATAAGATACGATTTGGAATTTATTTCCTTTCGTGCTCCTCAAATATTAATTTATTTACCTAACGAGTAAAAAGATTTAAAAAAGGAATGTGTGCAAGTTTTTCAGGTGATAATTTAAATTTAGAAGTACAGTACATTTTGGAAATATTTCTATATAATTACAGGAAAAACATAAGAAAGGCACAGTTCGGGTCTGCGCGGTAGATTCTTCTTGAAAACGTCGTATAATGGTTACAGAATAGATAAATCACAAACTACCACAGACCCTTTTTACATGCGAGAAACTTGTGATTTATCTATTCTGTAACCATTGAACTACTCTGTGTAAATATTACATTAAAGAGATTCATAATTAAATTACATTTTAATAGGAAATACTTGTTTTATGATTTTATCCCTACGTTTCCGCGACCCTAACTGCGCCTTTCTTATGTTTTCTTTAGAGTAGCCTTTGATGGCGCCATCTGTTGACAGTATACAGAATTACATTTCGCGTTTGAACATTGTATTTCAGTAGAGAAAAATTAAGGAAGGAAAAAAAATTATTCGTTCTGTTTAAAGTAACAATAAATCCTCTACAGAATCTAAAAAGGTAACAGTAATAAAATTTGAAGAGGTTGTTTGAGGACCACTAAGAACGATTTTACCTTTAACCCTTAAATGCCCATCGTTGCCTTTAAACAACATTCCCAATTTTGTCTTCTAAAATCTTGAGAATAAAACTGAAGCCTTAATGCCTGTGGTTGCAAATAGGATACAAACTGAAAATTTTATTAAATCAATTTACAACATATAGATGGCATCCTGAGTGCTGATAAAAAGAATAAAAATATATTGACTTGAGAATGCACCTTTTGATGTGAAAACGTCTTTCTTCTCGTTACAGTGATAGTCGGTCGAACTTTCTTGTGTGACAAAATACCGTCAGTTTGAATCGCTAATAACTACGATTTTAATAATGCGAAAAGAATTGTTGACACCACAACGGATAGATCATATCTGTAGGAGTTTGTCGCATCGTATTTGTTATGTCTGTGACGTCATCATACCAGTGTAGGCGCATGCGCGTGATTGTTATGAATTAGCTTTATGTAAGGTTATAAATAAGTGTAGCATGGAAACCCGTTCAGCTAGGAGATTGATTCTGGTGTCATTTTAAAGAACCTGAGGAGTATTACTAGAATCCAAAGTGAGACAATAAAAATATTTATCAGAATAAAAGTAAAAATCGGTATTAAATTGAAAATTTCAAACTCCTTATGTTTTTTTATTATAACATGCAGGGTTTTTTTCGAATTGTACGAAACTTACAGAATATTTGACAATACGTAAAAGGAACATTGTATTAAAATTTGAATTCAAAAATTTGAATATTACGGGAAATATGATCATTTGTAGTAAATAATGTTTTACTGCGCATACGCGAAATGTAGTTCTATATACTGTCAATAGATGGCGCCATCAAAAGCTACTCTAAATAAAACAAACGAAAGGCGCAGTTCGGGTCCGAGCCGTAGATTTTTCGTGGAAACGTCGGGATTAAATCAAAAGGTTGTGTAATGGTTACAGAATAGATAAATCACAAGTTTATCACATGTTGAAAGGGTCTGTGGTAGCTTGTGATTTATCTTTTCTGTAACTATTATACTACTCTGTGTAAATATTGTATTAAAGAGATTCATAATTAAATTACATATTAATAAGAAATACTTCTTTTATGATTTTATCTCGATGTTTTAACGAAAAATCTACGGCGAGGACGCGATCTGCTCCTTTCATATGTTTTTCCGCTTTATTTGTGCTTTTTAGAATACCATATTTTATTATAAAATGTTGATATAAAATCCTTATCCATGTTTTTAGTTATTAAAATTCAACTGTGTTTAATTTTATAGAATTTTTATCAAGGAATTTTTCTCTGAATTAAAGTCCAGTGTTTTCAGTTGATGATAAACATTTTTAACAATAAACTATATTTAAAACAAAATAGGAATTTTTAAACTATTTTTCCGATGTTTTATTCAAGAAATGAAAGTCAAAAAACTTTTTTAAATAATTTTTTAGAAAATTGGGCATTTAAGGGTTAAGATACTGGAAACATACTCATGAACATCACTAACATCAGTAAATCAATACTGAATTCTATTATTAAGCAGCAGTGAAGAAATTTCATATGAAAGGACTGCGGCACCAGAGGATATTAATCAACTATAAATACTACATTATGCCTATCAAATTATGGTGCGCTCATTATCATTTCAAATCCTAATGTCTGCTCCTTTTCAATGATTTCGATGCTAATACGCAAGCAATATCTTTGTATCTGGTAATTTGCAATCATTCATGCAAAACCAACGTCCTTTGGGAGAATTTCATCCCCTCTTGTGCGATCTGGCCTTTAATAATTTCTTGGTAGTTTAACAAAAGACCTTTTCATAGTCGCATTGCCTGACTCAATTCATAAAATCAATTTCATCTCATTCCCATTATTTAATATACGTTTTCCTCTTTAATCAATGAGTTTATATGTAGACTTAATTCAGTGGTTAAAGTGTAGCAAATGAAATTCCTTGAAATATATTTAGTCGTTCAGGAAAGATGAGATACAAATCTGACTGAGTCATTCAATAGTTTTATTCTGAATTAATTTATATTTATTAACAGAACTCTGTCATTAAATTCTGCATTTGAAGTGGAAATAGGGCATATTAAATTGTTTGCATGTAAAGATCATTACAAAATTAATTAAGTCACAAATTTTATCAATTAATGTATTTTTTTAAAAATATGAATTGAATTTCATGATCAATATGTAAGCTACACATACCACAGGCTAAATTCTTTGACTAATACAAACTTAAAGCGATGCCTGAAGCGTTGTGTTGGCTCAGCCATAACATATTTGCTTTAAAAGTTACGAAAAGCACAGTGTCCCAGAGTTCTCCAGAATGATTATACTGTAAACCAAATTTCCTTTGCAGTACGCGTTATTACAAATGTACTGAGGAGTTGAAAATAATGTTTTATCAAAAATATAGAAGTAAAACAAAACCGTAAGAACATAAGACGCTGTTAGAGATACGTTAAGTAAATTGGAATTTATTCATATTTTTAGTAAATTTCAAAAGTTTTTATGTTTTTTGGAGAATTTTCTTTCTTTTGATATTCACGGTGATTTAATTTCCTTTTTTTCCTAATTTCCTTATAGTATTGTTTCCAGTGTCTCAAGCTTTTGCGATTTTATTTTGACCTCTATTTTTGATTTTAAAAAATATTTTCTACATTTCAGTGCAATGATAACAGCGTTTTTATGAAAACGTTTAATTTTTTAGCCTTTAATAAATTTAATAATTCATTATTAAAATTTTCTAGGAACCTGTTCAATTTTTAGAAAATCACTACTAGTTGGCGTCGTTGATATAATATCAAAGTTTAATTAAAATCACTCAATCATCTGATTAAACGTTGTTTAACATTAAAACAGTGCATTGTGATCAGGAATAAATAATTGTACAAAATCTAGTCTTTCATTAAGTTAGTAAACAATCTATTACTATATTCCGTTTTTAAAAATAAGAAATAAATCAAGGGAAATAAAACTGTGTATAAATGTAGGAAGTTCCCGATTTGCACTTAATATAATAAAACCATATAAGAGGTAAAGATACCTTATTAGATTTAAAAAATTAAATAACATACGAAATAATAGCTCAAAGGCTGATATCTCTGGTGAAAACTTTGAGTTTTAATAATTTTTTTTAACATGCATTAGGAAAAGTCTGGAATTAGCCAATTACTCTGCGTTATATTTCCTAAATGAAAATGCATCAAATTGAACATCGGTTTGCCATTGAGGTTTAATGGCGAAAGAATCAAACCTGACCAAGCTGCAACATCATTTATACGAAGCACAAAGTTCAACTGTGAACCTTACATCATTAGCATTGTATAACAAAATGTAGAAACAACTCTCAGCTAAAAGGCAGGCATCTAAAACAGATACTTTCACAAAAACAGACTAAACCTGTATCGCCTATAAAAGAGCATTAGGTGCATTCAAATACAATATATTATAGTATAAGCTACTTAAGTCCTAAGCAACCCCAATTAATTAATGGCAAAAACTATAGCCCTAAAAGTGATGTCTAGTTGTAGTAGAGTGACTACGTGTAATGCGATGAGAACGATAACAGCGACAACTATCAACAAAATTTAAAGTTAGCTATTCTATCTCGAAAAAGGTTTAAGATGCAGGAAAAAGTCAAAGTTATAGAGCGTCATCATTTTAGCACGAAAATTCTTCTTCCGCACAATAGTGTTAAGCACATAATGCTCAAAATGCGCGTTGGTTTGGTCACGATTTCCACACACATCACGGAACGTGGAAAAATAGTACACTTACTCGAGGGTGGGGCATCCTGTATTAAATATCGCGAAATATGTTTGATTTGTAATCGTAACTTATGTTAACGAAGAAACACTTTACAAATGAATGAATGGAAGCTTCGATCTGTACGGGCATGCTTTTTTAGAACTGAATGACGATATATTCTTGCTTCGCCTCGGTTTTGAGTTTTCAAACTTTGTATGATTTTCTTCTAATAATTCTCTCGGACTTTCTGAGCCAGTTAGTCCATTCGCAGCGACTTTTATAAGCAAAACCATTATTAAAATCTTAACTATTAATAACAACTGTTTTTTTTAAAAAATAAAATATTCGAAAAAAATCTCATTCGGAGAAACATAATATGAAGTTATGTAGAAATGAGAATTTCTTCCTAGAAAACAGCAAAATATTAAATAGGCCCAAAGAAAATGTTTAATGATTAAATGTTTTCGTTACATAAGGAGAGATCACCAATAGTATTACTCAATCTCGAATTCAAATTCAATGATCTTAATTTTAATATTCGCGTGCCACTGTGATTTTTTAAAATGTAGTTGCCCCGTATTTCATGTGATTTCCAAAATACTAGATGTTCAGGAGTGGTTTTGCAAAAAATTAAAATGGTTACCTGTACAAAAATAACCTGTAATTTTAAATTCTGACTCTAAATGCCACTAATTTAATATAAAAATTTGAGGAATATATTTTAAAATTCCTTAAAATTTCTATAATTGCTTTAGTTAAAAATAGTAATTAAAAGTTAATTACCTGTCAAAATAAAACGTAAATCAATTTTCATCTTAAGCATTCTACCACTAAAATAAATAACTAAGTTAGAAAAAAAATATTTTTTCAGTTAGAAGATTAAATATATTCTTGAAAGTAGTTACGCACTTTTTATTATGTTTTTTTACCTTAAGAGTTCGATGAGAGAAGAGCCTTCTCAGTCAGAAGAATTACGTTTTTAAAAAAAGTTATTTGTTTCCACATTGAACGTCAAAGCTTTTTTACAGCCCCAAACTGACATTAAATTCTTTTTTTGGGGAGTGCATGAAAAAAAAGTAAGGAATTCAATCAAATGTGTGCATTTTGAAGTCGAGAAATTTCAATCTTTCTGAATACATTTCTACAAAAATATCGCCAACTTTTTGAATAAAACTCGAATTATTCTTCGGAATTAAGAGGCAAGAGGAAACTTCTAAGAATCCTAATCCATCAAGTTCCATAATTCTGTCACAAAACTACCGCAAGAGGAGGTTGAGGCAAATAAATAAAGAACAAAACTTCCAGAATCACCATAAGAAAGACATTAGGATATGATACGATGATTTTTTGAAGTCGCCCATATGTTAAGACATATGGAATAGGTATATCTATAACAGAATAGAATGGTACACAAGGTATGCTTGAAAAACACGCGTTTTTGTTATTATCATTATAGAATGGATGTGTTCTTTACAATTAAGTTGCATTATTTAAATTCGTTTAGAAAGATGCAAATTTTTAAGTTGAAGGAAATTAAAGCTCGCGTCGTTTGAGTTTGAACGATAAACATTATAAGAGCTTCAAAGAACTGACTAGCAAAGTTTAGATTTAAGAACTCAAAATAGTTTTAAAGAAAATGCACGAAATAATAATTATTTTACTTATCACTCTTAATTTCTTGAATAAAGTATGGTCATATGATTTTGGTAAAGTGGGTTTGGTAAAGTTTGGTTAGTGATCTTGGTCATACCAGTATTTCGCAATTTACAATGAAATGATAAACATTTTGAAATTCATTTAATTATTTAAATTTTTGAGAAACAAAGTTCTAAAAAAATTCAAAAATTTTATTCTTTTCCTTCTATTTAAAACTACTTCTCTTTCTAACAATTGGCATTTTTAAAAAAAATCAGACCTTAGACATTAAAATTAAAGAAACTGGTTTAATTATACGAGGTATCAGTTTGACTTAAATTCTAGATTCCTCTCTACTTTGAATCGTTCCGATGGACTTCTAGGAGATATCTTATCATTTAAAAACATTAGTTTATAGGAAGGGCAGTTTTGAATGAGATTCGTAGCGATGCACTGTTATGCCCATCTCACCTTACAGAAACACTTTTGAATAGTGACAGATTTATCTGGAAATATTTCCAAGTTCACATAATACGATTTTTCAAAATCAAATTCAGCCATCTCTTAATGCTGAGTAAGGCTCCAAAACCATCTTTTGGTTTTTAGGTCTAAATTTCATTGCCCACCATTGGTTTAAATTTCATTACTCACTAGTGGTTTAAATTTCATTACCCACTAGTGGTTTAAATTTCATTACCCACCAGTTTTCTTAAGCACGATTGAGGAATTTGAATCAGAGGAAGAAATTCACTAGTTCTATCCTGGTTATGAACTTAACCAAAGAAAATCTTTTAGACCGGTGAGAGCTTTATCGGTGGCTGCTGGAGGGTTTTCTGGTTTCCCTCTTAGTGAAACACAAATTCGGATCAGTTTCTCCTGAAGATTCTCCAGAAAGGCAAACTACCCCTTTATATAGGGGCTAAGTGGGATTTATACCTCAGATGCTACCTGGGTGCTTAGACCACCTAGCTGTGATATTTCCTCTTTGTCATGAATTTGTGTGTCATGGACTTGGCTACACGGCTAATTACACTATTCAAAATCGGATTAATCAATAACAACTTTCGTTATTTCTCCAAAACATATGGCGATGATAATTTGAATTTTCATTATCCTAACATTGTGAGCACCCAGCGCATTTATCCGCATACTTGTGGTTCAATTTGTTGGAAAGAAATTTTTGTTTTTCTGCTGGAAAAAAATAAAAATACACAACAGTATACTCCTGAGCCTAGAGCCCAAAACGATTTTCTAAGCAATTGGGTGGATATTGAGGGGTAAGGCAAGCCCAACTCATTACAGAGCTGCTCGGCTGCCCTCGTCTGGAGGCTTCCCCGGTTTTTATCATTTTCTTTAAAATATTTAATTTTTTGCCTAGTAGGCCTGCATGCTACGAAGCTTAAAAACATACTTTTAAAATTATGAAATTCCAAAAGGAATCCACCACAAAGATGCTGTTGTGTTACAAATGAGTCAGAAATTTGCAAACAGCTATTGATTTGAATAATATAGACTAATACTACTCCTTTTAATATCCACTTAACTTGCTCATCCGAAAGTTCGATGTTTTGGGTAGGGATTATTATCAGAAGGTTCACTGATCCACCTAATTTCAAATGCAAACCATGACTGATGCACAGCCTAGCTTGGAACAGTATACATGCTTTTATTTCTCATGGTTGTACGTCGCTAGGCCATATTTAAGAGCCAGATTTTTAAAGAATCAGGCAGGCTTGGTAGTTGACATTTTTGATTTTGTTGAAATTTTCAGGATATGTTCCTCATGTAAAAACTATTAGACACGTGTTTTTTTTATTTTTTTTTAAAAAAATTTCCTATAGTTTTGGGGGTCCAAAAGTGAAGCTGTCCATTATTTTAAGAAAAACATGCCATTTTACATAAGGCAATACTTTTTGTGCCAAGAGTGAACCATGTCATTGGTAATTATTTTGTGTTCTTCTACTTCCGCACTGACTGTTAGGACATAAAGACTTATGGTTGACTTTTGGCACCAAGACCAAAGGTCAAAGGTACGGAAAAAGAGCAAGACATGTGTGGTTGACTGTTGGAGTACAGAAATATTTGATCTGTAATTTGCGAAAAACACAAAATTGCAGGATTTTAGAGGTCATTCACTGCTTGTGCCAAGAGTAATCAGGTATGAAATTAGCTGGAAAAGAAGACTTAAGTATTGCAGAAACAAACTCAATTCACAGATCTATGGTAACTTTTTCCAAGTTTTACATAATGCGGCTCTATACTTTGTGCTGAACACGTGTTTTGTGGCACTTGTTAAAACAACATCGATTGCTTTTATTTCAATATTTATTACTATTTTATGCAAAAATATTACATTAAAATTTATTTAACTAACTGAATTGCTCACTGAACATAATAAACAATTGGAACAAATTGAAAACTGAGTACTGCAAATACTCATGGAATGCCAAGAAGTCCTTATTTCCATATTCCCAAACGATTCTTCTTGTAGCATTTATAAGCAATAATTATTTGATCAATGTGCATAGTAAATGTGTTATTTCCATATAGTTGTATGGATCCATAGAAAATGAATTTAATGTTCACCTTTTCTTTTTGATCTCTTTTTGGCCAGCGGAAATTACCCGCGCTTTTTTCTAGGAACTTCATAAGTATGTCTTCACCTTCAATCTTTTTTATTTTGCCAATGTAAAACAAATCATGTTCATAGGACACAGCAAAATACAAATGCTCCTGAACTGCTCTTTGTATGTTTTGAAGTTTCATTTTGATGTCTTGAATAGAATAACTTCGGCTTAATTGTTGAGTTATTTTTTGTGATTCATAGCTTTCTAAAGAATTGTCTGTAGAGATACTATCGTTTTTTTCATAATATATACTTTTTTTATTCTTTTTGGTGTGGTTTGACAAATATTTAAACTTCTCTTTTTCCCTTTGTCATCTTTTTCTTGTTTATATCCACCTAACTGGAGTTACACATCATGGACCGGCTCAGGGGTTGTAAGCAAGTTCTGCACTTTTTGTTGTTCTAGTTCCTGTAAAGAAGGGAAAGTAATGTATATGTAACTCATATCTGATATAAAATTATAAATTAATGTATACTGCCATACAGAATTTATAATGGTAAAGTAATATACTATAAATAATAATAATATAGTTATGAACTTAAAAGTTTCCTTACTTGTTCAGTGATGTCATTTAAATCTTCATTAATGACATCAACATGTTCCAGACCTGGACTTGGTGGCTTTAATGCACCACCTTTATGCAGAGCTGATATCCTGCTGAAGAGGCTTCTGATTTGTGAAGAAGTCATGTACTTAAAAGCTTGAAATCATTTTCTTCCAGTAGGATCTATCTGTTGTCTCATTTCCTTCAATGTATTTTCGGGTGAGGACTTTACACCAGATTTTTCTCCTTTCTTAAAGATGTTATAAATATATAGTTCTTGTTTGTAAAAGAAACGTGTTATTTTTCTGTTTGGAAGTGCCCAGCCTCTTCTAAATACATTCAGAACTGTAGTATTATTTGCGAGATTTTTAGGCTCATTTGGTGCAATGGGAGATCTGCCAGTGGATGCTTTAAGTTTTTCAGTATAACTAAAGCGTACTTTGTCCAGGGTGCTGCTGATCTTGGTAAAGTTATGATTCCCAGCAGTTAAATGCTTTTCTAGGGAAGCAACATCATCAACAAACAAGTAAACATAATTGATAATGCTTTTTTGCAACATCAATATATTAGCTGTTAAATAATTTACTTTAGACAAGCTGTCCTTCTGTTACATAGATAGCATTGTATAATATAAAGGAGGTATAATATAAAGTATAATATTGTATAATATAAAGGAGGTATAATATAAAGTATAATATTGTATAATATAAAGGAGGAGTTTAAAAGGAGGTATTGTCGGACAATGAGTATTTGCAGTACTCAATTTTCAATTTGTTCTAATTGTATATTATATTCAGAGAGCAATTCAGCTAGTTAAATAAATTTTTATGTAATATTTTTATATGAAATAGTAATAAATATTGAAATAAAAGCAATCGATGTGTTTTAATAAGTGCCGCAAAACACATGTTCAGCACAAAGTATAGAGCCGCATTATATAAAACTTGAAAAAGTTACCATAGATCTGTGAATTGATCTTGTTTCTGCTATACATAGGCTTCTTTTCCAGCTAATTTCATACCTGGTCACTCTTGGCACAAGCAGTGAATGACCTCTAAAATCATGCAATTTCGTGTTTTTCGCAATTTCAAGGTCAAATATTTCTGTACTCCAAAAGTCAACCACATATGTCTTGCTCTTTTTCGGCATTTCTCATTCGTATGTATTTCTGAAATATATACCTTTGTGGTTCACTGTTGGAAAAAGAAGATTTTGACGGTCAAAGTTTCAGAAAAAAAGCCTTTTTTCGTCGAATTTTGAATGACCTTTGGCCTTGGCGCCAAAAGTCAACCATAAGTCTTTATGTCCTAACAGTCAGTGTGGAAGTAGAAGAACACAAAATAATTACCAATGCCATGGTTCACTCTTGGAACAAAAAGTATTGCCTTATGTAAAATGGTATGTTTTTCTTGAAATAATGGACGATCTTCAATTTTGAACCCCAAAACTATAGGAAAATGTTTTTTGCAAAATTAAAAAAATACGTGTCTAATAGTTTTACATGAAGAACATATCCTGAAAATTTCAACAAAATCAAAAATGTCAACTATCCAAGACCGCCAGCTTTGCCGGACTTTTAAAAAAACTGTCTGTTAAAAACTGTAGTTATTTGATATTTTCATTTTGGTTTCTAACATTTCGACATAAGTGTTCTTAAAATATCTCGAAATCCAAATTTAGCTCTCACTCGAGTTCAAATGTTAATAGGAAGGAGTAAGTGAAATCCATTTTTTTCTTTGAATGAATTTAAAAGAAAGTACATATAGATAAAATAAAATCTGACACTCAAATGAAATCTACAAATCTGGTTCTTTTTGTACTTTCCTAAAGTAATTGCGTAGACATAAAAATTGCAAATGCAAAACAATTTTCTTACTTCGTTCGGTTTCTTAAAAGCAAACTGAACATCTTTAACAAGTATATTTAATTATTAGAAAAAAACCGTTTCAAATATTATACGTTAATTACGACGTGTATCCAAGGAATATTCACTTCATGTCTTTTTTAAAAACTTAACTAGTTTCCCAAGCCATTCATTAGTTTTTTTATGTATTAGTTCATAGCAACCAAATAATAAGAAAGTCGTATTTAATGTGAGAAATATTGAGAATATGCTTTCGCTTAAAAATGCCTTCTTTTACTGAAAGTCATCTTATGTAGCACTTTTTAACTTTAGATGATTTTTCACTTCAACTTCATTTTGAATGTACTGTTTCTTCTAACTCTTAAAAATTTTTTTGGTACTTAAGTTCATGATTAATATTGCTGTTTAACTTTTTTATACATTAATAAAAAATGGCACTTTCAACTTCAGTTAAAAGTGACTGTGAGGTTGAATACGTATAGAGAGGGAAATACTTTTAAAACTTCATTTTGTTTTATACAATTTAAATTGATTACATTTTGGATTTTTTCTGTACATCAGGAATAAAAAATGAATGCTTTCGAGAAGCATCACAAATACCAACACTCTACAGACATAAAATAAAATCATATATATATATATATATATATATATATATATATATAAAGAAAAGTTGGGTTGTATTTGAAATTTAGCTGGAATACTGATATTCAAGCAAAGCTCATATTTGTTTTCTAATCATTTTATATGAGTCAAAGCTCGCTAGCCATTACCTTTTAATATCTGTATCAGATTCAAAAAGATCTCCAGTCTTTAGTTTTTTCAAAATACCAAAACTGCACTTTTACTCAAATTAAACTTAAATTTCCAATTTACCAATTTGATAAAAATCTGCTTTTAAAATAAATTCAAAAACACTACAAGATATTATTTGAGATTTTCAAAAGAAATGAATCTATTTTCAACAAATAATTCCAGCGAACATCCCAAAATTGAAAAAGAAAATCGTAACAATCCTTAACTAAAAAAAGACAGATTAAAAAAGAGTTAAAGGAATGTCACAGTCAAAAATATCTGTTGCATTCGACACATACAATTACTATTACAAAAGGATTTATAACAAAGCGACAAAAATATTGAGGACATAAAAGCAAAAAATTTTGAGGGGTAACTTTTTGCCAAAATGACATAGATTAAATGCCTAAATAATGGTTCTAACAAAAGTATCATTTTTCGAATCAGAGGTCGAATTTTCCATTTATTTTAAAGATGAATCGAAGCGTGTCTAGTTCGTAGCTGATTTCATTCACCCATAGAAACGAAAGCCGTATTCAATCCTATCTCTTTTTAAAAGTTTGTAGTTAAAGATAATATATATGGAAGTATTATAAGAAAATCTCACGAACAGCTGGATTTCTTAGAAGGATTAGTTTGGTAAAATATGGTTTATAATCCCAAACAGAATGTGGTCATCTCAACAGTTCTCATTAATCCAATTTTCCATTTTAGTTACATTTATATTTCAATTTCATGCGATATGTCACTTGTTTCTTTTGAATCTAATTGAGTCGAAGTTCATCCGTTTCTTAAAATTAATGATAATTTCTTTGTGCAAGTCACAAGTGCCACTGTAGAAAAAGGACAATGGATAATCAGTGATATGTTTCTCACGCTTAACTATTTCTAGTAAATTTCAAAAGCTTTACTGGAACAAAAATTCACATAATGTTAATGTAATATTTAAAAAAGAATTAGACTCGTATGTATTTGCAAACAGAAAAGCATGAGGAAAAGTTTGCCTCTGAACAGAGACTTGTGAAACGGAATCTATGGAAAAAATCGCTGCATTGTAGCTATGTGAATAAAGTAGGGTAGCGGAGTAGAGTCTTTCTTTCATGTAACACATAGTCATAGTTTGGCGCAGCATGGTCAAATTTATGGCTCTTGCGCCACAAAACCAAACTCAAACTCAAACTCATGTAACACAAATTAGATCCGATTAACCTTCGAAAGTCCTATAGAAAAGCATCTTATCTTTGAATATCTTCTGGAAACCAAATTAATTTTATTCAAACATGATTTATCAGGAAATATCCACTGCCATTTTTCATATGAGTACTTGAACTCATCCATTTAAAAATACCATGAATTTATTACCGTAGGTCAGAAATAATAAAAATCAAAAAGTTTTTAAAATACACGTTTTTATTTCTGTACTTAAAAGAATCTTTTTATCTAAAAAAGGGGGGGGGGACGTCAAACCTAAAACGTAAAAGCGCAAGGGGCTGATATAAATATTCTGAGTAAGATAGAATTTTAATTATTTATTCATTGCTTAGGAATTTTCCTTCTAATGATATTTAAAGTCGTTTAATTTCTTTATCATATTTTCTTCAGAGCTCTATGCCGTCTCTGTTTTAACCCACAGATATTTGAGAAAAAATTATTTCCTTCTTTTAAAAATACTAATGAAACCATGTACTAAAAATATTTATTTTTATATTTATTTAATCGATAATTAAGTTCTGGAAACATTAAAAGATTGTATTTCTATCGGAATATATGCCTGTGCAATATATCAGAACTCTAGGCCATTTGGAAATAAGTGAAAAATTGACTACAAAATTTTACAATCGTGAAACAAGTCAATTTAACTAAAGCGCATAAAAATAAAATAATAAAATATTTAACGTTTAACTTTCCGATTACGAGTAGATGAAATCTAAAATTATTGTACTAAAACAGATATACAAGCGAAGAAAGCAGAAAGTCCTTTCTCCTTTTTTCAAGTCAGTGGGAGGTAAGAGAAGAGTTCACTTACGACAGCTCGTGAGGTAACTTGTCTTGTTTTCTCTCATTAGCAAGAATCCAATTCATCACACGTGGAATGATATAAGATGTGTTCAAACGAAAAGGGGACTTTTCTGTTGCGGCGTTGTTTATTATCTCAGTGGATTAATGTTGGCTGACACAGATCAGCATTTTCTAAGTTGAGCATCTGTAACGAACAGCATCGCCTCTGTTTCCTCAGCTATGGAAAACTGTTTTGCTCGCTCGGGTGCAAGATGGATTCCTCCAGATCAGCGTAAAGAGCTGGTGTCCAATTTCTTCCCACAGAGCGCGAGCATTTTCTCAGATTTATTGTATGATGAAGGAGGTATGTGGAAAGGACTGTCTTGCACGTTGCACCATATTCCGTTGATGTAAACATTATGAAGGGGGCGCGAAAGCATTGGAGACTTGACAGAGCCCAAGCAGGAAAATGTTGTCACCAGCACTACCACTTTTGTGGCTGTGGCTCTTCTCATTTGTCAGAGTCAACAGAACCGTACATATGAAACTGTTCTTCATATAATATAAAGATTTTTAGGTACGAAGAAGTTTCTGCACAGTGGCTGACCAAGTTTCTGCAGAGAAACAGAAAATTGCGGGAATGGATGCTTTCTTGATCCATCTTCAAGGTACAGATTTTATTCAAGGTACAATTGTGGCATGAGATGAGACTTATGCACCAACACATCGATCCTGCCTCCAAACAGATAAGTGTAGAATGCCGGCATTCTGCCACACTGCTAACAAAATAACTCGCTCCACCCTGAATGCAATCGCTCCTCAAAATGATACTTAGTCTGCTTTTCGATGAAGAAGAACCTCTACTCATAGACGAGATGAAATAGGGTGAAGTAATTAAAGTTGAGCGATATTGAAACACCTTGATGAGACATAAACTTATATAACACGCATCCATGCCCCTGCAACTATAACCTTAAAGGAGTCTTAAAAACACAATCAGAAAACAGAAAACCAGCCAGCAGGCGGGCTTCCGAAAAAGATAGTACAACTACAGGACTTCACTACATCACATGCGTCAAAAGGACACCCTCGACATGCTTACAAAAGTTTGATGGGATGTTTCTAAACATCTCCCGTACATTTCTGATATCTCTCCATGTGACTTCAATATCTTCGGCCCCTTAAAAAGAACGCTGGAAGTTAAACGGTTCACCTGGAACAAGGAAGGACAGGACATCGGGGAAAACTACAACCGTCATCAATCTAGAATATTCTAGGCTGAAGCTATACACTCCATTCCAATGTTCTGGGATCAGAATGCGAGTTCACTAGCGAGTATATGAAATGTGTCATGTTATGCATGAACTGTAATTAAATATTTTTAATTAAAATATTTTATAGTAAAAATAGTCTTTAGATAAAACCGTAGTTTAATTTTCATTTGGACACACCATATACAATAAGACAGATCAGTGCTATTGTCTGCCAGATGATAAAAGGATATATAGTCTAACAGCCCTGTGGTGGAGTGAAATACCAACGGATTAATGGCACATTATTTGCACCAGCTCCATTCTCAGAGAAAAAATTCTGATGGTACAACCAATGCACAGGCTGTTAGAAAAATGTCAATTGCACGAATATCCCTGAGAATATATTTTAAATTGTTTCTTTTCAATATGATTTTTATTCTTTATGCAGCATAAATATTAATCTGGTAATTTAATTAATCAGCATTTTTTAAAAACAGTAATAAAGAAATGTTGAAATTATTGAAGATTGATCATTAGAGTGAAAACAGTGTAATATGACATACTGAATGAAAACAAAATTTACTTCTATAGCTAAAATATAAATTTTACATGTTTCATTATTTGCTTTTTAAAACTACCATAGTATATAAGATAAGATGATAAAGAACTTACATCATCCCCAAATTTTTCAAATCTGACGAAAATTCAATTGCCGCCCAGCGAAAACTATTCAATTCTATCCACAATTTTCAGAGTCGGGGCTTAAAGAGTAAGGCTACCAAAGAAATTCTCTGCTAGAAGCCAATGAAATTTTTAACTTTCCCACTGTGGGCAAGCGCAGTGAAGTAGGGGCTGGAACTTAGGAAGGAGGCTCAGACGGTTGTAAGGAAGTCTCATAAAAACAACACAACAGACGGGAAAAGGGACTCTCTGATTTGTATAGACTTTAAAATAGAAAGCGAGATAGAATGAAATTCGAGAACTATATTTTTAAAGCAAGGCAGTGAGAGGAAGTTTGAAAAAATAAATGGGATTATCATGTTTTTCGCTGTTTCTTTGGACTCGTAATACGGTAGAAATAAAGTTCTTTCGGTCAAATATTTGTGAATCTTCTATCGTGTCACGTTCCTCTATGGAATAAAGTTTAAAATTAAAAATTCTGACATTCTTAAAAGAAAGTTTTGCTTGAATTGATTAAGAAATAAATAGAAATGATTCCACTGAACAATCTGAATTTCCTAAAACAAGTAATTAATATATATGAGGATTCAGGGTTTGATTGAGAGTACTATAATTCGCTTCATATACATCTATCTGATTTTCCAGTTAAATCAGAATGTTTGAATGAAAGGGATATATTCAACATATTTATTTTGCAGATAATATCTTATCTAATTGCATATAAATCTATTGCAATGATAACAAATAAATAAAATGAATAATAGAATAATAGTGTATTAATTTAAGCTATTGAATGTAAGTTAAATTATCTCAAAATCAGGCTAATGGTATATCAAAAATCATTTTTTAATGTAATTTCCCGAAAATGTTAGTTTCTGTCTTGGTCAGATCGAAAGATAAATGGAAGCTATAGACCGAATATATGAATCGCTGTGCGGATTATGAGTAGGTGTCAGATGTAATTATTGATCTGTAGGAGCCATTAGAATTCTCACTTGTAGGGAAAAAATAACACAGCACAAACTTAAACTTGCTTTTAAAGATTGAATCATTTCTGTAACCAGCTGAAAAAAAATTTTAGGCGAGGCTCGACAAATACAGTGGTGTGGAAAATTAAGGACCCTTTCATAAAATGCGAAACATTGAGTTTATACGAAAACAATGGATCAGAATCAGTTGTGTAGAATCGTGTAACATACAATCATGGAAACTCATATTTTACATTGGAGATTCGGTCACGAGGACATTTAAGGGACCTACTAGAAATTGATGAAGACGAAAAGGGATTTCGGCTCCCTCCGGTTCACAGAAAGCTGATAACGAGATGAAACTTTCATCAATTTTATGTTTGATGTGTATAATATTTACAAGAATTTTTGTAAACATAGCAGAAATATTCGGGAAGAAATATAGGTTTCTTTAAAAAGCTTAAATTTTCCCGCATGTTTTTTGCTCATAATTTGCAAAGTTTCAAATCAAATTGTTAAAATATTACAGGAAACTTGACAATATGCTAGAGAAGCATTGTATAACAATTTGAAGTAAATACCTTGAATATTAGAGAAAATATGAGTATTTGCAGTAAATAATTTTTTTTAAAAATTTAACTTGAATCTTTCATTAGTTAAAAATCGAAATGCAATTTAAATTATGCATTTAATTTTGAAGTTTACAAGTGTATTCAGGGTATGCAACCTTCTTAAAATTCAATAATACTGTTCGAAGATTCAAGTTTAAAAAATATCATTTTGTGCAAGAACACTCATATTTTTGTTTCTCTTAGACAACAAGAGCAATTTGGCTCTTGCAATGCTGATATCTTTCTGAACACTAAAGGTATTGAGTTGGAATTTTTATATAAGTTGTCCTATATATATAAATCTGAAATTATGAATGGAAAATTGCGCTATGTTTGCACACATCCGCAGTAAAAAATTATTTTCTACAAATACTCATATTTTCTCTAATATTCAAGATATACTTCCAATTTTTAAACAATTCGTCTCTAGCATATTGTCAAGTATTTTTTATGTTTCATACAATATGGTTTAAAACTTTGCAAGTTATAATAAAAAAAACATGCGGAAAAATTTAGGATTCTTTAAAGAAACTTTTAGATCTTCCCGAATATTTGTGTTATGTTTACGAAAATGCATGTAAATATTATGCACATCAAACATCACCATTGATGAAAGTTTCAGCTTTCTGTGGAACGGGGTGAACCCAAATCTTTTTTCGTCTTCATCAATTTCTAGTTGGTTCCCTAAATGTCCTCGTGACCGAATCTCCAGTGTAAAATATGAGTTTATGCGATTGTATGTTATACGATTCTCCACAACTGATTATGAGCCATTGCTTTCGTACTAACTATAAATTCTCTCATTTTGGAAATGGCCCTTAATTTTGTACGCCAGTGTACGTCTCACACCATTCCAAGGCGATTGGTGTATAAATACTATATGTAAATATGTAATTTTGAGAGGCTAAATCAAAATTTCACTACATAACAAATTAACAAAAATCGATCCGTATTTAGTGGTAGAAAATGTGAAAAAGATAGGGAGTAATAACGAAGCATAAAAATTTGCGATGATTTAATTAAAAATTTTGAGAATGAGATACAGAGAAATTATTGTAATATACTTAATATACTTTCTCACAATCATAACCCCAGGAAATCGATTTGCGTTAAAACTTTTTCTGCAGTCACTCTATAACACAATTATTTTATGCAACAAATGTAGAGCATGGATATTCTTGCATAAATTTGATTCTTAAAGAGGTTGCCCGATATTTCTGCAATACATTGTTTGAGGCATTATGTGAAGATCACATATCGATAAATATCAAGATAATCCGACATGGATATCCATACACTGAATATGTCATGCAATACATCATTTGAAAATTTCCATGAAGTATAATCCAGGTTACTGTTGAGGAAGAAATATTTAATTTCTACTCCATGTTGGTTTTAGCAACTCACAATAATAATAATGAATACATATTTTTGTCTGAAAACTGTGTGTCCAAAAAATTTTCGTCGTAGAGAAAGTTTATGCATGTACATGACGCACTTGCGCGTGACTTCAATCTGATTGTGTAAGTCTGTCTGGCAGGTGCTTTTTGACAATAGAGTCGAAATTAGGCGAGCACCCGGGTTTGCTTGTTAATACACAACTCTACTCTATTGAAATTAAAATTATTTTTGATATATAAGGATTGCATCGTAAATGTGTTTGGGGCAAAATATTATCTCGTATATGCTAGCAGCTTTTAACGTTATTGCGTGAATTATAAATATTTTAAAATGTGTTGCGTGAATTATAAATATTTAGAATGTGTGTCTGTTTATGAAATAATTGTTATGCGTTTTATGAAATAGTAATATTTTTTTATGTTTAATTAATTCGCAATCCACTGCTGCACCACTATTCTCTAGTATAGAGTGTCAGTATAAAACGGCTTGTTGAGTGAGGGGCGTATTTTGCTGCAGCTATAATAGTCCTGCACCTTTTCTTACGCAGGATATTATCATAATCATTACTAATCGACATATTTTCTGCTCTCAAGGAATTAAGAAAAATTTTTTCGTGAAAAATAAATCCAAAATTTAATAGATGCAAGAAACTGTAGAAGTGTAGAACAAATGTTTACATTACTTAAACCAAGTGCATTTTTTTATCAGCTATTCTTTGATAGCTAGAAATGTAGGAACAAATTAGAAGAAAAAATTCTGCTTAAAAACGATGAGAATAAAGAGAAGTCTCTTCATACCCAACAAATTATCATATATCCATCATTTTTAATATTAATTACGAAAAGGGTTTGATTCGCTTAAACGAGGTTTAGAACTTTCATGAACTTAGTACGATATTTTCGCTTCCTTTCTCTCCCAGAAAGTATAAATTTGAATTGTCATGTACGGGCTCTATTTTATCATAAATGGTTCTTTTATTAATTTCTGTTCATTATTCATGTCTGCAGGTTGAATAATTTAAAGCATTTCGTGTTTCCCATGTACTAATCTTGAGTGTGAAAGTGCGATTAAAGATACTTTTTATTTTGCTTGAATGTCAAGTACAGTGTAATCAGCATTCGTTTAAAATCTACAGCTTTGAAGTTTTCTATAGGAAACAAGATATCGATTCTAAACAAATTTTATTAAAGATGTCACAATATGAAAAAATTGCAAGATTTGTATTTGTGCACTTAAAATTGAGAGGTTTTGAAATATCGAAAGATTTCTGCTACATTATTGCTGTTATAATTAAAGTTAAGAATAGATAAAAATTTCCTTTCAATTTTGATTATACGAATTTCAATCATTATAATAAATACTGTAAACATAGAAATGACTGAACTAATGTTTGCAAAGTACTTAACCTTAAAATAGTTATATCTTCTTAATAACTGAAGCAATTCGGAATATTATCTCGCGGAAACTTTCCATTTGCTTCGGTCGATTATCTCCAGTCACAATTTCTTCTTGAATCTTTCGGTATTGCGGCTTATCACGCGATTTTGTATATATTGGGGAAGCAGTTAAGCACTGCCTAATGCAATTCTATACTGAGACCTTTTCTCATTTTACTTTATGAGCAAAACTTTTATCCAATTGCTTACAAAAAAGGTTCTTTTTATTTAATATCACTCTATATATAATTTTTTAGCTTAGCTTCGGCTGCTATTGTGGGTGATCGGAAGAAATGATAGATTTGCTTTATAAAAATTGGTCTTATAAGCGATTTCTGATGATAATCGATATTTGCTTCCGTTTAGTTGTTACATTATTCATCTCTCATGTAACAGAGTCCTTTAAAAGTATCATTCATCTTTCTTTTACCTTGACTTTTATGAACGAAAAAGAATTTTTGTACAACATATTTCAAATTGAGGAAATGAGTCTGAGTACTAAAAACAGCAACAACAACTTTTCTACAGCGATCGAAAAATATCACAAAGTACGTGTCATATCTTAATTGTACCATAATTAAATTTTCTATATTTGCTGGGATCACAAAGGAAATTCAATTAATTATAAAATCATTTTGAGACTATTGCGTGAATATTTTACTCAATGACTTTTGAAACAAGCTAGTCATGGCTCAATCCATACACTATTTCTCGTTTCACTTGAAGTAAAGTTTAGACATCAGTGTTAGTCCATTTGACAGTGTCCTAGCTGAAAAGAAAAGAAAGAACTAAGGCTAATGTCCCTCCCAAACTCGTTCAGAATGTGACTCCTTATTGTAGATTTAAAACTTTTCATCAAAAGAGCCAAATTATTGCACTAGCGTAGCATAGGTAAGTGGCGCTGGGGGCATAATATAATTTTTTTAGCTCACCCACCCTGTCGTCATCAGTAGCTTAATAATGGTAAACAGCGTCAGAGCATTTTATTCCTCCCTCAACATATTTGACTTCAAAAAGGAGTATAAATCTATGAATGTTTTGCCCCACGACACCCCTTTATCCTGGCACTCGGGCCGGTAAATATGGAGTTTACGGTACGCACCTGTTTCTGGGCGCAATTTCATTTTCCGTCGCCAAATACTGTTTTGGATGTGCAGTTTATTGCTCTCGTGCACATGCGTCACCTGAAAACGAGAGATTGAACACGCAATGCCTGCGGCATTTTAACGTGTACCCGGCAAATTTTGTTAACTTAAAAATGAAGATCGAATAAAGATGCTAGTTCTCCTTGCAAATTTGGATGAGCCTCCAGAGCGGCTTCGCTTTCAGCATAGCAGGAAACTAGTAGCTTCGCTTTTTCATTGAATGGTAAGAGTCTAGATTTTTTTTAAAATCTGAAAACTAGAATTTCCGCACGCAATGCCCTCGTCATTTCAAGCGTGTACCAGTCATATTGTTTAACTTAAAAAATATCAGCGGCTTCGCTTTCAGAAAAGCGAAATACTCGTAGCTTCGCTTATTCATTGAGAATCGAAATACATAGAATAAGATACACGGTACTGAACGGATATTCAATCCGAAGAATTCCAAGCGAAGTTTTATTCAAATTCGAATTTCTCGACCAATCACATCGAAGAGTTGAACAAAACAGTTCAATCGAAGCGTGGCGCATTATAGCCTGATAAACAAAACACCGATGAAAAGATGAATTGGTGCGAATGTGCGCTTGTCACTCGGTAAAAACATCTAGACGCTTCCAAAACAAATGTTCTCTCATCGCCGTTCTTGGCGGCAAAGAGTTGGCGATTCTAAGAGGAACTAAGTAAGTGGGTACCGTAAACTCCACATAAACCCCCTTGCCCACCCCCTTTAAGCGACTAAATTATTGTGCATTAAACTGCAATCAAATTTTGTAGTCCTTTTATTTACTATAGGAATATTCACTTTTATAGCTAATATAGAGTATTTGTGAATTTCCTGTGATGATCGAGAAATAACGAATCTATCTGTGCATTGTTTTCAGTGTCCTCGATATTTTCAAATGGCAATTGTCTTACAGCTTTCTATTCATTCAATGAATACCAAATGCCATTCAATTGAAGCTGCATTAAGATAGTTGTTGCTTAAGAAGGATAATTTGTCTTTGTAATTGGATTGTACCATAATGTAATTTTTTTTCATACTCTCCTTGAGAATAAAACAACATAATTTTGAAATGAAGAGAATTCGTATGAAGATTTATGAATGCATAATAATATTATTTGCTATAAAATATAATATAAATAATTCATTATAATTAGTTTATCATTACATATACTACGAAATTGTATGTGACATACGATACGAAATTTATAATTTTATTCTATTGCCCATAGAGTTCAACTGTCAATTACTGCTAAGCTATCGAAATCTCTTTGAAAAACAACAATATACTAAATATATTATTCAAGGTAGAGAGAGATTGCACAGATTTTCTTCCAAGGGAATCAGACTGATTCAAAGAAGCAGTGGTTTACATGTTGCTGAGCAAAATCAATTTCGATTTCTGTTACAAATACGATATATTACCCCAATAATAAATTCGTTACATTTTGGAATGTAATTTTTTTTTATAAATTGTATACATTTGTATTCAATTTATAGACTATTTAGGAATACAAATGTGTAATCCTAAAAAGAAATTAACAAGAAAGTATCATTAATAAATAAAATTTAGTGCCGAGTAAACTTAAAGGAAAACTTCCGTAGAGTTGTATCACTTGTTTCTAGAATTAATTAATATATCTCAATGAATCTTTGCATTTACTACTTCGCTTTAACCGGTGAGTTAATTACATATATAAACTCACTCATTAACGAAGAAAGCTTTCAGTTACCAATGGGAATGCGACAAAATTAATTTTAAGATTTGAGTCACGCAATGTGACCATGAAAAGCGGATTTGTTAAACAATCTAGAAATTATTAGGCACCAGATAGCACAAGAGAGAGTTGAAGTTCACTAAGAGGACATTACTTTCGCATGATTGATAGCAAATTCCCAGGTACAAAGACGCTAATCTAAGATATTGCTTGCGTATTTGCATCGAAATAAGAGAACGTGAGGAGATGGAGGAATTTCAAATGATAATGAGCATACCATAATGTGATAGGCATAATGTAGTGTTTATAGTTGATAAATATCCCTTTTCGGCGTAATGCTTTCACCCGAAGCTCTATGAAATGTACTCTAAATAGTTTGTTAAATGAGTTTGTCTGGAATATTATTGTTATTTTGACTAAGGTGTGACTTTAAAGTTTGACCTTGACTCCAGATATAAAAATCTCCGGTTTGCAGTTTGGATGAGTGTGCGTCGAAACTTTATTGAACAAATATAGGAGAAAAAAAGATTACATACAGTGTTTTAACGTCGACGAAAAACATGAAAATTATAAAAACGATGAAAAATGTGTGTTCACATATGAAAAGAAAGACTCGCGAAGCAAAAACAATTTTAAGACAGGTCCCAAAAGTTCGCTGCGTCTATATACTTGTAGGAGGACTGATTAGGGTCCTAGTTATTGAACCTCTAGAGGGTCTTAGTCCAAGTCTGAGGTCTTGGTGAAGGAGAGAAATCTGGGTCGGAGTCGGATGAACTGGTTACGTCCGGTGGCTGTTTTATGAGGTTCTCATTTTCAGTGAAGAAAGATGTGAGTTCAGCTATATTTATTCTTGATAGTTTATTTGAAAGTAAGCTTTGCCACCAAAGTTGAGTATTTTCTGCATTTGGTTTTGTAAAATTATAAGATAACGTCATGTGACAAGAAGTTGCGTAGTGGAGAGGGTCTCCCTTTTCTCCTCATGTGCAGATATCTTAATCATTGAGATACTGATCAACTGAATGTGATGTCTCAGGTTTTATAAAGTGTAATGTCTTGGCCTAGGTGTGACCAAATAAATTCAAGCTTAGGTTGGCCTAAGTACTTTTATTAATACAGCAATAATTAAGAGACACTTCTCGCAGAGAAGTCTGGATTAAATATGAGTATATAGAAAGTCGATCAACAACATCATATTTCGAAACGTCAAAGTTCCATGGGCACTTAGTCCATAAAGAATATTAATCACAGGAGGAATAGCTTCCACCTATCAACGTGATACCGAACCACGAGACTACCAGGAGTGCTCGCAAGTTGATGAGCCGAGAGTTCGGGGAATGCCGATTCCTCGGGGTTGCCTACCAAAGTCCGAATTAATTCGGGACTTTCAATCCGAGCTGATCACACCGCTCTTTTCGGTGCTCCGGAGCCTGAAACCCAGTTCGAGACTCCTAATCCGTTTCTCTCCGTCTTCCCCTCTCCTCGAACATTCAGTTTTTATTAACCCCTTCAGGGAGTGGAGCTCCGCCTACCTTTTCCTACACTGGATAATGGTACTCTGGTTGACCAACAGCTCACCTTCCTAGTGGTCAACCCCTATTCTGGGACGGTTCTTGAGTTTCGCCACCACCGGCCTATTCAGGGATGACACCAAAGGGTACCGCTAATGTGGTCGCTGACAGTGATTGATTCCTCGGCATTGTGGCGGCTCTCTGTGTGAAGTCCTTTCTCTTGCGCCCGTCTCGTTAGCGATGACCAGTGCAGCTGTCCTGCTGTTTGCCGCCAATATCAAAAGGGACGGCACTCTTTTTCTCATGGGAATTGTGCTCGCGGGAAGGAAACATTACAACAGTAAGCAGGATATGATGTTTGGCGAAACCGCATGTTTGTAGATAAAAAAATCTAAAACATATCAGATATCTACATTTCAGATAGCTGATGTAAATCGCATCCATATGCATCCAAGAAATATTAACAGTATTATTTTGACGCCTCAGATATATGGGCAAGAGGAACTATAGGATTTGAACGATATGCCTAAATTTAGAATCATTTTACGAACTCAACAACAAAATGATAAAAATAGCGGGAAAAGTTAAATATGACCATAATGGTAGTGAATGGTTTATTTTTTGTACCTAACATAACCACGGATAATTTTGCTTACAAAATTATAGTTGAAACAGGTCCAGAAATTGAGGAAGCCTATCGAAACACATGATATTGGAAATAAAGCATTTGACAAATTTTTATTAAAAGAAGTATATGGAGTATATTTCGAATTTTATGAAATATTATTTTTTTTAAAGATGCTGTGTTAAGTGCAGAACTCGGGGAATCATTTGCCCTTCTTCAATTTTGCTAATACATGGGTGCGTTATGGATTTGTTGTTGTTTATAAATTTCGTGAGCATTTTCAGATATCTTACTGGTGATTACTTTTTCTAAATTTAATTTAATTCCATCCTCAAAGACTCTTATTTTAGTAAAGACTTTTCTTCATATTCAATGCTTGCTACAATTAATGTTCTGTAGTGAATTTATTAATATTAGGAACAATATAATAATCTTTCTTCTAGAAATGCTTGATTACGTTGTAAATATAGTAAAAATCAAATTGTAAAAAATACGCCTATAAAATTATTCCTTTTTTCTAATCATTTATTTCCTATTCCATTCATTTTCAGATGATTCAGCAATTCGATTGCTGACACTTCTTCTAGCGAATCATAGTCTTTGTAACCAAATAAAAAAGGTAAACGTTTATAATCAATTTTTCCCCAACTTTCGTTTATACTGTCGTTCTAAAATTGCATATAGTTGAGGGCTCCCGATGATAAAATGATATTTAATGCTTTCAGAACATAATTATCAGTTAATTGGTGTATTTTAATAAATTGTTATTTCATATAAGAGGCGTCATCTGGTAGTGAATTTGAGAAGCAATTGAATAAAAAATTTTCCATGATATTAATAATAATAAATTATGAAGTATGTTAGGCTTAAAAATATCATAAAAATGAATAAAAATTTAAAAACACACTTTTAATATTGATACAAAAATCGTCCTATGTGTGTGTGGTGAAAACAGTCAAACAATCAGGATAACGAAGAATGACACTTTATTCACGAATAATCCGGAAAACACGAAGCACAAGTAATAGGAAAAACAACACTTGTACAAATTAGTAACACAAACAGACAGCAATTCAGTAATAATAACAATAAGAGAACTCCCAATACCACTCGGAGTCCATCAACTTACTAGCTCACATTGCGGATAAAACTCCAAAGGCGTTCGCACTCCAAAGACGATCCCAGTCGATGAACAAGTTCAAAGTCCAAAGAGGATTCAATACGTTCCTAGTCGATAAAAAACTGCTCTGTGATTCGAGGACGGTGCTATTTATAGTCTTCCCGACAGGGGGTGACGACACATGGAATCATCTGGAGAAATCCGAATATCGGCCCCTAATAAAGATATCTAGAAAATTATCGCATTTTCTAGAATCTTCGATTTGGTTGCCAAAATTTCCAAATTTGTCCACAAAATGGTCGCCAAGGTGGTCGAGGCCTGGCCACCCATATTTACCTTACCATTCCATATTTACCCCCAACCATAAGAGTATCATCGCCGGGAAACGACATTCCATGTTCGTAACAATACTGAACAGGAAATCTTAATATATATTTTTATCAAAAGTCTGGAGACCAACCATAAAGTCCCGGGGCCTTAAAAATAATATGATAAGAAAGTTCAGCCATTATGGATATCATAAGGAATAAAAACCCAAACATGTTTTAAAAATATAATAAAAATATGTTTAAAATTCCTGTTTACTTAAAGTATTTGTAGGAGCACTTCACGTTTTGGTTTTTAGCCCCACATCTTTGATAGAAATATTTTCTGCTTTTCATTACAATAATTGAAAAGTGCTTTTAAAAACATTTATTTTCATTTGTATCATTTATTTCACTGCAAACTCTTCGTTTGTGGTATTGTAAACATGCGACTTTACTTGTTCATGAAATTGAAACTTAATGAAAAATTTACGTTGTTGAGTAAAGCATTCATAATACTTCCGTTTAGATTAAATTTAATTTTGGAAATAAATTTGTGGTATTTACTATCATTCTCTCCGCAGGATAATTCAAATAATTGGCAACTCGAGAATTTAAGTACTGTAAATCATTAAGAAAATGTGATTTTTTTCGTATATTTATTTTTTACACTAAATTTTCAATGATTAAGAATTAAGATCTAAATAGAGAGCTACGAACATTTTTATCATTTAAATAATGAGATTTGCAAATGTATTATAAAGTAAGAAATAGTAGACCTATCATAGATTGAGAGAAGAACACAGATTTATTCAAATTATATTTTTAAAATCAATCGTTAAGTGAATTTTCTGAAAATTTGTTATTGAAAGTAAAACGTCACAACAGAATGTAAGTATAAGCCTTTAAATAAAACTGCTTATTTCTGTTTTGAAAAAATAGCTTTGCTTCAGTATAAAAAGAAAACGGAAATAATTTACATTCATTTTAAACAGTAATATTTGAAATAATCAATTTAGCTTTCCTCTTTCAAAAATAAATTGATACACTCCCATTGGAAGTACATATTTTGCTTAGTGTTTTTCACAAAAACGCTTGAGATGTGTATCCTATGCTGTTTTTAAAGATGGTAACCCTCGACTGATTTATTTATCATAGAAATATCGTAAACGTTAGAGATTAGATTTTTCAGCATTCCCTTTATTTGCAAAATTTAAATAAAAAAGAGACATCGGTTTCTTCAATTTTCTGCTTGCATGTTTTTGGGTTAGCTTCTAAAAGATAAATCGAGGATGTTTTTTTTTCTCAAACAACCATTTTAAATAGCTCCAGAGATATTAACATAAAAAACCGCATATACATAGTACACACAGCTGCGGTGAAAGAAACACCTATTGGCAAGTACGATAAGTTTGAATGATGGACAAAAACCTGATAAATGTTAAAGATACGACTTTCAGCCTCCATTATTGGTACAAAGATGGATTTTATGAGACCATTGGGAAATATGCAGATAGGGAGTGATAAACGAAAGAAAAAATGAATTATTTTCTTCTTTAGAAGAACAGAGCAACAAAATCCAGCCGTTACATAATAAATATGAAGAAATGTCTGTTCTAATCATTTATGAAATGAAAGGACACTTAGAATTAACAAAGATTTAACCTAGTTTCGTAAAACAACTATAAATATGGTTGAAAAACTTGCCTTTAGAATTTTTTAGAGAGTATTTCGAATAAATACGTGAAACAATTCACATTACAATTGCCGACATTCAATTTTAAACGTTTTTTAAACAGACAGAGCTGAAACTTTCTGCGTATTCTTTTCAGCAAAATTTGAAATGGCAAGAAATAGTAACCACAATGCATAACAGACATTACCGTAAATTCCTTTCTAAACAAATATACTTTGGCCAAAAGTATTGCAAGATTTTTAAAATTCGAAACATTTTGAGATAATTTGAATTCAGTGGTTCACAATCAGTTGTGGAGAATCGTGTGACATACCATCGTTGGAACTCACAATTTACAGTGAAGATTTTGTCACTGGGACATTTAGAGGACCGTCCACAAATTGAAGAAGCGAAAATTATTTGGACTCATCCCGATTCACAGAAAGCTGATAGTGTTTTGAAACTTTCATCAATCGTTTTGTATTTTATGTACATTCATTACAGGCATTTTCATAAAAAATATCAGGTTATTCGGTTAGATATAAAGGTTTTTTTTAACATCCCAAATTTTTCTCATGTCTTTTTTTCTTATAGCATACAAAGTTTTCTTTCAAATTTTGCGAATCTTACAGAATACTCGACAATATGTTAGAGAAACATTGTAGTAAAATTTGAAGTAAAGACGTTGAATAATAAAGTAAATATGAGTATTTTTAGTAAATAACGATTTACTGCGAATGCTCGAAACGTAGAGTAATTTTTTTCCTTCATAACTTCAAAGCCAGATGTATAGGGCAACTTATATACAAATGCGAGTTGAATGCCGTTAAGATTCAGAAAGTTGTCAGCACTGCAGATAGCTGAATTTAAGATTCTCTCTATGAGAAGCTAAATGATGAGAGGTTTTCTACAAAGTGATCTTCTTGAAACTTGAATTTTCGAATAGTTATATTGAATTGTATAAAGGTTAGAAATAGGCTAAATACCCATGAATACTTATAAATTAAGTACATATTTTACATTGCACTAAATTTGGCGTTATAAATGATAAAAAATATCATTACTTTAATCACATTACTTGCATAAACATTAGAATCGTAATGCAAGCGTTACAGTACTGGTCAAATGATTGAAAGATGGATTATTTGTCAGTTGTTTCTACATAGCTTAGTTTTAAATCTTTGTGAAACACTGCTTGAGGGACACATTACCTTTTTAACATTTTTTTTATTTGAAGTATTATTGAAAATATTTTGATAGTATTGAGACTGAACAATCATATAAAGTCATCTTGAGGAGAAAAAAATCCATTGTGATCTGCTTGTTTAGTTGAAATTTAAATTTTTTAACGAAAAATTCAATTTTTTTAAAAATCCCTACTACTTTTTCAAATATGATTATTATTGCTTCAAATTTTATTTGTAGATTCACTAAAATATATTTCACAAAATTGCGCATAAATTTTAAGATGTATCTAATATTCGCTTAAATATAGATATTTTACTGAATTATATAGTGAAAAATGAGGAAATTTATAAGTTTTATAACCTGAATATAAAAAAACCAAGCAACTGAGTACTTATTGCATGCACAGTTTTATCATATACATAATGATAAATATGTACAAAAAAATTTGAATGCTGTATCTGAAGAAGTAAAAAAAAATTAGCATTTTGAAAATATGAACGTGCAGAAAAATCCGACATGGAGAAAAGACATTTAAAATTGTAATTTGCGTATGTTTTTCATTGGTCATCGTCAATAAAAATCTAAACAACTTCTGAAATTTTAAAGGTACAAATTTGAAATTTTGATACAACAAGTAAAACGATATCAGCAACGAAATAAGCCAATAAAATGAAAATTGTTATTTTGGCCATTTTTTGGGTAATGTGATCCCTTAAAGTAGAAGAAAGACAAGTTTTGAGCAGCCATATGGCAAAAATTAAATAAATGCCATAGATCAAAGCAAAGAAACGGAATGCAAAATAAATTTTTTATATTTTATATGTGTGAGATTTTTTTTTGCAGTTTTATGAAAATCAAGGTAGGTCAATTTTTATTTGTAATTAAACTGTTATCATTTTCATCAATTGTTAATACTATGCAAATATCCACTTGTCACCATGGCATTTTATATTTAATAATCTGAGAGGTATAATATTCAAAAATTACTAAATCGGTCGAGAGGGGGGAAAAACAAATTTAATAGAATTCAGTGATTTTTTTTATTAAACTAAATCTTATTTCGAATGTTATACTTTTCTGCATTAATTATTCTTGGAAGAACTTTATTTACTTCTGAAATGAATCCTTTCTGATATCATACAGGTGCTAAAATTGATTATTTAAAAAGCGAACCTATTGTATTATGAGGGTCTTTGGTTTATATTAAAGCGACTTTTTTCACATTATTTGATATGTTACGCAAGAGGAATGTTTATAGAAAATTTTACTTTTCTTATAAAAAGTATTTATAACAAATTCAGCTTTTTTAATAACCCTGGTGTTAACTTCAGTTTTATTATAGAAAAAACACTGATATTAAGTTGAATTGATATCTAAAAAATTGTGTAAAAGTTTTATGCATTCAAATATATTTATTTTTTATAAATATGTTTACAATTTAAAAGTGCAGAAATTCTGTAACTTTCGATTAGATTTTAATTCATGTGTGATAATCTTAATGCTATACTGAGATTTCTTAAAGCTGTGGAATGTGTAGATAAATTACATTTCGTGGGATATACGATATATGCATCTTGCAATATATATATATGTATATATTAAAGAAAATTATTCCCAATAAAAGTTATGCATTGAATTCAAGAGAGGATATTGAATTATCATCTCGCAAGAATTTTGCTGGTAAATGTCACCTAGGTCGATAAAACAGTCAGCAGAAAAACCTGCAAAAAAACTTAACTGTATATACAGGTTTTTTACCTGCAGGTATTTTGAATAAAAGCATGCAGGTAAGACGCAGGTTTTTTTCCATCTGAAAAAATGTCAGCAAAAAGCCTTCAGGAAAATTGCAGGCATTTCGGACAAAAATATGCAGGTAAGACGCAGGTTTTTTTTCCATCTGAAAAGTCAGCGAAAAACCTTCAGGAAAATTGCAGGTATTTCGGACAAAAATCTTCAGGTAAGATGCAGGTGTTTTAGTCAGCAAAAAACCTTCAGGAAAATTTCAGGTTTTTTGTCCGAAATACCTGCAGTTTTCCTGAAGGTTTTTTTAAAAGTTTTTTGCTGAATTGTTTACTTGGGTTATTGAAAAGCATAAGAAACAAAAGACAAAAAATCAAAAATATACAAGAAACAAAAGACAAAAATTTAATAATTTGAAAAATATCATTGAAGTCGCTCGTCAGGAACGGACGTCCACCATGACATTAATAAGTGTTTTTCTGCTAGCGACATACAAAAAAACGTAAACTTTTTTTATCGCTATCCCTTCAAAATGCATCTATTGTGAGGATTCTGGAATAAATGAAGCACACAAAAAGGTCGATTACAAAATCAAAAGCCGAAAATCCGGATACCCAAATCTAGAATAAAAACAAAATATAACACAGAAAAATTCACAAAATAAGAAAACTTACCACCGTTGGAATTCGCAAAAAATCACCGTATCTGCACATGTCTATGATTAAGGCTTAGAATCGCTGACATCCGAGAAAGAGGCAATGAATGACACACGTGATAGAACGCTAGAAGGCGAGAGCTACAGTCAAAATTGCAAATCAAAGGAAGAAATGGTAGAAAAAGACGAAAAAGGCAATGCTGGTAGAATATAGATTACAAAAATGAAAATTTGAGATAACGACATACAAAGTTCTCCGGAATACCATTAAAAATTAGTTGATCAAATAAAAGCTTAAATTGACTCGATTTTGCATTTACATCCGAGCAAATAAATTTAATACGAGATAACTGAGTGAGAATTGTGTTGCAGTAAATATTAATTGAAATATTCGAAGACCAATTGGATAGTCGGTTGACATTAAATTTAAAATCCTTTCTTTTATCAAATAAATCGACAGAAAAGTTAATAGCTATATGTTTGATTTCCAGATCTAAAAAAATCCGCTTCAAACTGATAGTGTTTGTTTGTTTAAGAAGCAATGCTGAAGGATAAATATTTTGCCACGTATCATTAAAAGTACCATGATTAGATACAATAAGATCATCCACATATCTGAAAGCCTTAGGATGAATAAGTGTATAATTTTTTTTAAAAATAGCGTGAAGAAAGGTTAGCTGTAATTGAAGAAAAAGAAGAACCTTGTGGAATAACATGAGCTTGGAGAAAAAAATTCCCCATTGTAAACGAAATTGCTAAATATGCAGAAATTACATAATTTATCTCAATATTCAAAAGAAATATTTAGAATATTTTTATAATCATGAAAGTAAGAATTGAGAACCTCTCGAAGACTAACTAAATGAATGCTTGTAAAAGATCTTTGAAGTCAAAAGTTTCAATAGAAAAAATACTGCATCTGTTATTGTGAATGAAGTCAATAACCGGTTTGTTGTTGTTAATGATCCAAGTGAAACCTTCAGAACAAACGACATTCAATAATTTTTTTAATAAATTAAAGAAAATATTTGCTGGTTGCTTCATGTATAGTTCGCTTCATGACGTTCCACAAGTGATAAAACGAAAAGAGATTAATAATGATAAATGGAAAGTTTAAATTATAATTATTTATCTTGAATAATTTATAAAGCAAGAATTTTATTAGAAATTGTACTCATATTAAAGTTGTACTTTTTGCACGCTACTAAATTTTGAATCTCTTTATCCTGAAAATTACAGTAATTCTGTTTGCAAATAAATGCGTAATTATTACGAGCTGTGTCGATTGGAGTGATGACGAATTTACTTTTTTTAATCTTCAATAGCATTTTTATTAACCGGATGATTGACTTGAAATTTTATACACTGTAAAAAAAATCCCGTAAAATTTACGGTTTTAAACTGGCATCTGGGTTGGTTGTGCAAAACCGTAAAACTAACGAAGTAATTCCGTAGGCACAACGGTTTTTTACCATACAGGAACAAGTTTTTCCCGTAAAAGTTAGGAAGTAAATCCATAGTCACAACGGTTTTTTACCGTATGAAATCAAATTTTCTCCTTAAAAATTAAGTCATCGAAGTAAGTGACGTCATCGTCTGAGTTGAGTTGTTTTTCTCCTTCTGTTCGAGTTGAGTTGAAATGTGCTGATGTGTATTATCAATTAGGAATATTAATTAATCAAGGCTTAATTATTAATTTCAATTAGTTTAATTAATATAATTTTTAATTGAACTTACTTGGACGATTTCGATGCAAGATGGTGACAAAACTTCTAACTCCTCCGAACCGGGGATCGAAACCGCGTTCATAGAAATAAAAGGCAGTCGCTTTAACCACTAGACCACCGGAGACTTCAGAAAATGAAGTAAAAATAATCTATTTGAGTTTTGAAGTCACTATAGCTCTAGTGGCGCCACCTAGTGGTGTAAAAATCAACTATTGCCAGAACACGTGTTTTAAGTTTAGCTTTCATGAGTGACAACAGGTTACTGCAACATGTGTAAACAATAGCGGAGATGGAACCCTATTAAAAACATGAAATGAATGCAATAAAATTACATTTAAGAAAAGGGAAAGTTATCATACGGAAAGCAATACCATATGACGAAAAATAGAATTTGATCTGACGGTTTTAAACCGTTTATGGCTGGAGCGGAAAACGATGAAAAACCGTTTTGTCAACAAAACAGATTTAAACCGTCAAATATACGGAAAAAGTCCGGGAAAAAAACGAATATTTTTTACAGTGTATTGTTGGGGCAATTTGTGAAATTTGACACATATGTTCCTCATAGGCAAAATAAAAACACTTTAGGGGTAAATAAATGATCATCGAAAACTTCAGGTAGGGTAGAGTAAAGATGTAAGCGGATTGACACGAAAGTCGATACTGCTGGAGCGATTTAGATGAAACTTCGTAAGAATTCCCCTCATTAACCGACATGAAGTACTGTTGTGGTAAATAAGCCCTAACCCAGTAATTCAAGTTAAGTTGGAGCAATGTCTCCGGAATATACGAAAACATTGACTGATCTAAATGAAACTTGATGCGTAGGTTTCAATAAGGTCGAACTAAAACTATGGATAGGTAAAATCGCTTTTGGCCAATTCTTTAGGATGATAACTACAAATAAGACATTTAGAAATGTTTATTTAAAACGTCTGCAGCAATTATTTAGACACATTAATTGTTAAAATTTTAGTTGAAAAATGGCTCTCACATTGTTCAACAGCAACAGAAAATACTGTATTGAGAAATGGGCCGTATCTCGCAATCTTCTGAGTTAGATGAAGGTGAGTCACAGGAAGACATTTATCAAATGGATCAATTAGTATGAAAGTGTTATTTCCTAGGTTCCTGAAATAATAAGATGCCCCCTGAAAAAATTGGCTAACAATGCAAGAAATAAATGTAGTACTCTATATTATATGATTTATGATAAATAAAAACAACTTCTTGTATACTCAAAGTTTATGAATTAGGTATTTTATAAAAAATTTAGAAATATTTCTGCAAAAAAGTAATATTAATAAACATTATGTTATTTATAAAATATTGTTACTGTAATATTGTACTCTGCTAGTTTTTAACGTAAATATTATGGAAATGTTTAATCAATTTTCGTTCTCAAATTCACTGCTAGGTTGTGCTACTCGTATTGAATCAAAATTTATTTAAAAACCAGTTGATTAACCGGCAATTAAGCTCTAAAAATATTAAAATAGTGCATTTTCTTCAAGAACACAAAACTGTAGCACTTTTGGAAGTGAGTGGAAAACTGTAGCACAAATATAAAACAAGTAAAGTTAAATAAAATCGAGTAATTAACTTAAAGTTAACTTTTTCCGTTACGTAAAAGTGAAACTATTAAGAACTGAAAAGGACTTTTAAAAAATGGAGTCATGAATCGGTAGGAAGCACAGAATTCGAGAACTTTCAGCAAACAAAAATAAAGCAAAACATGGCTTATTTTATCTTCGAGTTTAGCTATATGTGCATGAATTTACTAATAAGATATCATTAAATAATATTTTCTAAATCATTTAATAGAATAAAATATGAAACACAAAACAGAGTGTGAATTATTACATAAATGTATATTATATGTGAGAAAATAAATAGAAAAAATTAAATTAAAAAATTTGGAAACTGAAGCTTAGCTAAGTAAAAGAACGAAGTTAGTATTATGATTATAAAAAAATTCGATTAAGTAACAATTCAGCAAAGACGATGAATAGATGACTGGAAATGATGACGTAAGAACATGAAAAAACATTGGAACAAGAAAATGATAAATATAGTATAAGTGTCCACAGGTGTTTTAATAATCAGATTCAGTATAAAAAATAACAATATAGAATTTAGCAAGAGTATAACAAATCCACCATGAACGAGAGATTTATTAAAAATATAGGGCTATGATAAATACATTGAATAAAAATGGATATCTAACTTCCAAAAGTAAAAAGCGATTATAGTAAAAAATAAATATCCTTCTCAAAAATAAATGGAAATATGCTTAAAAGAGCAAATAATTACTTTAGAAATTATAATTATCGAATAATGGCATAAAAATAAAAGTCGTTAACTCTTGTAGTTTCTTGCTTACCGTGACAAGATAGTAATTTTTATTTATATCATTGTAGATTTTTTTCAAAATTCGGTGCTAAATACAGCACTATTGTTTAAGGAATAAACTTATTTTATATATCAGAATAATTTTCAAAAATAGTTTTAACTTGTTGCGTTTATGGGCGATGAAGCAGCTTTGTCCAAGTTTGTTGCCTTTAGTCTATAGACCTCTAAACAAAATTGTAATCTTACGATGTTACTTTTGAGGTGAATTTACATTTAAGCATTTAAATAGCATTTACAATTATTTACATAAAGGTAAAATAATGAGTGAAGTAACGGCTAAAAAATGTTTTATAGATGGTTCTCCATTGAGGAACATAGCTGCCAAGTGTGGGACCTCACTTTTTCACAGCAGTAAGACACATGTCTTTTGATCATTGTCTATCATACCATCGGAATATGTGCCTAATATTCCGAAAAGTCTATTGTCTCGTCTAATAACTCTAATCCTAAAGGATCATGGGGCAATACACACATTGAACAATTTTATGCCGATGCTTCACAAACTTTCTTAACATATGCATATGTAAGGAGTCGCTCCTGCAACTGCAGAAAGATTTGGTACTTTAAATGACAAACTATACAACTTATATAATCTGGCTTCGGGACAAAAATATCCATTTCATTTCCTTCTTTCTCGGCAAACGGGATCTCTCTATTTTCATTCGTAAGCGAATTATTGATTATAAAGTTGGTTCGACTGTCTGAAGAACTTTAGTTACAGCAGCAACGGACAAAGAGATTTTAGTTGTTTTTAAAAATTATTACAAGTGGAGTAATTAAATTAATATCTTTGAAATATACCTAGAAAAGAAATTCCAAGTTAAATTTTATTTATTCTATCGCTGTTTTATTTCTCTAGCGGGTGTGAAAATTAAAAGTTATTTTGTTAATGAATAATAATAAATGTAATTTTAGAGCGTCGCCTCAGATCCAAATCCAGTCACTTTCATTAAGAATAATAATTGAAGATGAGAAGCTTGGGCAAAAAGAAGAGCGCTCTTCCTTGGCTGTCACGTGCAGAGTAAGCAAAATTCTCCCTTCATTACATGACATTAAATTCACCAAAAGCGGTTTTGCTTAAAAAATCTCGCAAAACTCAGCCCTAAATGTGTTATGAATGTACATTGCGTTCCTTGGGGAGGTAATGGAGAATAATCCACGCTGGAGGTGTGTTTTTTCCCAAATATGTAAATTATGATTAACTTCTGCTCAAAAATGCTTTATTTTTCCATACAAATCTTTTAACATCCATTATGCCCTTCTGTGGCTTTGGCTTTTTTCCTCCATATGCTAATTTTCTCCCTTCCTTTCTTTTCCACCGTTTTTAAAGGATTTGATAAAGTTGAAATTTTAACTTTGGTCCTCCTTCATACTTCATCAAGTTCTCTTGCAAGGAATAATAGGACACGTTTTCTTTATTAGTTTCCGTTTTAGCATTTTGTGTTAAAGTATTTTAATTTTGCTAGCTGATGTATTATCAATTCGACAAATTTTTTCTTGACTTAAAGGTTTATGATCTTTTATCATTATTTTTAATTTTAATTTGTTTACGAAGTCGTTTGTGTTTTACGAAATCCCTTGAAAGTATCTATTGTTTTAATGTTTCTTATTAATTTTGCGTTATCATTTGATCTCACATAGCCTAAAGACAAATCCTTACATTAATAAGTAGTTGATCCATATTTTTTATTTCTCCCTCCTTCTTACGATATTTTCAGAAAATTTACTTTTAGAATTACATTTTTTACATACCCTTTACATCCTATTTACATTTAATATGAAACAAATCTGTTAAAAATACAGGAAAGGAGAATTCTGAGTAAAGAGTTGGTTGACTTTATATACTTTATATGGACTTTGAACAATTTCAATTTATCGCAAGCTGGAATGTTTACTTTACAGTCATTTTAGTTGAAAATGCTTTAAAATATTTGTTACATTCAATCACAGTGAAGTTAAAGAACTTTCGAGAGATTCTCTGTTGCAGGAATGCTCCAAATTCATATACACAAATTTCCAAACTATATTAGTGTTCGAATATATTCATGAATATTCCTATAAATTCCAGAATTTTAAGAATGCTCAATTAGTACGTAAAATTTTTCAATATTTTGTTGAAATCGGACCTGTACCTTAGGAGGAAATGTGGAACATTCATACATGCATACAATTACTTTGGTTTATATTTACACTATAATAAAATTTCGTGCTCACAATATAATTCTTATTAACATTTCATCACATCACATTCTTTACGATAAGAAATACAGGAAAATTTGTAAAATATTTTGTCAAACATTAATCCCAGAAAAATTGAGCTTAATGTTTAAACTTTAGAGTGGAAAAGATTTAATAGATGAATATGGCTACGCTGAAACATTCTGGAAGTGTCCAATAACATTTAATAATCACAATCATACATACGTACACAAAAGGCATGAAACGGTTTTTCAAATGCGCAGATTTCAACAACTTCAATTCAACAACAACAGTTTACAACAAAGCAAACATAAATAAAATACCCAACTTTTATTATCTATCTATCATGCCGTTTTATAAACTATGCTCTTTCATGGATAGTATTCTAATTCTAAACAAATTGTCCCCATGTAAATATATTTAAGCTTACATTAATTTAAAATTTCTCACAATGTGTCTGTGTGCCTAATTATTATCAAAATAACCTCAGTAAATTTATAATTACCCACACGTGCTTAAAACCTAACTGTACAAGTTAATACGCGAATATCTTGTTAGACCCACATTCAAGTATTTTGATAAGGCGTTAGCGAGGCAACGCCGAAATCCGAGACGAAATGTTAAACAGATTTTGGAAGATGTTTACAAAATACCCTTATTGAGTGAATACATAGTACGATGTCTCCCTTTTCCAGCTTGTACTCAGTAATCAGCATAGTAAGGGTTTGCAGCCGTCAACAGTTTTCCACGTTACGCTTTGCGACTTCAAAATAATCCTAGCTGTCAACGGAATATGTCGTAAGAGACCCTCAACAAAGCTTTAAAGTGAGTCCAGGCATACTAAAAGGATAACTTGTTAAGCCATATTGGTCATAATTTAATGCTGATCTATCTCAGCACTCGGACATGCGATTTAGACAGCGAGTGCTTAATATTCGGGTAATCTCACATGAAATAACTCGTTACAGAAGGAAAGTGAAGTATTTCTATAAAATATAATTGCGTAATTAGGAAGCGTTTAAAATGGGTTGGATTCTCTACGCAACCTTAAATTCTATATTTTCAAAGGGAAAGTTATAATTAGTGCTAAACTGGAGATTTATAAATACGAGGGGTGAACAAAAAGTATCGGAACAGGTGTCCTACCCTCAAAGCTGAAATGCGTAATTTCATACTGCATTTTCAATTTCAAGTGAAAATTAATAGAGCTGATAGCGATTTCATATTAAATTTATAAACATTAGCATTAATAAGAAAGTTTCTTTTACTTTTCGAAAATTTATCTTAATAGCATCGTTCATAAAATGCGTAGAGTGAAGACGCTTGGCAGATATTGATCGCCAACACTCCCACGCTTATTCTAACAGTATAATAGAGATTTGAAAAATGTATGCATTCTGCTATCTTCGGATTTGTTAAGAGAGATAAAGTTTGGTTGACAGCTTCGCTCTAAAGCATCGTTTCGTTAAAAAAAGAAACATTTTCAATTAATACAGAGAATATAGTTAGAAATCATTTCTGAGAATTGTGTAACATGCAATTGAGTATTATTCACAATTTACACTTGAGATTCAGTCACGAAGGCATTTCGGGGACCAACCAGAAATTGATGAAGACGAAAAGATATTTCGGAAGCTGATAATGATTGGAAGGATGGACGCTGATAATTATTTGAAACTTTCATTAATGGTTTTGTTTGCTATGCACATTGCTTACATGCATTTTCGTAAAAATAGCATGGATATTCGGGAAGATATAAATGTTTCATTAAAAAATCAAAAAAAATTTCCTGCATATAACATGTAGAGTTGCCATCCAAATTATATGGAACTTACAAACCACTCGACAATATGTAGCAGAAGTATTGCATTAAAACTTGAAGTAAATAAGTTGAATATTATAGGAAATATGAGTATTTGAACTAAATATTTTTTCACTGCGCATGCGAGAGACGTAGCGCAAATTTACTTTTATAACTTAAAAGCTAGATATATAGAGCAACTTATATAAAAATTCCAGATGAATACTGTTAAAATTCAGATAGATATCGGTATTTCAGTATGGTGAATTTCAATTTCTCCTTAAAAGAGATGAGGGTTCTTGTACGAACTGATTTTTTTCAAACATGAACGAAACACACGACGAAATGCAATTTAAATAATATATTTAATTTATAAGTATACTTGGGTATTTAGGATATTCAACTTTCCTAAAATTCAATCTTACTGTTCTCGCATTTCAAGAAACGATGCTTAATTTTTGTACACCAGTGAAATCTTTGGTTTATCAAACAGAATGTTTACATTTAACGATAGATAATTTAACATTTCTCAAACAGCATAAACACATTAACAAATGTAGAGATAAACCATCCATTAAATTATGTTTCTTATAGGAATCTCCAAATAAAAATGATTTATATTTTGAAGAATCATTAGGAAACGGAAGATAACTTTATGTTTTAATTTTTTAGGTTCATACTTTATTAAGCAAATAAAAAATCTTTTAACCATTTTTACATTTTCTTCAGTCGTTCCAAGTGGCATAGAAAAATCTGTTAATAATCTCTTTATTCTCTGGGAGATGTAGTAAATTTTGTAACTTATATCCTAGGGAATGAATTGCATATTTTTATGAACATGTAGCCAGCTCTCAATGAAACTAAACAGTTAATTCCCATCTACAAATAATTTCAATCATATTTAAACAATTAACTATTTAAAAACTAAAAAATCATTGTACATGACAATATTGTACATAAAATGATAGACATTATACATGATTCATGCATTATTATGATAGTTAAATTATATATTTTTAGCAAAATGGTTTTCTATAAACAAGAATAACTTTAAGCAGCATGTTGCAGATGTCAAATCTGAAGGAACTGGTTTTGTTTTAGTTTTCTTTTCTATACTTTTTGTGTTTTTATTTTACCTCCTTTCTTTGACTTTTGACATGAAAAAAATGGGTTCTACATTTCGTTTTAACCGTTTTATCTTTTAGAGAATTGAGGAGAAATAAAAACTATTTCATTCGAACAGTCCGTAATACGTAAATGCTTCTTTGAAAAGAATGTCCAATCCAGATTTAGGAAATCTGTTTGGTGATCTGTGGTGTAGTGGTCAAGCATCTGTCTTAAATGGGGTCTGAAATGTTTCTTTTCTTTTACTTGGAACTGGAACTTCATTACATTCAACAAAACAAATGCTTGATATTTTTCCAAGATAGATTTATATGGTTCAAAATGTCAGCCTTTGAAGTTATTTTTAACATGCGAGCTTTCCTCTAGAAAAATGTCAATACTCTTCCTGAATCTAAACATAGTATTGTTGAATCAATAAAAACATCGTAATCGAAGCTCATAAGACTATCAGCAATATTGTTAGAGTGAAATCCTGGCGTGTGATGCTACCCTAGAATCTAAATTTACATTTAGCATTCATTTTTATTTTATATTTAGCAACAGCAAAAAATGGCATTTCGTTTTGGGAATTTTTGAGAGTTATTATTTCTTTTTAAAATTCCAACAGCAAGAAATTAGCTCGCGTTTTAATGACATTAAACATGTATCACCATAAGAAAGGAAACAAATTATGCGAACCATCCCTAGTAGCATGTGATATTGTACAATATCTCTACGATGTTCGATATTTGAATGCCGTACAATATCGTGAACATATCGTAACAATATTGTAGAGCGTCTCGTGCTAATAGGGATTATATTGTTCTAGTGACAGTAATCATTTCATTCAATTTTTGAACCAATGTTAGTTTACTCATGTCAGTTTCACTATTTAGTGAAACTGATTTGGTTGACGTGCGTCAGGAAGTTTGAACTCTATTTTCAATTCACGCGCCTGCCAGAAAAAAACAAAGTTGGACATCAAAGGCATTCATTTTTACATTCTCTTAACCCTCTGACACCGAGCGAGACGCTCTAAAAATTTCCCCTTAACAGCGACAAAAGCCGGTCTGAGGCGGATGGCTTCTTTTGAGGAGAGGTGAGGTTCTGAGATCGCTTAGGAGATAAGCCCGGTAGGGGGTCCAATTATCCTTGCCAACCACAGCCCATTTCCCTGCTCCTTTAGAGAAGGTTATAACGGGGGTGGGGTGGCAGGGTAAATGACCACCCAGGTTGGGAGAGTTCAATTCATGTCGCTTCCTCTCAAGCACTCCCGGTTTTAAAGGGGCTAGAAGAAAAAAGTCGCCTCGGGATTAAAGAGTTCAGCTAAATAAGTTGAGAGAAGGTTTAGTAACCATAAAAAAATGCACTTCTCTCTTCTGAATATAAATTTATCAATGATATAAAATATTTTCAATAGCCTAAAAGTTTTCATACACGTTGTAATTTTAAAAATATAAACATACTCAGAGTTCCGAGTTTTAAAAACAATTTAATCACTTCACTGAAAATGCGAACCTTAAGTAAAAATCCCATTTAACCTCCCCCATGCCCTCTCTGACAAAAACAACGTCTAAATAACTTATAACTTAAAGCAGAACAGAGTCCGATTAATGGTTCGGAACTAATTGATTAATGAGTAAACCTAGCATTTATTATATTTTGGCTGGATAAAAGTAATGCGTGTTTTGAAAAGATGGGATGAAACGGGATCGATATTCCTTAAATTAAGAAATATTGCTCGAGTCACGCGCAATTTATTGATACTTTTAGACTTTTATAGGGAATTGATTGTTTCTCGGCGGTGTTTAGCAATGCATTTTTACATCATAGAATGCCAAAATTATAATGCAATTGTCGAAAGAAGTAATCAAAAGCTATGTTTTTTCATTTGAGTCCATGGACCATAATTTGTATAATTATCATGGTTTCATTTTTAATGCCTTGGAACTTAATTTTAATGAATTATTTCAGTTTTGTTAACGTAAAGATACTTTTGCAGTTTAAGATAGAAAAAAGAAAATGACTCAACATTTATGAACTTTTGAAATTTATTTCTTTTTTTAATCTCAGAAACTGTACAATAGGGTGGGCAGAAAAAAGTCAATTTTTTTTTCATGTCGTTATATCCCCGAAAAAATGCGAATGGGTGAGAAATTGAACGATGAAAAAAATAGGGAAATTGGTTGATATCTTCCGCTCGGGCATCGGCGTTACATTACCTTGACTAAAGTGAAAATTGCAAAAATCGACTGTTTTTGAAAATTTTTAAATTTTTCTTTGTCTCTTTATTTTAGCATTAGCTTCTACGTACTGATCTTCTCAAGAGTAATAAAGTTTATTTTATCAAAATCGGTCCATAATTTACTGTGGTACGTTCCCTCTAAGGTTGACAAAAATTTGTGAAATTACTTCAATATGTAATTTTTAGTGTCTCACTTTCAACATAATGTTCATACATCTTCTTGTCGATGAATTGCAATATATCGAAATATATGCATGAAGAAAAGAGTTATTTAGGTCTAAAAATATATCACCTTCATTTATTTTCTTTGTTTATTGTAACACAATGCAAAACTAAGCACCAAAATTACAATATGATTTATTACTTAAAAAAGAATGGCAAGAATGCAGAAAATAACAAAAAATTAGCAGACATTTAAGGAAACACTTTAGCTATTAAGACATCGTTATATATCTTAGATTTTTGCATGGAATTATACTCTTTCTTCTCACCAAATTTAAGATGGAATTCTGATATATAAGAAATTTCTGACATTGCGAGTAATAGCGTCGCTTCTAGACTTCCACAAACTTTTCGTGATGCTTTTCATCAGCTCTAACATATAGATTTTGTGGGCCTAGACAAAAATATGGAGCGAGGCTCTCGTAAAGAAAGTTTTTTTTTATAGTCTGACGAATGTGATTTCTGAAACAAAAATTAGGATATCAACATAAGAATTTACATTCTAATAAGAAAAAAATATTAAAATTACTCTAAGAAATCATATACTCTTATTAAACAATCATAATCTTAAATTACTCTAGCAACATAAACCGGTGTTGATGAAAATTAAAGTAGGGGTTAGCACTATTATTTCCGAGTTTTTCCATAAAACAGACTTCCAAGTATCATTTGATGAGAAGAGAAACCATAAAATTATAATTAAAATACATAAATATACACTGTAAAAACTGTGGAGTAATGTCGCTCCAAATTTGGTGTTGAAAACCTTAAAAACAGTGTGAACAAACACTTTATTTTAAGTTAACACCAAATCAAGCCTTCATATACATTTTAAGTGGTGTAATTTGCATCAAACACCAATACTGGAGAATCCTTACACCATGCTCTCACGCACCCGACACCATTCGTGAATTATTTTCACCTATGGGAACACCAATTTTGCATACATTTGGAAACTCTCCGATGGCAACGGTAGATTATTTATAAACATCCTGATTTGTTTCGCCGTTCCTTTGGTTGTTATAAGAGGTATGCATGTTTTTTGTTGTGTAATAAAGATAATTAAGGTTTCATAAGATAAATATAACTTTATTTATATGTATGTCATTTGTATTTAAGAATTTTATTACATTTAATTTGTATTTTACACATGCTATGCTTCGGAAATTTTCTTTACTAAGCCTAGTTCGAATTCGTCTTCATTAATATTTTCCGTAAGTTTGAATTACGAAACAATTTTATTTTTTGAATCAGTGTATGCATCCTTAATTATTTGTTGTTATTCTAAATTCTATCGCACACATTTCATTTTGAAATGCAATAATATAACAATATTCTGAGCTTCTGATGAAATACATTCAGAAAAAACATAAATAAATTCGCTTTTTATTGGTGAAGAAATAACAGCTTTGGTTAACAATATAATCTTTGATATTTTAACTTGTAGAACAATATTGCAGTTGCCTCAATGCCTGTTTTAAATAAAATGTTATTAGGTAAAGCAAAATCTGTATTCCTGTGGAATTGTTCAGTATAATATATAATTCTCCAACAGAACAAAAAAGTTCTCGCCAATGATTTTTTTATTTTGTTTCAAGTGGGAAAAGCAAATTAATATCAATTATAATAACAAGAGACTCAATAATCCTGAAGAAATAAATCAGAAAAATCAAATTTATTAAATTTACATTACAAAAAAAACCCCTAAGAAATGCACGAATTCGAAAACAGAAGAAAAATTAATTTGGCACAATTCTTGGCATGCATTATTTAAGGACATTTTTATTGCAACCGTTTTTTCTCATCTTTTTTCAAACCTTTTATTGAAGTTAAAATTTCTATCTTTTTACTCATTAAAGATACACTTAAAAATTGTATATATTTGAAAGCACTGGAAAATTTTAGCCTATTTTGATATTTAATTCATTAATATTCGATATTTTGTTTTTTTATGTATGTAAATATTTTGCATATTTTTTTCCCACCTGAAACAAGCAGACGATAATAAGACAGCTGATTTTATTTTATTCTTATTTGTTTACTGTTCCATATAATTCGCAGTCTTTGAGTTACAACGGAATAGTGTGTTCTTGTGTCAGAATATTTATTTTCATTCTTGCGGTTCAAAGTTTTCTTTGGATTATTTTAAATAATTTTTTGTTGATTTCAGTTTAGAACTTGTCGGAGATCTGAATCTTAAGGATTGATTTTTTTTTAGATTTAGTGTTACTGAACTCCAAAAATGGTGGCAACTACTTTACACCAAAAGTAGTGTAAAGGAACGTTCCTGGTATTTGATTACACCAAGAATTATCTTTGGACACCAAGAATAATTGTTGGTGTTTTACTGCACCACTTTTGGTGTAAAGTAGTTGCCACCATTTTTAGTGTTGTGTTACATTGATTTTTTTACAGTGTATCTTAATAGCTAAGGTGTTTCCTTAAAGGTCTGTGGTGTCGTTATATTTTTAAATTACCACACGTATAACTTTACTCCTCTTTAATTTCAAGTAGAATTTTGAATAAATGATCGTATAGTGGACTTAGATCATCAATTAAATGAGGAAGTAAATTAAATAACTGAAAGGAATACTTTTAACCTCAATAACACTAAAAGTTAATTTGTAATTCCTAATTCACAAGCTGGTAAAATGGGTAGACAGTGAAATACACAAATGAACTAAATAGGCATGTAAATACTAAATAATACATTTATTTAAGTAAAATCAAAATATCCTGGATATGCATATAAAAAGTATTAAACAGAAAATCACAAGATTATAGTTTAGCTAAAATGGGCCCACTCAAATATAAACAGATAAATACAAATTTAGAATTTTATCAATTTAACATTACCCAATTTACTATTCACGCGAATTCACTTGTTCTATTAAATTATCACCAATTACATGCTTGAATTTACTATCAAGTTACACATACAATTTGCATCATGAAAATATACCTTTGTTACTAAGTTCTAACGCTGCAAAGAAAGGGTTCCGATTCATATACCATTAACCCGCAAGGACTCGCAAGGGGGTGTCCGACACCCCACGACACGTAAAATGTGAAAAATACTGACTTCCATTTAATCGAAATGAGTCAAATCCATGTTATCTGCCTTTAAGGTCGCATTCAACAGACGGGACGTGTTTCAAGAAAAATTATCTATTTTTTTATTGGAATTCACCATAAGGGATATGAAAACAGGAACAGAAGTTAGGAGAAAACAGGGGTTAGGGACAGGAAAATAATGTTGACTCGCTATTTAAGTTTTAGAGAGGAAACAAGTGGGTTTAAGAACTTTCTATATTTCTAAAATGGAGATTTTTGCGGCTACAAGACCTTTATACTGGATGATAGCGTAAGTGAAAATGTCAAGACATTGATGCAAAAGTTATATTATTCTGAGCTTAATGTAAATGTCGTCATGTGATACATGTGTTATCTCATTTCACAAAAACTGTTGGAGGAAAAGCTTAAAATTGCAGAAATTATTCTGAAAAATAAAAGTGTATTACGCCCTAAATTTATTAGATCTAAAGATAAAGTCCATCAGAATTCTTATTTGGATTTCTAAAAAAATGGTTTCCTGTGTATCTTATTAATTAATAATAATACTATAAAATTAGAAGCAGTATTTTCCTTTCCAAATTATATAACTATTATTATATTGATAATTCTTTGCTACAAAAAATGTTCAATGCAAGAAATATACTCTTCTTACATGCTCGCAATGCGCTAAGCTAAATTTTTCGTCTAAAAATTTGTTCTTGTAAAACTGAAACAGTTTGAATGAATCATTTGGAACAGATATAGCATAAAAATGTTGCAAGTTTTGCTTAAATAGCGAAAAAACGAACTTTTGTGTCGCACACTTCCTTGCGCGTCTTCGCGTTATTCTTCGTAGTGTGGTCCTCGCGGGTTAAACTGAAATACCCGACTAAAGAGCAAAAACATAAATTACAAACATGCGGTACTTATCTTTACTGATGGCACACCACGCCGCCAGAAATACGTCTTGTCATAAGCGGAACTTCACCTGCCACATCGGCTGCACAAAGTTAGGATGACTCATTCGCGTAAAGAGCCGGCATGCACCTTCTCAGGAAACACCACTGAGAAATAAGAAGTTCTGTCCCACACTAGCATACTTTCATTCCACATTTTACTTGCAGCACTGCTATCAAACTCACGTCGTGGACGATCAGCCGAAAAGACAAACGCTACGAAACATCTCATCCGCTAAGATAAGGTAAAAATCTACCAACGTTCCCCGTAGTTAAGACACCCAGGAAAAAGTCGAAAAGTCAAGAGAGTCCAAAAAAGTCCAAAGTTCGTGCTTATATTGCCCAAAAACATTATGTCAACACAACTGTTCGTTCTCCATTGGTCAAGGTCAATCACAGCTAGTTCAAGGCACGAATCAACTTCGCGATCGGTGAAAGATTCCTACGTCACTTAAGAGAAACGCCTGCCCCCATCGAAGACATCACCACGCTGGTCCGGATAGGCCGTTACGCAACAGAACTTGTCTAAACAAGTATTATCCACTAAAGCATATGCATTTACTCTTTTTTCTTAAATTATTCACTTGGAATAGTACACCATCAATAGTAAATACAAAAATATAATACACAAACATATTCAATAACCATTTTTAGAATTTTACATTTAAAAGAAACATTATTTTGGAACACACGAGCAATTTTCGGAGATGAGAACAGAGTAGCGACACGACATATCCTTCCCTGTCCAAAAAAATTGACCCCCCTAATTAGCGGACCCCTCGGTTTGGTAAGGATTATGCTGTGCGTGAACTTAAAGATGTTTATCAAAAAATGTTAAACAAATGGTGGGATGGAAACAAATTTGAAAACTTTGTGCTTATCAGTGATATTGAACCTGACCGCGGTAAGTGGCTTGGATATTATCTTAAAATTTGGGGTGATCGTTATGGTTTTAATGCTGAAATTATAGGAGGCACCAGGAAAATTCTCCATGAGAAAATTTTTATTACTTCTAATTTTAAGATTGAGGAAGTGTTTACTGGTGAAGTTCTTAGTGCTATTTGTGCGCTTTGCAATATCTACTATTACACCGGATGTGACGTAGTGATAAGTAAGCGGATGGAACCGCAGCCAACGGATTTCTTCATTCGTCTGTTGGAGGAGAACGAGGATGGTTTATCATTTCAAGCATCGCAGTCTGCAGAGAAGAGACCGCGTAGCCCGTCGCCGTCGTAGGAGAACCAGAAAGCCGTTGAGAAGGAGAGCGTTGAAGTTAGCGAACAATCAAGTGAAATTTTTAGCGAAGAGCATACAGTCGTTTAATTTACGATAGTATGCTCGTGATTCTCATCCTACTACTTTGAATACTTCACGTTTTAAAAATGATATTTCTATTAGTGATTTTTTGCTTAAAGACATTGGACCAAATCAGCTATTACAATATTTTTTTGTTATTTTCTGCATTCTTGCCATTTGTTCTTAAGTAATAACTAATATCGTATTTTTGAAGTTTAGTGTTGTATTATGTTACAATAAACAAGGAAAATAAATGTCTCTGATATATTTTTAGACCTAAACTTTTTTCATGCATATACATCGATATGATGCAATTCATCGACAAGAAGATGTATGCGGATTATATTGAGAGTAAGGAACTAAAAATTTCACTCCTGCTCAAAAAATAAGCAACAAAGACAAAACTCGGAATAAAAGAAAAACTATTTAATGGATATGCGTGAAAGTTGGACACGAGGTAGGTGTGGCATTACTAAACCACATATCAAACAATAAAGCAAAGAGAAACAAAAACACATATATTTCGGCCGTCGCGGCGCGACAGCCCAAATTGGTAGACAGAATGTGCAATGGGAACCACACGCTAAATAATGGGCACGATACCCTCAATCTGAAATACATGCTTGATAACGGCGAGGCATGCTGGCAAATAGTGTCGTTGATCGCTTGTTGTGGCAGTAATGCCCATTCCTGTAGTAAGGCTTGTTGGAGCTCATGGAAGGTGCCTGGCGGAACACTGCGATCTGCAATTCGTCTTCCCAACATGTCCCACACATGCTCTATGGGATTCAGGTCCGGTGATCTAGCATCCCAGACTATCTGTGGAATGGTTTCACTCTCCAGATAACTCCGCAACAATCGTGCTCTATGCGGGCAGGCGTTATCGTCCATAAATATCGCGTCGGTACCCATTCCAGGGAGAAAAGGCTACACAAGAGGGTGTAAGATTTCGTCGTAATATTGGATAGCTGTGACGGAACCCCCAGCGAACACTTAAAGGTCGGTTCGGCCGTTCGTTGCTATCCCTGCCCAGACAAGTAAACCGCCACCTCTGTAATGATCTCTTTCGATGATGTTTGGCGCTCGATAACGTGTCCCTGGTTCTCGCCATATCATTGCCCTACGGGAATCGTTCTGGATGTTAAATCGAGACTCATCCGTAAATAGTACGTGGCCCCACTGCTTTGGTGTCCAACTGCGATGTTCACGGGCCCAATGCAATCTCGCTCTGACTTGCGGTGGGGACAAAGGCACACAAAAAAGAGGTCGTCGTGCGAACAGTCCTCTTTCATGCAGTCTGCGCGACACAGTTTGGCGGGATATGGGCCTTTCTGTAGCAACAGAGAGCTGCGACGCCAGCTGTCGCGCTGTTAGTGTACTCAGGCGTCTGGCACTTTGCAAAAGGTAGAGATCGTCTGCCCTTGTGGTGATTCTCCGGCGTCCAGACCCACGTCTTCTACTGGCGTTTTGATCCCTTTGGTAATGGTTCCAGAGCCTATAGATGACACTACGATGCACATTCAGCTCTCTGGCAACAGCAGATTGTCTTGCACCAGCTTTCAACATACCCACAAGCCCTCCAGCGCATCTCATCGTGCAAATGGTTTCTTCTACTCATGCTTTCCGCTTTGGCTTCTTCTTGATTACGGGACACCTCGCCCCTGGTCCCCGGAGACGAGTCCATTGTCAGGTCCGCTTTGGCTATCTCGGATTCCGCGGAACTATCGCTGCTTGCGAACTGAAGCATAGGTCCAGCAAGCCCCTTTTTAAGGCGTTGCGGTGTGACTGCGGGATTGCGTTTTATGCTAATTTTGGTTGCCTACTTGCATTCGGCGATGAAACCTCTACCACATATGTAAATTGCGTGTTTCAACTCATCTTTTGCATGTGTACCGCGTCTTTTCGTGTTTGTTGATTATTTTTTGAGCAAGAGTGTATATTGCAGTAATTTCACATATTTTTGTCAACCTTGGAGGGAACGTGTCACCGGAAACTATGGACCTGTTTTGATGAAATAAACTTTATTACTCTTACGAATTTTAGTACTTAGCAGCTAATGCTAAAATAAACAGATAAAGAGAAATCTAAAAAAAATTCAAAAACAGTCAATTTTTACGATTTTCAAGGCCAATGCGCGAGTGGAAGATATAAACGAATTTCCTTATTTTTTCCTTGTTTAATTTCTCACCCATTCACAAATTTTACGCGGCATAGCGACATTAAGAAGAAAGTTTTTGATTTTTTCTGCCCACCCGTCTGTAAATTTAATCGTCTTATTTATAAATGAATTCTAGCATTAGTGGTTTCTCATCACTAAGAAAACATTGTTTGACAAATTATATTTCATGATTTAAAAAGACTTTTATTTATGTTTGAAAACATCTTGGTTCGACTACTGTTCAAACGTAGTGGAAATGTTTGTACGCATAATTATATGCAATGTATGTGAATGAATAACTAAAGAACAAAAACTCGTATTATTTCATCTAAGATAATTTTTTAAAACTTACTTTAAAGTGAGATATTATTCATCCACATGATGCATTGTGACAAATTAAACATATTAATATTTATTCGGCATTAGAAAAATCATGTTTAAATAACCATTAGAACAGCTGATATGAAGTCTTCACGTACATTTCTTGAAATCTGTTGTATTACCAAATCACTAACCTAACTTCCTAACGCCTGGAAATGAAATTTGGTAAACAAATTCCTCATTAGCCAACTTGAAGTACTGCAGGAGTAAATATGCTCTATCCCAGTCCGTCAGGGTAGAGTGGGGCAAAGTCTCCAAAATACATGTAACAAATAGGGCGATGGACATTAGAGTGGAACGAAAAAAAAATTTCTTCTTTTTTAACTTTTAATAGTGCGCAAAAGTTTCCTTTTGATGCGAAAGAGACAAAAATAAAATGTGATGTCATTTGGAACATGTCTTGAGGTGCTGCAAGTACGATAAATTTTCATACATTTGAAAAATTTTGCTCTGTTTCTCATCTTTTTCTCTAATTTCTCATTTGAAGTATAAAACCTGAAATTAAATATTTGTACTTTTTATTCCTTTTTATTTATATAAAAAAGTTTTTAGGGTTTTTAAAACCTATTGTGAGTCTATAAAAATATTGATTATTAGCCAAAAATGTGAAGGAAATCGGTTATGGAAAAAGAAAACATGCTCTTTTCTAATCTGGGAATTTTTTGTTCTGATATACTTTTAACTGACGAATGTTCTGTTGTATATATTGTTGTTCTGTTGAATAATGTGATGTATATGGTTAGGAAGATTTTGATGAAATCCTGTAGATATGTTTCTTAGTGGCTGAAGGGCACTCTATAGGTAAACAACATCTAACCAAATTCCTGGAGTAAGGGTGGAGTAAAGTCGTTTAGATGCATCTCACAAATGGGCTGATTGACATGAAAGTTGATACAGTTGGGGCAATTTTGATAACACAGGGTATATATGTTTCTCTCAACTGACTAAAAGTACTGTAGGGGTAAATAAACACTAATCTAATTCAGTAGAGTAGGGTGGGGCAAAGTCATCAAAATTCATGTAAACCCTTGAGCCGATTGATATGCTGTTGGACATGATTAGGGCCATTTTGATGAATATTGAAACATATATATCTATTTGCCAACTAAAAATATTGTTGGGGTAAGTAAACTCAAAACGAATCTCTGAGGTTAGAATGCGACAATATGTTTAACTACATGCGGAAAATGGACGATTGACATGAAGTTTAATACTTCTGGGCCAGTTTGATGAAACTTGATGCACATGCTCCTCTTAGGCCAAATAAAAGCACTTTAGGGGGTAAATAAATACTCATCACTACTTGAGGTAGAGTGTAGCAAAGACATAGGCCGATTGGCACGAAGTTCGATACTGCTTGAGTAATTTAGATTAAACTTGATACGCATGTTCGTCATTAACCGACACGAAGTACTGTTGGGGTAAATAAAACCTGACCCCGTATTCCGATACTCCGATTGACAAGAAACTCGATACTCTGGAGAGATTTTGATGAAACTTGGTACCTCATTAACCGACATGAAATACTATTGGAGTAAATAAGCCCTAACTCAATCCTTCAGGATAGGTGGGGCAATGTCTCCGAAATACACGTAAAAATGGACTGATCGAAATTAAACTGAACTCACAGGTTTCAAGGTGTCTAATTAAAAATATGGATGGATAAATTATTTTTCAATCAACCCTTTAGGATGATAACTAACGATAAGACATGTGAAAATGTGCATTTAGAACGGTTTTAGCAATTTTGACGAAACATGTTCATCATTTGATTTAGACACTTTATTTGTTTAAATTTTAGTTGAAAAATGACTCCCACATTGTTCAAAAACGAAAAAAAATGAACATCTTATTGAGAAATGGGCCATATCTCGCACACTGCTGGGAAGGATGGAAGTGATTCATTGCAAGACATTTAACAAATGGACCAATTAGCATGAATGCTTTATGTGATGGGTTCTTAAAATAAAATTATGTCCCAAAACATTGGCTGACAATGCAAGAAATATATGTAATATTGAATACTATGATATATCATAAATGAAAAAATCTTTTAGAATTATAAATTTATGAATTTTTCATAAAAATATTCCAGCAATAAATTAACATTAATAAACATTATGTTATTTATAAAATATTATAGTTTTCTGTCTTCCTAGAAATTTTGACCTGAAAATGACCGGGCACGGTCGGGTTCTCTGCTAGTTTGAAATAAAACTTTCTGCTACAGCTTACGGGTATTTCTTAGCATTGTTTATATAAAAGACAGATATTAACTTACCTCTACATATAAAACAATTCCAAATGTTTTTAGTTATGTAATTTTGTAGTTTGTGAGGCAAACTAACGTATTAAGTAAAAGGATCGCATCACAATGGATTTGCATCATCAGAGAAGTCATAATTCTAATTAGAGCTTTCCCATTCAGGAAGCTTTTTGGACAAAATTAGCCGCCTAGATTAGTTAGATGGAGAAAGAAAGAAACAAACAAAATAAACCGCCAGTTAACAATACATCCTCATTTTGTTGAAGAAAAATTTACGATACATACGAAAAAATAAGATTTATAGCGACAACTCTAGAAATATAAATTTCGACATTGTTTCGTTCTGGTTGTATAAAAACTGAAGATCTCATGTGTGAATAAGCGAAACGTTATGTCCAATTAAACGTTTCTTATAGACGCTGGAGCATGCAAGTTGCTGAATTAGTAAAGTCTAGCATGAATCGTGAAAGTCATTTTCAGAAAACCGTTCCAATACGAGCTACGAAGAGCTCTTGGAAAGAAAGTTTTTTAGTATTTCTGCTGTGCCATTAAGTTTCCCACCTGTTCTAATAAACCTTATAATGTTTTCTTAATCATTTTTCAGAGAGCAGAGAGAGCATTTGGGTTTGTTCAAACATCGCCTGGGGCATTGACCTAGCTTCCCTTCTTCTCGTAAACGGCAGTGTTATTTTTTAAAATTAGATTATGCTTGCACTGCTTATATATACGGTTGTCCCGCATTTTTGGCTCGCTTAAACTATGCTCAGCACCGGGTTTTGAGAACATATTTCGTGCTCTTATTTCTTCACCTGTCAACAGTTTTTTTGTTGAAAATCATCAACTATCACTCTCATATGTGATGTGCATGTTATACGTTTTCCCTTATTATAAACTACAATATAATTATTTTCATCATTTATGATAAATTTCTTAAGTCGTAAAATTTCTCTTTTTTATTTAGCGCTCAGCCCTATGTATCCCCACCTTGGAATTGCGCATCGGCAGCATTATTCGCATGTCATACTTCTGCTCCCTCTTAAACATCAACAAAACACAATTTCAATTCAACAAAACATGTTTTTATAACTTTTTAAAATCAAACACATCAGATTAGAAACGCTTTAACGCTCATTGACAAACTTTTGAGAACTACATACATGTTTACATGGATGGCTTTAAGATTAATCTTCTTGAGAGCCGCTTTTATGTGTATGGGATCGATGACGTAATTCGCCAATTTCATGCCTATTCATCAGTCTTTAATTAAAAAGCAACAGTAGACTTTGCACTGTTTTAATCTAAAATGATTTCAAAAGGAATCTGTTGCCAACAATTCATTTGGTCACCATTGATTGATTGATTTCTATATTCATTCGAAATATTCAAAATCGGCGTACAAATATTTCAGTCAGGAAGACTATAAAATGATACACTATATGCCCAAAAGTATCCGGACACTTGCAGATTTTCACATTTTTTACAATTTCTCCAGAATGGTTTAACTGACTGCCTTTAAACTTCGGGCATGTAAATAATAGACGATAACTCACATTTTACATTGAAGATTCGGTCATGAGTGCAATTAGGGGGCCGTCTACAAACTGATGAACACAAAAAGGTTTTTGGCCCACCCCGCTTCACAGAATACTGATAACAAGATGAAACTTTCAGAAATCGTAATGTTTAATATGCATAATATTTACAAGAATTTTCGTAAACTCAGCTTAAATATTTAGGAAGATATAAAGGTTTTCTTAAAACATTTCAAATTTTTCCACCTGTTTTTTGCTTATAAAATGTAGAGTTTTCTGTTATATTATACGAAACTTACAGAAAAGATGACAATATGTTAGAGAAGCATTTTGTAAAAATTTGGAAAAGAATTGTTTAATATTAAAGGAATTATGAGCAATTTTAGTAAATAATGTTTTACTGCGCATGCGCGAAACATAGTGTAATTTTTCTTTTACACCTTTAAAGCCAGATATATAGGGCAACTTATATAAAAAAATTTCAGTTCAATATAAATAGTATTCAGAAAGATATCGGCATTACAAGGAGCAGAATTTTAACTCCTGTCGAAAAGGAGCTAAAAGATAAGGGGTTGTACACAAATTGATATTTTTTAAACTTGTATCTTTTAAATAGTTATATTGAATTGTAAAGTGGTTAGAATTTGCTGCATACCCATGAACACTTATCAATTACGTGCATAACTTAAATTCCAGCTAATTAGGCACTATAAATAACAAACATTTTATTACTTTAATTATATTATTTACATGATTGTTAACAAGTTACATATTACAATTTTACGGCCAAACGATATTTTTAAATATATTTATTTTATGGCGAAACGAATTTTTATCTAATTAATTTCTTTTCTTAAAATATTTTAATAATTCTACATATAAATTTTTTATTCGTTACAAATATTAGATGTGTTCATGGGTATGCAGCGAATTCTAGCCACTTTACAATTCAATATAACTATTTAAAGATACAAGTTTAAAAAATATCAATTTGTGTACAACCCCTCATCTTTTAGCTTCTCTTCGACAGGAGCTAAAATTCTGCTCCTTGTAATGCCGATATCTTTCTGAATACTATTGATATTGAACTGAATTTTTTTATATAAGTTGCCCTATATATCTGGCTTTAACGTTGTGAAAGAAAAATTACACTATGTTTCACGCATGCGCAGTAAAACATTATTTACTAAAATTGCTCATAATTCCTCTAATATTCAACAATTCTTTTCCAAATTTTTACAAAATGCTTCTCTAACATATTGTCATCTTTTCTGTAAGTTTTGTATAATATAACAGAAAACTCTACATTTTATAAGCAAAAAACAGGTGGAAAAATTTGAAATGTTTTAAGAAAACTTTTATATCTTCCTAAATATTTAAGCTGAGTTTACGAAAATTCTTGTAAATATTATGTACATTAAACATTACGATTTCTGAAAGTTTCCTCTTGTTATCAGTATTCTGTGAAGCGGGGTGGGCCAAAAACCTTTTTGTGTTCATCAGTTTGTAGACGGCCCCCTAATTGCACTCAGGACCAAATCTTCAATGTAAAATGTGAATTATTGTCTATTCTTTACATATCCGAAGTTTAAAGGCAGTCAGTTAAACCACTTCGCAGAAATTCTAAAAAATGTGAAAATCTGCAAGTGTCCGGATACTTTTGGGCATATAGTGTATATTCCTGGATTCCCTCAGATGGTGTACTCCAGTTAGTGAGATGGTGGATATTATTGCAAATTCTTCCAGTCAATTTCAGACAAAAAAATTTCATACACAATGTGTGTGAATTGAAAATGTTTCCTTTAATGCTAACAAAGAAACGGGACAATAAAATGGAAAATAAGTTGCAGGGCGTACAACCTTAGTTTGCACTATTAAATTCATCGTAAGTTTTCAATATGACATATATTCTTAGCGATGTATCATCAGTTCTCGTTATACATGTTGACATTTACTTTCAGTAGAACTGGCTATGACCTGAAGCCATTACAGAAATATATTAACCATCCATCGCATTTTCGTCGACTTTGTGAAAGACTTTCATGCCATTGTTCTTAACCACGCTCTTTTAGTCAGAGAGAAATTCCATTTAAACTTATCTGGGCATTTAAAAGATGCTGGCATGTTCAGGAATATTTAATGATATATTCGTATCTTTTTAATGTGTTATTCATTGCTTTCATTTGTGTTGATATTATCATATTCCATAAGAACTATTGTGATTTTACCTTATGATTGAAATAAATTACGTGACATTACGTTATGTCATATAACAAATGTAATTGCGCATGTCACCTGACTTCCCAGTGTAAAAGGATGCGCTTTGTCATAGTAACTTTTTTCTATTGTAAAACGCACAATGGATTCCATTAAAAAATGGATTTTAACGTTTTGAAGTATATCAAGTGAGCATAAATTAAATTCATTGACAGAAAATTTGAGTTAAATAACTTTTTCATTTCAGTAGAGCTTATCATGACAGAGAATTTTGTGCCAATATAAGGTTCGCATTTAACCAAACCCAATTTAATCTTCGGTCGGATACAATACAAATGCTAACACGTTCGGGCGCAACTCATATCTGAGATTAAAAGTTAAGTTTTTGCTTTGGCTTAAGGAAAAGCTTATCAAACTGAACTATTCGGTCATACAAATCAATATTCGCGTTTTTAAATAACTTTTTTGTATTTCCTTTCTATTTCAACTAACAAAATGTCCCGGAATTCAGGAGGAAGTTGAAGTTTGTTTTCCCGCAAGGTTCCTTATCAATGACAACACTGTTGTCGTTGAAAACCTGAAATAATTCGACATTTTTGAAACATTATATTGAAAATAACAATCAATATCATTGAATTAGGGACTGGGACACAGATATGCGATTTTTTCAGGTACATGAAAAGAAATATTGAGACAAATTTGGGAAATCAAAAATGCAAAAGTAATCAGGTGCTACTCATCTACCAGATTAACGTGCCCCTCATGTACTTCAAAACAACAATAGAGAATAAACCACGATACCCTAGTGTGAGTGGTAGGGAGACAGGTAGCTATTAAAGGTCCTACACCTTTCTCGGTAAAACTTGCAAATTGGCACAAAAAAATGTGTGTTCTTTATCTCACAGATTAGATGCGTCCGGTGGAAGATTAATTAGAAAACTCAAAACTCAGATCACTACTGTCATCCTACAAGTTTTCCAAATGCAGGCTGACAATTTGCCTACACGCTCTGCCTTATGCCTTCCGCGTTCCATTTAAAGCAATGAATACAAACCGACAATAAACACTGCTATTAAAAGGCAGGAAACTTAATAATATTTCTTTGAAGCTGCAGCAGAAGTAGTACAGTTTTGCCCTATCCGAGATCCTTCAGACACTAATTTTATGCAATATACATGAATTCAAAAAAGAAATCATTAATAAAGAACCACGATATACTGTCTTTAAAAAACTATCTGAAGAATCCTCACTATAATAATGACAAAAGAACTAAATATATAATTGCTACCACATATTCCATATAGCTAAGACAATTTTGTACATTAATATTAAATACCTCGTGTGTTTATTTTAAATTTCGACTGTACCATTGCATTTCAAAAAAAAGAAGGCAATAAGTATAAAAACAATATTTGGTTTATGTTTTTGGTCTGCATCAGTTTCATTACGAGAGGAATGTATTGCAAATACAAAATCTGAAAACTTCAGATAATTTGTTTACTAAACAAGTATTTTCATTCGAGAGTTGAATGAAAATACGTGAATTAGAGCAGAGAGAAACGTTGAATCAAATTTAATAATCTACCACAAAAGTACAACGATTCGCAGCATGCCCCAGAATATGAAATTAGATGTCACTGTCAGTAATTAATGACTGTATTGATAGCATTAGTCAAGTTACGCTTCGAAGCAGAGGAAGTAGTAAAAGGTAATAAATTGGACAAGCCTACGACTATCAATTATGTCATTTATACACATAATAACAAATGAGATTTCTACAATCAATACTGCTTTCACAAATATAATCTCTTTCGGATTTGGAATATCTTCTTTTTGGGCGTTCTCAACAATAAAACTGGGCCTAAAAAAGACCTAGTGTCTTCAGAACAAATGTTTTAAAATAATACCTCATTGATTTATCTTGAAATCTTTATAATATCTCTGAATCAAAAATAATGATAACTCTTAATATCCCTTAAAAGTGTGATTTTTTAAAAATTGATTTTAAAATGTTATTTTTACTTTCATTTCTTGAATAAAACATGGGAAAAATAGTTTTAAAAAATCCTATTTTGTTTTAAGTAAGGTTTACGGCTTAGAAAAGAGTTTGCTACCAACTGATAACACTGGGGTTTATTTCAGAAAAATATTTTATTGATAAAATTCTCTAATGTTAGACACAGATGAATTTTAAAAACTAATAATACCAAAAAAGAATTTCTTTCTACATAGTAGTATAAAATATGATATTCTCAAGCGCACAAACAAAGAAAAAAGATGGAGCAACAAGTGAAAAAAAATCGTTATATTTTTATTTTTTATCAGCACTCAAGATGCCTATCTATATGTTATAAATTGATTTAATAAATTTTTAAATATGTATCAAATTGGATACAACAGGCATTAGAGCTTCAGTCTTCTTCTAAAGATTGTAGAAGACAAAATTGGGTATGTTTCTTAAAGGCAATACTGGGCATTTAAGGGTTAAAATATGTCTACTGGCTACTAAAACTTCTTTTGTAAATCTTTTCTTGAGTACATTTGCTTTGTATTTTTAACAATTACCTTTGAAACTATTCAATGTTCTTTATACTATTTAATTTATTATATTCACAGATTTTCAGGGTACCAAAATCTGGATCTCACAATTTGTCATCAATTTCAAATAATTATTATTACAGATCAGATCAGTTTATCTTAAACTTCTCGTAACAATATGTCTAGACATAAAATGTAATTGTAATTCATTGTGAAGTTCTTTCTGATCTGTTTTCTCATACATTACTGAGATTTACTATTGTTAATTACATACCATTCACTTTTTTGCAAATCCCAAAGCATTTCCCTTGACATGCTCATAGTTATTGGCCAAATATATTTTAAACAACTCAGTTTTTTGGTAGCTACATTTTAATGAGTGATTGGTTGTTAAAAAAATTTATTCACAGCATTATTTGCAGATTTTCGGAACATTATCGACTATTAGTCACATTTATTCAGTTAGATAATAAAACATGTTCAGATACAAAAAAAAGTTAATGCAAGGCTATTTACAAACACACAAGAATATACACTGTCATACGATCATAAATCATTCTGATGTTCTTTCGTTGTCAGGAAGACTTATGTCTGCAAGAAATGTCCATTTATTTTTTAAAAAATTTGTTCCTTCCATTGAATTAGCATTAAATTTATAATCATATTACTTCAAATCAAAATGACTTGACTACTCATATATTTATTACAATGAGCAATGTCCGTTATTGTTTATTAATAAGATTAGAAAACGTTATTTAAATTTTTATTGCTTTATTGACATCGTTGTTCGAAGATTTTCAGGCCTCCCAAACGAAATTAATCAGCGCATTAAATAACAAATACTTCAGATATAAAGTCACTTTTAGTAACAGTTTTTATTTAAAAAACTATTATTGCGTAAAAAGCATACGATTCAAACTAAGGATATTTCTTTTTGGGTAAATCCCCGGTTTCCTCATAACTTTCCGAATTTGTTTGTTCCATCTCATTTAACTGTATTCAAATTGAAATCCACATGACTTCTTATTAAAATATCTTGATTGGTCATGAACATTTTCTGGGAAGAAGACCATCGACATTTTAAAAATACATTTACGACATGCTATTGAACATCATATAGTTTTATCGACATCACTGTTTACAGATTTCTAGAATATTATGGACCGGCAGCCATAATTAATCAGTGCGTCCTAAAAAATACTTCAGATACAAAAATACTTTAACTTAAAGCTTTTACAGGAACACGATCATGTATATAAAAGGCGTAAAATTCATTGTAAGACTCTTTCTTTTCTGGGAAATCTTGAGTTTTCTCGTAACTTTCCGACTTTTTTTTATTTCTTCCATCCCATCCAATTGCTACCAATCGATCTAAACTGAAGCCTCCTAGGAAAGAAAATCGGATAATGCTTTTTCGACATTTTTGCTCGTCCCAAATGTTGATTCAACTCATAAATGAAGCTTAGCTGCTTAATAATAACCAGGATGTTCTTTTTAAAATACCTCAGAAAATAGCTCCCGAATACCTAGAAATAATATTTATTTCTTTTCTTAAATGTTTTCCCAAAGCTATAAAAGTACTTCGAATTTCTTCTTTCAAACCCACGCAATTGCTCTGAATTGAATTTTTTCATAAACTATTAATTTTCTCCGGAACTTATTCTTACCAATCGAAAGGAAGGTAACCTTTATTGCTGGCTTTAAATCAATAAGCGTAAAAATGATGCTTCCCATTCCGTTCTCTAAATTACTCTATCCGTCAAGAAGTTTTGCAAAAGCAAATATTTTCAGTAAACATGCTTCATTCGATGCTTATATGAAGAAGATTCACGTAGGTAGATTTTGATACATTCTTATTATATTTCTGTGTGTTCATCACATCGCATAGGACGTTACAACAAGTTATCATTTCACAAAAACAACATTTCCAAACATTGTTTCTAAGCCAATCATTAATTTACCATAGAATTTTATGGAAGTTTTATTAATTCATTCCGAAAAGTTAAAACATTATTTAAAATATACAATGTTATTACTACATTAATACGTATCTATTGTTATGTTTTTTTGGCGGGCAAAGATATTGACACTCCATTTGTTTTTGCCCCAAAATATTATTTAAAATATAATCAAAAATTGGTAAAAAAATTCAGAGAATAGAAATCAACAACCTTCTACTGCACAAAAAATTTATTTATAAAATTTCTAGATTTTCATTCAAAACCCTATCATATATGTTCAAAAAATTTCACACTTATCACTTACAGTTTTATTGAATTACCGTTTGTATTTGCTTGCCTGGTGAGTTCATTGCTGCTCCTGGCATCCCTAACTTTTATCTCTACCTACGGCACCTAGGTTTAGCAGTAATATGACAATCTGCATAGCATCTCTTCTTCATGTGTTTGTTATGTAAGGCGTTCATTTTTCAAGCATACGTCCGTTGCCCGATCATTAAATTCTTTCCCGAATGTTTTCGTTGTCTGATTTGCTTGCAGTCCACCCTACTCGTCAATCGATTACTTACTGTATAACCAAAAGCTTTATTTGGTATATTGTACGAAAGTAGATGCAAAAATGATAAATTAAAATGGTGTAAATTGTTCCAAGCCTCTCGATTACACGATTGATCTTGCGAAAGCGCTTTTATTGGGTACGTGCTAGAGGGGCTTCTGTACAAGATCCATACCTAATGACACTGCATATATGCCACTGTGCTGTTAAATGGCAAAGTATCCATTTCCGTATCATTTTATTTTCTGGTTTTAATGTCCAGTACACTGTAAAAAAAATCCCGTAAAATTTACGGTTTTAAACTGGCAGCTGGGTTGGTTGTGCAAAACCGTAAAAGTTACGAAGTAAATCCGTAGGCACAACGGTTTTTTACCATACAGGAACAAGTTTTTCCCGTAAAAGTTAGGAAGTAAATCCGTAGTCACAACGGTTTTTTACCGTATGAAATCAAGTTTTCTCAGTAAAAATTAAGTCATCGATGTAAGTGACGTCATCGACTGAGTTCAGTTGTTTTCTCCTTCGGTTCGAGTTGAGTTGAAATGTGCTGATGTGTATTATCAATTAGGAATATTAATTAATCAAGGCTTAATTATTAATTTCAATTAATTTAATTTTTAATTGAACTTACTTGGACGATTTCGATGCAAGATGGTGACAAAACTTCTAACTCCTCCGGGACGAGGATCGAAACCGCGTTCATAGAATTAAAAGGCAGTCAATCTAACCACTAGACCACCGGAGACTTCATAAAATGAAGTAAAAATAATATATTTGAGTTTTAAAGTCACTATAACTGTAGTGGCGCCACTTAGTGGTGTAAAAATCAACTATTGCCAGAACACGTGTTTTAAGGTTAGCTTTCATGAGTGACAACAGGTTACTGCAACATGTGTAAACAATAGCGGAGATGGAACCCTATTAAAAACATGAAATGAATGCAATAAAATTACATTTAAGAAAAGGGAAAGTTATCGTACGGAAAGCAATACCGTATGACGAAAAATAGAATTTGAACTGACGGTTTTAAACCGTTTATGGCTGGAGCGGAAAACGGTGAAAAACCGTTTTGTCAACTAAACAGCTTTAAACCATCAAATATACGGAAAAAGTCCGGGGAAAAAACGGATATTTTTTACAGTGTATGGGCACTTAAAAGGGGTAGTGGAATGTCGGGTAAGATGACGAGGAGTGTAAGATGACGAATTGGATTTTTCTCGAAAATTACCCTAGATGACTGACCAAATTCGACATCATCAGAGAGTGACCAGCTACTCGTGTCACACCAAAAGATTCCATCCCGTTATTTGTGTGATTCACAGTACACAGTAATGTGTTTTTCAGTTGTTTCTATGCAACTTTTGGTTAATGCCTGGTAAGAGATAACGTTAACGGAGTAAATATTTTTGATTTATACATGTGAAAGCTAATCAAGACGTGTTCAATGATGTATTATTTTAATTTTTATGATGAGATGATATCCTTCAATGCTTTTTCTAATTAAAAAAGGCGAAGTCGTGTAATATGACAAATTGGGTGGAAGGTAAGATGACGAATTTCTACACGCTAATTCATGAGCTCGTCATATTACTAGACTGCCACTTGCCCTTCATGCACCTCACTGGCACTCCAGTGAAGAATGAGCATCTCATTGAAAAAAAAGAAAGAGGAAAAAAAAGGTAAACGAAAAGTGTGACAGTTGAAGAAGGCTGAAGTTAATAAGACTAAGCACAACAAACCTCCTAAAAATCCTACAGAAAAAGAAGAAACTAGCTAATTGACACTCGAGTTTAAATGTTCTGAATCTGAAGACTCCACTAATTTGAATTTCCATACTTTGACACTGAGGACAATCTGGACCCAGAGGACCTCGATAATGAAGAATGCCAAATAATAATAATGCCAATAATAACTGCCAAAATTTTATGAAATATTGCGATAATTCCTACTTATACTATTAAGCAGCAGTTGCATTTATCAAAAATAATATTATTGTTTCTAAGCTTTTGCTTTTTATACATTTATTTTAAAAATGGATAGGAAAAAACAGAATACTTTATCATCCCTAGGATTCCTGTGAGTTCTTAAGAGAATTTATTTCTCTTCATTAGTAATATTTTCCGAGTTATAATATAATCTGAATTTAATACAATTATTATAAAAAGTGAAACATTTTCTGCGAATACTATTCGACAAAAACTTTAACACACACAAATACGAGAAGACCAGACAGAAATTTTTTTATAAATCTAAAACACATGCAAAGAAATACACACTAAGCAAAGTATTTGTATATTAGTATTAAAAAAGGCCTAATTGTTTCAACTGCCAACGTGTCTTCTCTCTACAGTCTGGCGTTTAGGCTTAATATGTACTTGAAACTAAACAAATATAACTCGGAAAAACACAGCTAATAAAGAGAAATAAGTACTCACATGAATGTCTGGGATGATACTGTATTCTGTTTTGGGTAATCCATTTGAAAAATAAGAATATTTGAACAGTTTTTAATCTCAAAAAGAGCTCGCGAGTCCAAACCATGCGAGTAATCACTATGGTGTGCTATGGTAAACAACTGACCAACACACCATCGCTTAGCTCGTGAGCGTAATGGCGGAAAGACGTGTAGTTCCTGGCCCATAAAACTGGTTTTACTCTCTATGAGGCCCTGACTCGGGGCGGTCTAAATATTCATCATGAGGAATCGGCATAATCTTGGGGTCGCATATTTTCACAATATAATTCTTTCTCTTTGTATATTTCCTATACGTTAAAGTAAGAATAAAATAAAAATCTGGACTACATTATTTGAACGTAATAATATTGCACAGATGTATTTTACAGAATATGTAAAATGTGCCTGATATTTAAACATTTTACTTTCTTTCATCGCTTTGCTTACTTTTCGGCTACTTTCTACTTTAAACTATAGAAAGCAAATCAGAACCATATTTGTAAACAAATATTCTGTTGGAAAAGACATTATGAATATTTTCACGCTATTAAATACTTGTACTGTGGATTTTATTTTAAATCTGAATAGATTTCATGCTCTACGGTTAAAAAAATTATAATACGTGCGCAAACAAAATAATTTCTAGTAAGCCTTTTAATCTGCTATCAATCTAGGTAGCGATTTTTTTCGTATGCAATGCACAATATAGCACCTTTAAATAGTGATGCATTGATTGATTGTTAATTTACAAAAAATGTATTGCTTAAAATACATTTAATACGTACATTTTTAATTAAGTTATACTCTCATGAGAATAGTATGTCATGATGGTGACTGAAATAAAAATAGATACATTCGAAAAAAGCTATCCATGAATATATAAAGATAAATAGACCACCTCTGAGGCGATGGACAGTTTTGGAAACTGGAACGTGGTTCGAAAAAATTTTTTTAAAATTATTATTTCAATTCTACAGGTAAAAACCTTCACTGTTATTTTATTGGTATATTTGAAACAGAATATAGAACGTATATCTAGCTCTCTTATTAGATGGTGGATTGTTATCACAGAAACGACGTGTATTTTGAAATATGTTCTGAGCGATGTCGTGTTAATACGTTTCCTTATTGGACACGCATTTCACTCTTGACTACTTGCATATTTGTGAAACAGAAGCCATATGCCCGCCATGTTACATGGCTTATTCTGTCTTTTTTAGTTAATAGGATGTTTAGTTTTTGATCTGAAGCGTCAATTATTATTTAAAATGCAATTTCATGTCTAAAACGCTTAGTCGGGCCAGATTCTAATTCGAATATCTTTTCTTTATTGCAGTCAATTGTTCTTCACATTACAAATGACTGATTTTTTCACTTTTAATATCATATATTTTAAGGTTTGCATTTGCTTTTAGGTATTCATTTTAAAATTTGTTCGGAGTGACTTACTTGTTTTTTTATCTACCATTTGCATCTGGAACGGTATTTTTTAAAAAAAATATTAGATATTATATCTCATAAGAGTTTTCAAATTTCACTCTGTGTTTGGTACAGCTTGACCATATTTGGCTTCATAGCCAATAAAAACTTTTTACCTACATTTCAACTGATTACAAATAGGAATTGCATGACCTACATACCCTCCTCTAAAACACTTATTGATTGGTCATTTTATTTGTAATAAATGCTTCTAATTCTCTAAACTTTCTTCCTAAAGGGAATCGTAACTCAATCGGGTCACCAACTGATTGAAAAGAGTAAACTATTCGAATTGTTTTTCTGAACTTTTACCATTTGACATGTAAATGAGAAACGATTTTCAGTTGAATAAGAAGACAATTGTAGTCATTAATTTCTCCCTCGGTTACCTGAATGTTTGAATGAGGAAATAAATTCCCGTGTGAATTAAACAACGTAATGGGAAAAGTCTTTTAACATTCGGAAATTCAATGAATTCAATGGTGGCAAGGAGCTAGTAATCAACGAACCCATGAAAAATGTGTTTGATTTGCAAAATGCAACGTAAATTGAGTCTCACATTAGCATTTAAATAAAATAAAACAGGTACCTCGGACATCGCTTGCAGAGAGTAAAAACTAATACTTAAAGTTCAATCATCCAGGGTGCTTTTTTTCCTCCTAAACTAGTTTGTATTAGGTTTCCTCAAGTGATTCGAATTCAACATTGCGTCCTTCACAGAGAGGATTTGAAAGGAAATGTTTATGGAATTAATTTACGCTTTTACATCAGAAGGAATTTGATGATAAAATAGTTGTAAATGCTCTTGAATTTCTTGAATTATTTCACAACTATTTTGTCTTGGATAGTTGTCTCATACGCTTTGATTTTTCTTCCAAAACTATACATGTTAAACTTTGTCATGTATCCTACTTCTTAAGAGGTGTTTTGGGCATCTTTTTACTGAATATTTTTAAGAAGCAATTTATTTTCTTTCTGAAAGGAAATTCTTTTGACATGCTAACATTTTTTTTCTTGCTCCATATTGAATTTGGAAGTTTCGAGGAACACATAATATAAATTACAAGATACTCAACATGGAAGAGCAATGTCATAAAAGCCAATTCGAGTCAAATGGAGTCAAATGATTCACTGTTTTCCAAAATAACTAGCTATGGCTCAACTGTAGTTGTTTGAAAGTTAACCTGTTTGCGGTCAGTAAATATTTTGACGAGCTGCAAAACTGACAGGTGATTTATTTTTACCTTGAACTGAGTTAAGAAATTGGACGCTTTGACATGCATTTTTGTTTCCATCACTATGCAAATGAATGCTAAAGCATTGAGGGTTGCGAAGGTATTAAAAATGGAAGTGACAGTTGTTAAAATTTAAATAGAAAATTCCAATAGTTTCTATAGGAAGTTTGCAATTTTTGTAATGTCACAATTTTGTCGGTTATGTTTTTTTTTCGTATAAACAATATCTATAAGAGGTTTCCTGTAAGTTTTTTGGATTTGAATTTTTCATTATTCTGTTGACATTTAAATTAGATTTATTTAAAAGATGTATTTCTACATTCTTTTTCAAAGCTTGTAGAATGAAATGAAAAGATCTTTCCAAACCGAAGATCCAATTACATTTCAAACTTCAATTATGAATTCGAGCTTACATTGTATGTCTACATAAATCAACGATTTTTTTTGTAATTATAAATATTTTTAATAAGAAAATAGGAAGGCATTGTTCCATTAAATAATCATACAATTTGCAGTTTAATTCAATGAAAACCAGTGCTATAAAATCATAGATTTTGACTGAAAAATCTCACCTAACCAGGAGAAAAAAATTCCATGTTCTTTAGAAATTAAAGTGCTCGTTTCTATTTGAAGAAAAAGTTCGTTTCTGATAACAGGTAACAAACAAATCATTCGTTTATTACTAATGCTAGATATCAAGTATTTCTTAAATTATTTTGACGTGGAAACGTCTTTCAGATCGTTACAGTGATAGTCGGTAGAACTTTCTTCTGTGACAAAATGCAGTCAGATTTGAATCGCTAATAACTACGAGACTAATAATGCGAAAAGAATAGTTGACCCACAACGAATAGATTGTATCATATTTGTAAGAATGTGTCGCGTAGTATTGTTTTGCCTGTGACGTCATCGTACCAGTGTAGGCGCATGCGCGTGATTGTTGTGAATTAACTTTATGGAAAGTTGTAAATAAGTGTAGTGTGGAAACGCGTTTAGCTAAGAGGTTGATTCTGGTGTCATTTTAAAGAGGTTGAGGAGTATTACTAGAACCCAAAGTGAGACAATAAAAATATTTTTCAGAATATAAGTAAAAATCGGTATTAAATTTAAAATTTCAAACTGCACATGTTTTTTATTATAACATGCAGAGTTTTCTTTTGAATTGTACGAAACTTACAAAATACTTGACAATACATAATAGAAACATTGTATTAAAATTTGAATTCAAAAATTTGAATATTATGGGAAATATGAGCATTTGTAGTAAAAAATGTTTTACTGCGCTTACGCGAAATGTAATTCTATATGCTGCTCTAAATAAAACATAAGAAAGGCGTTGTTCGGGTCCGCGCCGTAGATCCGTAGATTTTTCGTGAAAACGTCGGGATAAAATCCTAAAACAAATATTTTGTATTAATATGTAATTTAATTATCAATCTTTTCAATACAATATTTACACAGAGTAGTATAATGGTTACAGAATAGATAAATCACAAGTTTATCACATGTAGCAAGGGTCTGTGTTAACTTGCGATTTATGTATTCTGTAAGCATTATACATCTCTATGTAAATATTGTATTAAAGAGATTAAATTACATATTAATACGAAACACTTGGTTTATGATTCTATCTCGACGTTTTCACGAAAGATCTACGGCGCGGACACGAAATGCGCCTTTCTTGTGATTTTTTGTCTTGATAAAGATCTTTTTTCAGATTCAAAGGTAATTAATAAAGTCAGTATAATTTAAGATCAGAAGCAAAATTTGGATACAATTCAAATAAACTATTTTTGAAAAAATATCATAATATTGTATCCTGAAAGGTAAAACTTGACTGCAAATTTTGATATCCTTAAATAAATCAATATAATTAATTTTCGTTTGGCAAAATATTTCAGCTGCGGGAGGCCTTGACAAACGCGGGACTTTGTGCTTTCACACCGTTCATAACCCCCTCGGGTCCCTGCAATGAAAATATGCTTTCTTACATCCGATAATGCAATAAAGTTCAAAATATTCATGATATATGTGAATTATGATTCAGTAAAATATAGAAAAGGAAATAATAATAAAACGTTTTTGTAGAATACAGATAACTTATTTTAACAATTACAAATAAGGTTTTCAGTTATATTATGCAAAAGAAACAAAATTACTGTGGGTGATCTGTAAACGAACAGTTCGGACTAGGAGAGAATTGAAGAATAAAATAAAGAATTTTCTGTCCAGACAACGAACACAAATTTGGATAAAGAACATATCACATAGCAAATATGAAAAGAGACATGTGTTTATGATTTTAAAAGTGTGTAACACTGCACACTACGGTGGATCAAAAACTCAAAGTGTGCGTAGAATAATCGGCTTAGGGTGCAAAAGTTGTCTTTATGTGTACTAGCATACATGCAACATTTTTTCAACTTTGTTTAATTTCTTTCGGTGCCCCAAGACACTTAAATATTTGCAAAAAGACCCGATTTTTATGCAAATTTTGAATGAAAAATTAAAAATAAAAAATACGTTAAAGAAACGATTTTACAGAGAAAAATGTATAGGATAGAATGAAAAATTATTTATTATTATATGAATAAAATTATTTTTGTTTACATAATATTATTCAGGCACCCACAACTACCTTTTCTTCTTTTTTATATTTTACAATATAACACAATTCTACTTTATTTCGAGGACAAAGATAAACTATGCCACAATCTAGACTTTTCCTAAACTAAAACACATCTCTACAGGGGAAACTTTGGAAAAAGCGTTCTTTTATTCATCCCTCCCTTGTTGTTTGAATGAGTCAAAATCGTAAAAATGTCCATTATTAACTATTTCTGGGGCGCTTGGGCCACCAGAAGATATGAATGAATTTGAAGAATAATAGAAAAAACCGTAAACTAATATACCCAAAACAAAATTTTCTTACCCGGCTCTAAAGGGAATTTTGAAAATATTTTTTTTATAAATTTTCAAAAAATTTCATTTTTAACTATTTTTGGGTCACTGGAAGATATGAATGGATTTGAATAAAAAATATATATATATACTAATTTACCTAAGACACGACTTTCCCATCCCGCACCAAAAGTAATTTCGAAAAAATTTGCAAATTTTCATAAATATTTCAATTTTTAACTATTTTTGGGGCGCTTGAGGCACCGGAAAACATAAATGGATTTCAGTAAAAAAAATTATATAAACTAATATACTTAAGACACAAATTTCCCACACCGCGCCCCCCCCCAATATTTTCCTGTACTTTTCGATCCACCCTACTGCACACCTCAGGGGAGATAGACGAAGCTAATATACCGAAAGGTTGTCAAAAGAGGAAACGAACTAACCAGGTGACATCAGAACGAAAATTGAAACGAATAATAACTATAGAAAAAAACTTTAAAAAACTCTTTTACCAATGCATTAAAAAAGAAAAATATATTTTTTCCTCCAAAATCTGGAGGTCAGAATAAAAATCGGAAAAGCGTGAGCTGCAGGTTCAGAAGCTGTAAGTAAATTAGAATTGTAATCATATTTATAATATATTTTATATGATGAAAGCTTAATAACATTTCCTTTCTTATGTTAATCAGTGTGGTATTATATCTTTCTCTTATTGTTTTCAGCACCTTACGTTTTTACGATTTTTGCTTTGACCTCCAGATTTAAAAAAAAAATTCTTTTTTAATGCATTGGTAAAAACGTTTTTTATAGTTTTTTTTATATTTATTATATTATAGTTTTTAGTCTTTAAGTTATGTCATAATTCAGTATTATAAATATTTTATACATCAACTAACTAAAGCAATTATTTTATTGAGAAAGGTCTGATAGGATGTACGTTATGGACCTCATGCTTTATTGTACCGTATGAGAAAATCGTGATTATTTATGCATTGTGATATTAACTAGGTACACAGTAATGATTTACTCTTAATATAACGGAATACGAATCGACTTACTGGTTTTTAATGGACTTTTTAATTAGATGTTTGTCATTCTGTCCATTTCTGATAATGCTGTTATATTACAAGGTTTCTTACCAGTTAGTTTCGAGCAGCCTAAATATTCAATTCTTAAGTATTTTAGTTCTCAAAAATACTATAGATGGCACTACTGAAACCTACCGAGTGCAAACGTAATTTTGCGACTTTTTAAAAAAAAAAAATTGAATTGAGAGCTCCAAAATCATTAAAATATTGCATTGTCATCAAGACCCAATAAATATACAAAATTTCAGAACCCTAGTGCATTAAGAAGTGAGTGAAAAATCGATCACAAAATTCCAACCTTACATACATGCAAACATGAAACATTTCAAACTTAGTAAAAGCGTTTAATAAAAATGGATTCGAAAGCGAGAAGTAGGAACATTCATATCTATGCATTTTAAAATCCAGAAAATTCATTAAAAAATAAAATGCATTTTGAAAGTAATTAAAATTCAAATTTACTTAGAGTATATCTAACGGAACCTCACTTTTTCTATTTTATTCCGGCCTCCAGATTTTTGATAAAAATATTTTCTACACTTTGATAAATTAATAAAATTCTGCTTTTAAAAAATTTATATTTAGTCCATTTATTTTTATAGTTGATATTTTATTGACATTCGATATTCATCTCAACAGTTAAATATCAAGCAAATACCGATGAATTTAGCATGTTTAATCCAATCATGCAAAATAATAATAGATTGTCATGCCAATAAAAAAAATGAAGACAGATCGTGATTTGCGAAATTGATTTTAAATTAAATTCATTATAAATCTATGAGTATCAGGCCTTTTAAAACGGCTTAATTTTAAGGAAAAGTTCTGAGTTAAACAAGTCGTAAAATAATTAACGGTGTCATAGTAGATATTACGGGATCCGAAGCGATTAATCTATAAGCTTAAAAGCAATCTCCCTAAGTTAATATACTCACCTTATTTAAAGGCTTGTTCAACGAAGCGCAGCATTTCTGTTAAATTATCGGCGACAACCAACTAACCTCTGTTCAGCCATTGTTCAAATCAGCCATAGTTTTAAAACTTTGGAAGCATGTTTCAGTTAAAGTTCTGATATAAAGCAAATTTTTATTTCAACTTCTAAAAATCAAAGAAACTGCCTTTTCAGGTAAGTGCGGAATTAGCAGTTTGTTTGAATACATTGTTAACTTTCGCAGTTTTGTTCTCGAGTTATTTCGCAATAAAATTAGGCACTATTTACGTAAAATTAGTTTCAAACATACCGTAATTTGCATCTTAATTTTTGGGTATATATATTTGAAGCATGTTAATGCTAGTTAGATGGAAAACTAAATTTTTTATTGTGGAATAAAGACGGCTTTATCCGTCAACTATAATTGTCAACTATTCTTCTTATCTTTGAGGTTTTTAGATATCTAAGTGATAGAGGACTCCAAGCTAACTAACTTAATTTATACAGATAGTGTAGGATAAGTAGTGTTATACAACTATAAGCAGGTACTGTTCAGCAATGGATTCCAAAACTACCACTTTTGGACGATTTTACACCGGAAGGGGGTGTCAGGCAATGAGTAATATGAGCGCATTTCCGGAGTTCTTTGTTAGATCACTCTCAGTAAAATGTAAATATCACCCTTCCATTCTTCACTTTCCAACTATTTTGATGAAAATAACTCCGCCCGGCGCAGGAGGCGGGAAAAAAAAGCGCGGAGGGTTTCCGAATCATTTGAATACAATATATATAAGTCATTTTCATGCTATTTTTCATTGAATGGTATTGCAATTAAATGAATAAAGGTTACTTAAAAGTTATATAAATGTCTGACTCTAAAATTTATCTTAATATTTGAAAGCATAAGAAAAGGTTTATTTACTAAAAAGAAAGAAGCTACGTGCACAATTTACTCAAATCCATTAAAAGGGCTTGAAAAAATATCAAATCTAAATATGTTACTTAATGAAAACGCTATTATACATACTTACTTCTAAATCTAAGGTAGTACGCACACCCTGCGTAATGTTTTAAAATTTTTGAAAACTGAAATTCGGCAAAAATTTTTATTCGATACAAGGTTCTCGTTCTTAAACACTTTCTGAAATGCTTCACTATTCTTTGAAACTGTTATGGTCAATGTGATTAATCGGTTATTATTACTTATAACCGGCTTTTAAGCGATTATTATTATTAATAACCGGATTTTGTATATCGATATTTTAAGAACTAACTAATTACATTGACTATAACATGACAGGGCAGAAAAAGTATTTAAGAAACAAACATACTTGAAAGAAGTGAGAATTTTGGACTTTGATAAAAAAAAAAAAAAAATGAATAAAAGTTTGGTATGCGTTATTTTGGGTTTGAAGTTATTTCAGCATTTTCTAAAAACAGAAAAAAAAGCACTGAAAGGCATTTTTACTTTTTTAAGGAACATACGAATTCTTAATGGCATTTTGAAGCAATTTTTTATTGACTATTTGGCTTTATTTTTCATTCTATCTTTTCAACTCTTGCTTTCAATTCGTAAAAGCGTGCCTTCTAAGAATGATTCAAATTCCTAATACCTTAATTTAAAAGTGAATTTTACTCCGGTATTACTTTAAACGAGGTTAAGCACAGCATGACCAATTCTTGATTTTGCCTAATTAAATTCTGAGGTGACATCCTTCAACAGAGGAAGATTTCATCGCATTTAAATGATGATTTTAACGAATAATCATTATTTCACACTCCTGTATAATCTGTCTAAAATTGACCACTAATCAGCCTTTTTCCATCAATTGTCTTCATAGTCAGAAAAACACCACATTTATTGATTAAAACTACATCATCATTTACAACATAAACATCAGTTCATTCAGTCAATAAAAATAATGCTGACTGATTCATATGTTGCTACCCAATAGAAAAAAATTAGCAGCAAAATACAAACTTTTTTGTCCCACCCAAAAAATAAAGAAAGATAACTTGAATCGCGGAAAAGTTTTTTGAATAAATTCTTTAAAAGAACTTTGCTTGATCAAAGGGCTATAATAATTTATTATTTCCTATTCAACTACATTAACTGTAAATTCTTCGTTTCTTTTCTAGCAAAAGTTTGCTGTTAAATAAAAACTTTATTCATTTATTTCTTTTGCTAAAATTTTCGATATGATTTGTTAATTCATGCTGGTTCCATATAAGAAAAAAATATAGTTTATAAAAATAAGTTTTGAATTAACTTCGAATCATTAATCTTAGCCTGAAGTAAATTTAATAAAAACAGTTTTCGAAAAACACTTTATTAGCGTATTATGACTTAGATGTTTTTATTATAAATATTTTCTACTCTGTAGATTTTAATTTATAATTCAATATTATGAATATTATGCAATCCTAAATTGATTGTTTTCTGAAATTCGTTATGAGGTGGCGCCATTCGTGAACAGAATAAAAATAAGATTAAATTAATCGATTAACTGATAATTAACTTCTGAAATATTAAAACAGTGCATTGTCATCGAGAATGCACAAGCGTACAAAATTTTAAAAAATAGAACTCAAGCACGTCAGAAAGTGAGTGAAAATTTGATTAAAAATTCCATCTCATGAACGAAAGTTAAATTAAAGAAAAGTAACAAGTTAAATTAAAGAAAAGTGCTCAAAGAGGCTTTAGACGGAATATAGAACGGAAATTGTGTACCAGAGATCAAAAAAGTTTTAACATGTTTGTAGAAAAATAAATTATTTTTCAAAACCCCAAAGCAATCCCGAATTTCAAATAAAAATATTTAAGAAGAAATTATTTGTTGCTAATAATTCAGAGGTAAATGTTAACAGCTATACTCCTTACTTATATTTCCCAAGAAATTCTGCATCGTTAAATCAAGAACTTTGCTCTTGAAAAAGTCCCGAAGTTGCTACTAAGCCATATGGCTTTAATTTGATTCTTATTGCATTCGATTCAACGTCGGACATTTTTCCAGAGCAAACCGTTTTCGATCCCCTATTCTCAATTTCTTCCTCGAATATTACAAGGCTGTTTCGCTCGATTCTCTGCATCATTTATCATTTTGTTTCGTAAACACACTCATCGGTATTGACTTTTGTCATATCCATCTATCGAAGGAACGTTCCGAACTCGAGAAAATATCGAGATTTTGGCTCGCATGAATTATTTGGCAAAATGACAGCTCTGGCTGATAATGACTAGAAGAAAAATAGACATAGGATCACTTGAGTCCTTTTTCCTCTTATATGCAGCCCTAACGATCATTCTTTCACGTGTTCTAGGAAAATGATTTTATCATTTGTCTCCCAACTTGAATTCACGTTTTGTGAATGAAAAAAATATGTTTAGTAGAAATATTTATCATTAATAAGGATTCCAGTCTCGTATCTTGAAAAGCACATGATACTCAGCATTATTTTTTGAATACTTGTACTGTATTTTACAATATAAAGGATACTTCATAATAACGCACGTAATGTGATTATTTAATGAACATGCAGATCACTTGAAATTATGGTTTTAATCTAGAGTCAAAAAAAATCTGGAAGCTGCTTGGAAAAATTACATTTTTTGAGTTCTGATGGCTCGTAACACAAATTATTTTTACACTCTTTTATTTAATTTGATTTTCTTCATGCTGTGACTTGCTTCTATTATGATGAAATTTTGCAATCTAGTTTTGGCACATTTCTGGATGTTCCAGATTCTCGAAAATTTGCACTGTTGTGTGTTCTTGATGACAATGTACTTTTTTAAAATCTTCAGAATTTAATTATCCTCTTGAGACTCAAAGTGTAACTTATGACTAAATTTTACAAAAATCTTGATTTATACTATTGATAGGATTATATAACACTATATATAATTAACTAATATAACATGGGTGGACAACATTTGACCACTCAAAGCATCGGGCATATATTCAGCAGATTAATGTATATATTAAATAGGAAGAAAGTGTTTAGCTTGTTACAGGTTATAGGAAACGAGATTTAATCACTAACTAACCATATCGATAACGATTTCTTCTCTTTAACCAATTTTTAATAAATTGTTAAATAAACACACTTTATTTTTATTTTTTCAGTAATAAAAAAATTGAATTTCATATGAAAAAACTATTCAATCAAATATTTAATGCAATTATTCGCAAAGAATGTTTACTTATCAGTATTATATCAAAAATTACATCCAAATGAACAGGGACAAGAAATGAACAGATTCCTCAAACTGTTATTAAGAGTATTTCTTTCATTTCAACGTAACCACTGAGCATGAGTGTTTAGAGAATCAATTCAATATCGAAATTATATCGATACCGAGTTCCATCAATGACATGTTGTAATGCCGTAATGAAAGGTTAAAACTTCCCCATCTAGGCAATAATTGACATAGAGACAGATTTTGTAAGTCTCGATTATCTAGGAAAAGCATTTTTCTTCTTTACAACTTGTATTTTGATAAAAAAAATATGCCTTAATAAAAATTATTCAATATCTGGTACATTTCTGTTCCAACAAAATCCTGTAACAGAACGTTCTTCTGAGACAGTGGAGGTATAGAACATCCAATTCTTCATGCCTTCCTTTAAAAAGAAATTCGATTATGATAAATTTAGAGATTCGTATTGGCCAAGAAGCATGTCCACTTGGACGAATACCATAATAGAATCTTCAATGAAACAGAGCTCTCTGCCACATGCACATGAAATTTCCAAACCTATATTCCAAGTCAAAAAGTGTGTTTTACCATGCTGTGTTATGCTTTATTAATTTGGTAGAAAATTTCTGAATTCCCTGTGATTGTAATAAAATGAGAATTTTTAGAATAGGTTTCACATACTTGTTTGGTATAACCAGTAACAAGCTAAAAACTTTCTTCCCATTTAACATATACAATAAGATGTTGAATATAGAAATTCTGTATAAAAATCAATAACCACATTTGAAAAAATCTTGAGCAATTAAAAAAATGATTTTATAAATATTTCGATAATTTGATCAATTTTAGTCTTTCCTGCTATAAAATAAGCAGTTTTCATCTCGTATTGTAGAAATGATAACATCAACCACTTGATTTCGTAAATCTCGAAAATGTTCTTCTAAAAATAATAAATATAAATAAAAGTTTTAATAAACACTCATCGGGGGGTACATATACAAATTATGAATTTTATTTACTTATAAAATGCCTTCAACACTTGATAAAAGGAAAATTGAATAAAAATTAATCTAATAATTAAGCATCGCGTAATTAGGTTCCTCGGGTGAGTTGTTTCTGCGATGAAAACTTAGGAATTCAGAAGAATTTCAAAAATAAAAACTCAACCGCTGTAAAATGTATAAATAAATTATGAGCAACCATTGTTTCGCACCTCAATTAAAAACATTTTTAAAGGTCTCTTGTTAAGATAACGGAATAAAAAACAATTTACCTGAGCAAGACTCGCATTTTAATCACTTAATTTGCCTAAGAAAGAAACAGTTTTGCTGTTTATCTTATGAAGAGGATCTTTTTAGTTTCTAAAATAAATAAATCGTGCTCTCTTAAAATTTAGACTTGGGATTTGTAGTGGAAACAACAATTCAATTTTTAGTCTTTATTAAAGACCTTATTAAATTATGTACAGAGCATTTCATTCGCATAATTGAAATGCCAATATTAAATATTGAGAGGCAAGTGGCATTATGAGTTGAATTTAAAATGCAAGCTCAAAAAATAATATTTATTCTCTTAGATTCGTGACTTTAAACCTAGATCATCGTACTCCACAGATCAATAATCCCAAAAAGATTTAAATTCCATGAAAACAAAAACTTTGAATTCCTCAAGAATCGATGAGATTTTCACACTTTTCTTCCAATACTCACCTTTGAAATAAGGAAAAACCCGATTCGCGACTTCCAGTGTAAAACTTTTTTATTTCTCTTTTTCTGAAACCGAAGTATTTTATATATACTTTGTGCTTTTCTGAAAACCCTTTTGGCGATTTTGAAAGTGACCTGTTTCACTATTGAAGGTTTTGGAGCAAAAATTGCAATAATGCAAGAGTTATTGCTATTTCGTTCTACAAATCCTGGAAATTACCGTAGAGAAGAAATCTTTTATTATTTCAAATAATCAGAATATTGATACGATACACATACACATACCCGCATTTTTTACAAAACAATTTCATTGAGAAATGGGAAGAATATATTTAACTTAGCTTTATCAAAAAAATTAGTAATATTTCATTGCATCATTTTTCATGGTAATTTGAATCTTTGGTTTATCAGCATTTATGGAAACAAGTTCGAGGTTTAGAAAGCTTTTGAAGTAGGGGTTAAGTTTTGGAAAATGCCATGATTAGGTTTTTTTTGCTAATAATTTCAGTATAATCTATAAGACATTACAATGTAGAAAAAGTTCACCTAACTCTTCAAGTATTAGATAAGAATTTCAAGTATGCATATTTACAGATGTTGGAGATGAGGAATTGCTTGAAGGAAGAGTAATGGTGGTGATTTTAATCCAACATGCAATAGTATATTTAGCCAAGACCGTGTGTCGAGGTCTCTTGATTAAGAAAAAGAGTGAATCTTTCTGGTGGTCAAAGCAACCTTATAGTCATAGATTTCAACTGCGGTAAAAGTCTAACTTAAATCCAATATGGGTAGGCTGCCTTTCTTGAGGAATTTCGAGGAAAATTAGCTCACACATGTGCTTCGTTTGAAGGAAAACCAGGAATAGTTTTAGCTGCAAGTAGCTGGCCCGACCGCAGGGTGGAATCGTTGATAAAGCGCACATCGCTGTAGCAGTTTTCTTAACAATCCTGGTTGAAACCACAGCAAGATGATAGAACCCCTATTCTTTCTCCTATTCATTTTGCATCCTCTCATCCTTCTCAATTCGTCACTCATAAGCACACATGGAGGAGTGATTCATAGAATGCAAAAGGTGCCTAGATACTCCATATAACATTTTTAATGTCTTTATCAGTAGGCACATGAGAGCGATTCACCCACGCAGAAAATTCACTCATAGATTTGTTTAATGACAATCAATAAGATTTGACAATATGCATAGCAGCTACGCTATCAATGTTGGTGTTGTGCGTTCCATCATTTTACCCTATAATTAATCCTTAAAAAATATATTTGTTCTGAAACAAAAATACAAAAATGTAAGAAATATACATTTACTGAATCCGAAAAGTTCGGATATCAGAAAGTAAAGCATTCCAGAACTCACATATACGTGAACCACAGTTGCCCCTGATAAAACCACTAAAAACGAACCTATTTAAAAATGGTCATAAAAATGTTGCATGTATTTTTTATTGCCGTTTACAAGGCATAATAAGAATAATTTTAAATAAACAGAACATAATACGAGTTCTTTAGTTTTTACTAAAAAGATTAATTGAAATATTAAAACTTATTGAATTTTGGTTTTACTTTATAAAAAAATAATAGGTTTAGTATCAACTTGAAGACTTATGCAGTTATAAGATCTATTCTGAAAACTATATAATTTTTTATTGGCTCTGATTAAACATATTGTATTCATTGTTTTCGGAGTATGAATTTATTATATATATATTAAAAAAAGAAGAAATATACAACATTATTTTAGAAAAAGTGAAAACAATCAAATAATAAACAAAACGCTAACGTACAAGATTGCGTTATCAACAGGGAAACCCCGTACGGGTGTATGAAAATATTTTTCGGTGTTCTGTTTGGTCCAGTGTATATATATATACTGGTGGGTGACCGAAAAATATGAGCATATATGCATATATTTTTGAATATCTTCTGAAAGGCTGTATGGATTTTTTATGAACTTCCACCATATAAAGAAGAGGCGTGAACTCACATTTTACAGTGAAAATTCGGTCACGAGGGTATTTAGGTGACCGATCAGAAATTGATGAAGAAGAAACTGAGTTAGAACTCATCCCGTTTCACAGACGGCTGGTAATAATTGCAACTTTCATCAATGGTTTGTTTGATGTACGCAATATTTACATGCGTTTTCGTAAAAATAGCACACATATTTGGGATGATATAAAGGTTCCCTTTGAAAAATCTCAGATTTTCCCGAATGCTTTCCTACGACCTCGCAATTTGAATTGTAGTCAGATGACGAGGACGATACCTGAATTTGCACCCTCTGTCCAAATTTCCACACCACACCTGCGGTAGGAAGTTTGCCCCCCTACGTATGATTTAACATGCAACAGGCCTACATACACGGCGAACCTGGAACCTTCCGGCCTGGAAGCCGAGACCTCACCGCCAGGTAACCGAGGCCCCGTAAGTACTCGAGAAGTCCGAAGGGAGGGTACTCACGCTGATTTGGTAAGATATCGAATACGGGCGGAAAGATAAATTATTCTTAGTCTCTACTCAGGATACGACAAAAGTGAGCAGTTAAAATGTTAAAGTAAGTTATATTAAATCTTAAGTCATCAGACTTGTCAAACAGGTTTTCAGGCCTTAAATTTTCTGACACATGAAAAAATAAGATATGATTCATAAAATAATTTTTACCAACTAGCCAATGTCCATTAACAACATTAAATGAGGATGACTATCGATATATGCAATGTTCACAGACAATGGGAGAGACCTTTTGGGAAGAGACCGTTAAATCAAAATTGACAAAGTCGCAAAGCAAACTTTGCAAGGGATTTTTCAGAATTTTCGTTAATCGATGTTAATCGCCAAGTTTAAACTCGGAATATTTTATTTTCAAGAATACTACTTTAATTATTGTATACTTTTTTCCGCATTATATGAGATATAAGAAAAATATTTCTTTTCATAGCAGTTTTTTTAAATGTTTTTCTTTGTACCAATAAATTGAAATGTTTTCGATGTAACATGCACTTTTTTTGTAGGCTGGTTTAAATACAAATTAAGGATGCTGCGTTTTGTGCCATGGTTTCACAATGGTTATTTTTTATTTATTTCTGCTGAACTTAAAGTTCATAAGTTAGATCTGTAAGTAATAGTTGTTATAGGGGATATATAACTGAATATGTATGAAGTAAAGAATGTTTGTTTTAAATCGAGTTATCTTCATAAGAGACAAAAGTTTAAATAATGATTTTACAGACTTTATTTATGCATTATTTTATTATGTTGTTCATTTATTTCGGTTCTGTGTTTTTCTTGAATTTTTATAAGATGGTTTTATTATTATTATTTTGCTACTGTTCTAAATCTCACATTATTACGGAAAATTCAAGATAATGCCAATTGTATATTGTTTATAAAATAACACACTCAGATGACAGTGTTTGAGGGGAATTTAGTTATCAAATTTACTAAAATAGATCTAATGGAGTGATTTTTAAAGCAATATTTATATTTATTACTTGCTGCGTAGGCCGGCGTTGCACGGGCTATCTCGAATATTGCGTCATTCCCTGGCAGAGAGAAGAAGTGAGGTCACGCGACACATGCCAAATATTGTCTCTTAAATAAATAAGGAGAAAAGTGTGGTTCAAACATTCCGTTTGTGAAAACGCTTCGAAATCGGCTTATTTAAAAAATTATAAAGTTATTTTGGTCTATCCGATTCCGGAATTCGTTTTTTTTTGTCTAACTTTAGTATGGAGGGAAGGAGATAAATCTGCATTGCTTGTGTGATGTCGAACTGAACAATTACTTTAAACTTAATTCACAAACAATTAATTGCCATTGCCTTCTAGGAAATATAAAGAAGATAAAGTTATCAAATTAAATCTGCATGAAATGTAAAACAACACAAGCTCACAGAAATTATAAATCAAGGAATTAAGATTTTGAGAGATATATGCATTGCTCACTCAAGATTAATTTCTAGACTTGATACCTTTAACATTGACTGCCTTTTAAGAATTTAGAGTTTAGTTAAAGCCATTTTAGTAAATGCTCATGTATCGAGAGGCAATTAGAAAGATCTTACGAGTTTCAGGTTCGTTACAGAAGTTTCACTTTTAACATATGAATTAATTTATCATAAGTTTGCATTGTGTTCTTTTTTAGATATCTTCAGATTCTATAATTAAAAATTAAGCCATATCTGGATAAATTCTGAAGAAGTCAGTTAGAATGAGGCAAAAGATGACAAAATACATCATTTAAATAAATGTAACAATTTATTTGAAATCTAATTATTTTGTCTTAGCTATATAAGCATATATGTGAGTATAACACTTCAAAATACAACTCAAAATTTCACATTCATATCTGGAGAGGACCCTTCCATATATATATATATATATTTACTACACAATAATTTCATTTGTTCAGAATGAGGAACCCCATTTGCATGTTATCGAAAACCTTGTGCCATAGAACATTAATTTCAAAATATTTACTGTATCAAAGTTACATGTATCAAAATGTTCGACTATAGGTTTTCAGATAAGAACTGTAAATCGAAATTTCACATACATAAACACTTTGGTTTCTACTAATCCAAAATCAGCATGAAATATGTCAGTTCTAATTATGATGTCACATAAACATCATAATTTCTTAAAGCACTTTGATCTGCGCTCATCAATATTAGCATGGGAAAGTTGTTATCATAAACATTAGCACTAGAACTGATATTGAAATTCACGAATACTCATCATATGAGAATTTAAATATTTATTGTTAAAACAAATATCAGCGTCCGGAGATTTACTAAATTTATTTAAATTTATTCTTACAAATTCTGTTTTTAATAATTAATTTTAATGTAAAGTTTTACTTAGCTTGGCTATTTCTGGCAAGGCGACTTCCAACTGAGGGATTCAGAGGTTTCCCGACATCCTGTTATTTGTCCCATGTGCAAAGTCATGATTTCTTTCTTTTTTGAGGAGATCTTGTCGTCTACTGGTGGGCAATAGACTAAAGATTAGAGCATGGAGTTGGAGATACACGGCACAACTGGGAAGGAAGACTGGAAGGTTGATCATGGCTCAGGAGTTATTGGCGGATGTCGGGTAAGTACATCAACTTCAGGTGGACCACTGGCAAACAACGGGCGCATGACGCTCTAAAAGTAGCGTCTTTTACCGGCACCTTCCCTCTCGCTCTCAGTCTCTTAGGCTTGGCTTGAGAAAGCGCATCGGCGCAGGCGATTCGTAACACAGAACCGTGAGCACTACTCGTACCACGTAATATAGGTATATATAAGGGTATTTATATCTGTCCAGTCATGCATTACAATAGTATTTAGTTGACAATGATGCTTCGGCGTGGCAAACTGCCACCCAGGACTCTCGGATGCTGGCGTTGCATGGTTGAGTACTCCATCTAAAGTCATCGAACAGCCACCGACTATGACCTTCTTCTTTCCAACTTAAAACCAGTCCTTGGACAGTGTGTTACAGCATAGCTTGCTTCACTAACTTCTTTTCATTAAGTTTTCTCTCTGCAGTTAGGGGCCGCGGTGGCCTAGTGGTAAGGTCTCGGCTTTGAGACCGGAGGGCTCCAGGTTCGAGACTCGATTCCACTGAAAATCCGCCGTGTATGGGGCCTGTTGCACGTTAAATCATACTTAGTGGTCAAACGTCCTCCTGTTGGTGTGGCGTGGAAGTTTGGAGAGGGGGGTGCCAGCTCAGGTGTCGTCCTCGTCATCTGACCGAGGTTCAAAATTACGAGGTCCGTCCCAAAATAGCCCTCGTGTTGCTTCAAAACGGGACGTTAATATAACTAAACTAAACCAAACTAAACTCTCTGCAGTTAAAAAATCTCTTTTATTTTCTTACAGAAAGTTTTCAATCAAAAAATCCTCTCATCTCCCTCTACAGCGCCCCGTCCAGCCATTTTGAATCTCCCGGTCAAGTCGCCAATACCCTGCCAGCCGTGCCAATTTAGAAGCGAGGAAGGCTAGTTATAAAATTAAATTTTCCTCTACAAGCAGAGCCAAATTGGCTAAATGTTCTATGATTGGTTAAATCACGAACCTCCCCTGTCATCTTCAATCAATAGAAGAATTTTTATCTTAATTGGGATGAGGGGCTTAACCTTAAAAAAATATTGCGGCAAACTGTCACAGTAGAGCGGATGCATGGGCGTGGCATGTCATATGGTCAAAATCCAGTGGACATGCGTTTCCACCCGACCAAAAGAAACCGGCAGTCGATTCGAATCTCAAAGCAAGTCAGGGGTCAATAAAGAATGTACACTTTTCCGCTCTGGAAAGAAACCGGGGACATCTGTTTCTTTCCGTAACTTTCCGAAAGGATTCGGTGTGTATTTGAACTGAGAAGTTGTGGGTTCGAAACTCAAGATCAGGTGAAAGAAAGGGGGGGGGGGAAAGAAAACCAGCCAAGAACTTGTTTTTGCAGAGAGCTTTGCGTGTTGAAAAAACATTAGACAATGTTTCGGATACAGAACACAGGGAATGCAAGTTTTTAGTTAAACACCGAAAATCATTAACATTCAGGATTAAAATAAATGCGGATTTTTAAATATAAAATGTAGAAATTTGAATTGGTTTATAAAAAATTGTATTTCAGCGAGTAAATGCAAAAAGAATTGTCAATGCAACATGACACTCGGGATTCATATGCCCGCCTACAGTTTATATACGCATGAAGCAAGATGCACTGAAAACATGAACTCTCAAAATAAAACCTCACGGAAAACAACATATTTAGTTAAAACCCTATTTGAGAGATTTAATTTTCCCTGTTTCTTTGGAAGAATTACCAAAACCCGAACACAAAGCCATCAATGTTGCATTGTTGAGGGATCTATATTGCATTCTTGCAACTTTCAACAATGAAAGAGAAAGGCGCAATTAAATATTTGTTTAAACAAAGAAAACGGTGATTGAATTGCACTGCAACAATGAAAAGTATTGTTGTAAATTAATTTTTAATTAATATCTTTTTTACTAATTGAAATTTCAGAATTTAAATGGTCAAAATGGATTCCTTGGATTATTCCTCATATTTTGGTACTTTCGGCGCGCTTCTCCGTTGAGCGGTTCGTGAGAAGATAACCTCACTTACATACATACCCGTCGAATTTTAATAGTATAGATATTTGTCTTTGAAAAGAGTTTATTCCCTCTGGTCTATTTGAATTTTGATTTTTAAATCTTTTCACAATTATTGTGATTCAAGTTTCCTTATCTATTCTTACTTATCTTGAGCCAATAAAAGTAGTCTCTGACAGAATTATGAAATTATTATGAGTTTCTATTAGATTACAATCTCTGCACTCACCTCTCCCCAACCTAACCACTGAAGTAGTTTCTACATAGTCTTTATGACCTCTTTTTCGCATGAGTAAAGTGAGACTCAAGATCTGCTTGTAGTTGGATAACTACGTCAATTGTGATTTATTAAGGGGAGGACCAACCGTTGTCCTCCCCTTAAGTTCTGTCCTCTCCTTAAGTTAAGTTCTGTCCTCCCTCGAAAAGTGTACAATAAATAATGTTACAAATATTTTTCTTATGCATTTATCATATTAAAGCGTATTCTGTATTATTTTTGCAAAGAATAAAATGTTTCTTTTATGTACGATATTTTTTTATCTGCCCATCGTAAATTTATCACTTCAAAGGGGAATATTCAATTCTCTCCTCTCTTCAATGATCTTAAAAGTCAATTATCCGTTAATTTTCTGGTGTGTGTATGTTGTGTGTACTGTAAATAAATACTTTCGGTAAAACTAGCTTACATTTTCTGTGTGCTAATCGACAATTTATTGTTTAAATTATCTGGGATTGTAAAAAAAAGATATGAATAGTATTTTAGCAAACTAGCAACTATTACAATACTTTCTCTTTGTATAGTTGTATACGAGAAAGTAAAAAAACTATAATTAACAACACTTACATAAACTTTCTGCAATCATGAATGACTCAATGCTAGGACAAGAGCCTCTTTCATGGTAACCTAAAAACTTATGAAGGAAACAAATATTAGTTCTGGAATTTAAATAACATTCATTTGGGTGTGTCGTTCTCTGACACACTGTCACATAAATCATCTCGCCACAGCATCATATCAATCTCAATAATTTATTCCAAAAAAACCCAGCTTTTTTGATGGATGATCGATGAAATTAATACTAAAATATGTATTCTCAAATCTTAAGAATGAGGTTTAGAGAAATATAATTCTATTTATTTCAAAACTAAGTGGGAAAAGTCACTTTCTCCAAGAATAACTAATAATAACTTTCTTTACGAATAACTGAAGTAAACTCAATCCATTGTTAGAAGAAATAAATATTCAATTCAATTGAGTATTGTGGAAATATCAAGCTCTCTTTAGCCGAAATATTAAATGAAAAACGAAATCATCGGATTCTTCTAAGAAACGGAAACAAAATCCAATTCCTGAATTAATAAGCAGAAGCTAATTCAGTACAAAATAAATTACATCACGACCATGGTCGATTCCTTTTCGTTTTGACGGAAAATGATACAGCTAGATGAAATACTGTTCTCCTAACTCAACCAGCTCCCTTTTTTAGCCAATTGAACATGAAAAAATAACAACAGCGTTGTCCAAATTACAACGAATTGTGTTCTTCATAATGACATGAAATCCTCAATTATGAAGAACAAGTCTGTAGGATGTTCAGAAGAAATGCAACCAATAAAATTATTCTGCAGATATTAAAGTTAGAGCGCGGTAATGTTTTGAATTAAAACATTTCTAGATTTTTTTCCTCCAATATTGTTATAGTTTTTGATCGGCGGAAGTCTGCTCAAAGCTCCTTGTATTGTGTTTGAATTGATTATTATATTTCTTTATAATATAGGAAATGACTATTATTAAATTTCGGAACCTTTTCAACATATATTTTTATTTGAACTGAAACAAAACACCCACACATTAATTTACCGGATTGGAAAGGCATAAAGGCGTTGGAATGCTGTAAAGCTGGAAATTTATGGATAGACCGCTCCAGGAAATTTGGAGCGCATCGTTCCAAAACATGTAGTAAATACCAAAATCTGCTGAGAATCGATGTGGTACCGTTGGAAACTGTGGTCCTTCATCTTCGTTCGTTATCCATTCGTAGCGTTGAGTCATAAAACTGAAATGCGACTATGGTGAAGGGAAGCGAGGCTCTCTCACAAAAGCAAAAACCACAAAATGTAGACCCATGGGGGAGGGGAAGTGAGACTCTCTCTCGCAAATGCGGAGTAGGGGTCCCATTTTGAATGCGAGAGGAGGAGTAGGCGCAGTAGCCCTAGGGGAACGAAGTGACAGGTAATGTGGATTAACTTGGAGCCTCCATAAATAACCCACTTAAATCGATGGGCTAAAAATTGGAACAGTGTGGAATGCTACCAAGCTATTTTACTTCGAGTGGTCTCACCATGAATGCCCAGCTTAATAGTGATTGCCGACTATTTGCAATGATGTCAAAAATCGTAGAGCCACAGTCACATGGCAAATGTAATGGCGCATGTCCAACATCTAACTGCACGTTTCTACAACGTCAAAAATCAAATTTTATCCACTAAACAGGCACCATGATGTAATTTTAGCCCAACTACGCATTGGTCACACTCGTCTAACACACAATTATTTACTCTTTGCTAAAGCCTCTCTAATAATGTAGCCACTGTAGGGATTTTGTAACTGTTCTCCGGTTTTTAAAAGAGTTCGAGATTTTTCTAAAATTTCTTGGAAGTACTTCAATTCCAGTAACATTAATTTGGACTTTTTATAGGGTGAAACACTTCCTCCTAATATTTTATCTTATCCTAAGGATGTTGGCGTCGTTCCTGAAATTAAACTTTTAATCTTTTATCGTTTTGGTTTTTTACTTCATGGTCCATTGTTTGTATTTTGGATATTTCACTTTAAAACATTTGATTAACCACAATTTCGGCTCAGCATATTCTGTTTCAGGATCTTGCCCCAGAAAATTCAAATCCAATCCAATCAGAAATCAAATCTTGGTGATGAATAAGCTCTATGGCAAGAAGATCTTCTATTAGATAAATAACTATTTTTAATACATGTATCCGAAAAATAAGTAAATATATAAATTGGCATTCGATAATTACTTTTGACTAATTGAAAGCAAGTGTCCGATAGGTAATTTCCAAATCCACTTTGATTCAGAGTAATCACAGCCTGCCATCAAGTCTTTGTATCCACAATCGCTTCAGATGAATTCACAGGCAGATGTCCAGCTGCCGTCTGTGTTTGGTTGTGGTCATTATCTTAATTTCTTCCCTTCCACCAAGGAGGAAATTAAATAGCATATGCCTTCGTGGAAAGCAAAAGGCTTTTGTCTAGTTTCACTTTGGTGAGATGAATTGAAGATAAAGAGATCTCCTTTATGAGTTTCCTCTACTGTAAACGATATTTCGCAGTTTACGAATAGGGCAAAGTGCTTGGGGTTATTTGAAGGAAATCAGTTTTAAATTAATATTTCTTGATGCTGTGTCATTTCACAATAAGAAAATAATTTTTTACTGTTATAAGTCTACTGATATTTACTGCCTGATTTAATCCAATCAAAGGCAATCAAATCAATCTCTCAGATCACATGCTTGCCTTTATCTAAATTATTTTAATCTTTAATTTTTATTGTAAAGTGCCTGAAATATATTCAATTTTTACATATTATTTTATTTCCACAGTCTTGTAAAAGCATTTCCTGGAAATCGTTTACTTGGCAAATACTGTACATTTTAGTGGCCATCGTTCACAGTTTTTGAAGGAAATTCACTATTCACTAAAAATTTATTTTTTATTGAACATTTACTATAGTATATAATTTAAAAAATGAAAATAAAGAAATAAATAGAAGAAGATAATAACTTACAACTTCGGGCACGGTGATCTTATAGATAGAAATTATAGTTACTAGTAGTTGGAAAAGGGTGGCTGAAGCCGAAACTTCTTTAAGCCCCACTCCTCGAAGGATTAAGACTGAAAGGAGATGGCCTATAGGAAGAAGATGCGTAGGCTACAGAAAGATCTATATATAGATGTGAAACCACTGCTAACCAATTTTAAGGTGGAACGCAAAAAATACCCACGTGTTCTGAGAGATCACCACGCCTAAAGGAAGTTTAAAACAATAATTTGTAAAATGTTTTTTAAATATTAGATGACAATTAGTTAATCAAAATATTAAAATGTCATCCCTAGTTTGTAAAAGAATTTTCCTTAACATGTGGGAGATACAGCTATACGAACGGATAAAATTTTTATTTTGATTTTTGGCAATTATTCAAAAATATGTTCTTGTGAACTAAAATATATGTTTTTTTCCATACATTCATACGATGAAGGGAACTTCTTACTATCCAGAATCATTCATCAATTTATAAAGTTCAAAATATAAATTTTCACATATTTTTGAAATGTAAAAATCAATTATATGGAGTTTCTACACTATTTTTCTGTTTATAAGGGGTATTTTAAAAGTTTGTTTGCCTTTAAATGCTAAATGAAAAAGAAAATTCCGAAACTTCGATAAGTGTTTTACTAATCATAATGAAAATTTTACAGAGCTGTTCATTTATTGATTTCTATAAACGGCTAAGACTCTAGGTATTTCTAATTTTAGTTTGAATGTTAATTATTTTGCCCTGCTTGATTCAAAGAACGCTCACTGTATGGCTTTGGTGGAGAGTTAACATGTTCTCTGGAAAGGAATCTTTTGTATAATTTTTAAAATTTAAAACTTATTTTGATGGATATCCAAATATTCATAAAAATAATAATTTTCAAACAGTTGACTTCATTATCTTGAAATATAAATAGAAATTTTGTAAATTTATATTTTAGTAAAATACATTATATTTACGAAAAAAGCAATTTACTACAAAGTATTTTCCTTTATAAAAACTATGCGTCTATTAATACCGAGTAATTTTTTACACTTATTTCAACACAATGATTTAAATTTGTAATAGATGCAACACTTTTGTACTGAATTTGATTTCTGTGGCTGTTATACAAATTTAAAATGTGCAAATGACTTGAAATCTAGAAAATTCTAGTTGTCTTAAGATTCTCCCACTTTTGCACTAATAAGTCCCAGAAAGAGTTTTTGCATCTTCTGAATTATTACATAGAAATTATTTACTTATTCAGGAAATGTCATTTAATTCTTTACGAATTTGAGATAATAAAGAATAAAAATGAGTCGCTGGTTCACAATTTAGCTACATAGGTATTTTTCATTCGAGTCAAACTGCTAAGCAATAAAACTGCTCTTACACAACTTCTTGAATGTTTCTTCAATGTTTAAATCGTAAAATACTTCCTCTGGGTGACATTAGAGGCGAGACTTTCACGTTCTCCATGTTTTTCTCTGTAAAATATCAAGTCGGTTAAAATAATGCATGCATGCAATATAAACTTTCTGAGGTTTAGAAGCTCTCGAATTTCCCCTAAGTTTACGGAATTTCAGTAAAGATGTGTCATGATGCTCTCTGTGTTATCTATTCAGAAATGTGAAATACAATGCTATTAATTCACATTTTACAATGATAAATTGCAAAAATCTTTACAAGAAAATGAAATAAGTTTTGAGTTTGAGTTTGGTTTTGTGGCGCAAGAGCCATAGATTTGACCATGCTGCGCCAAACTATATAGAGATCCTTCAAAATAAAAGTATGCAATTAAAGATTAAAAAAAACAATGGTAAGAAAATACAAAAGGAGCACTGTTTAAATATGTAGATAAAAGCCAATTGTCCGCATAAAAGCAAAAAGTTTCACATGTGGAGTCTTGCCGAGTAAAAGAGATAAATCAACAGAATTGACTCTAAAAAAATTTAAACGTTGGGAGTTAAAATTTGGACATTCAGACAGTATGTGTTGGACTGACATACTGCAATTGCATTGGGAACACATTGGTGCCTGTTCTCCTAATAGTAGATGGCGATGGGTGTATCGAGTGTGATCCACTCGCAGTCTTGTGAGAAGCGTATCCGCTTTCCTGTTCATTAGAGAAGGCCAAGGTTGCACGTGGGGTTTAACAGCGCGAAGCTTGTTCTCCGTCTCCGTGTCCCACTGTCTCTGCCATTTTGAATAAAAGAGTACTTTTGTATACTTTTTAAAATCAGTCAAAGGGACTGTAAAATTAGTTGAAATAAATTTTAAAAAATTAAATAAATTGCTGTGATGAGGACGCCACATTTGCAGACTTAAGCACATTTATGACCATTTGACTGCTTACACAATCCTTTATATTCAAATACTAAAAACTAAGTGATTAACCTTCCGTCAGGCGCATGTAATCTGTGAGATGAAGCACCAATATTTTTTTCCAAAAGTGCGGGTTTTACCGAGAAAGGTATGGAACCTCTATACAAATTGGTAGCTTCCTGGCTCCCGACAACTCTCTGGTGTCGTACTTTATTCTCTAGCGCTCTTTTGGTGCACGTGAGGGGCACGTTCATCCGGTAGATGAGTTGCGCCCGATTACGTTTATATTTTTGATTTCAGAAATTTTAATCAATATTTCTTTTTATGTACCTGCAAAAATTAGTATACATGTGTCCCAGCCCCTAATTCAATGATATAGATTGTTACTTTCAATATAAAGTTTAAAAATGTCGAATTATTTCAGGTTCACAACGACAACAGTGTTGTCATTGATGCCTTGACCTTACGGGAAAACAAACGTCCTGAATTCCGCGTCATATTTTTAGTTCAAATTGCAAGGAAATACAAAAAAGTTATTTAAAAACGCAAATATAACTTTGTATGATGGAATAGTTCAGTTTGATAAGATTTCCTTAAGCCTAAGTATAATTTAACTTTCAATCTCGCAGATGAGTTGAGTCCGAACATGTTAGTATTTCTATCGAAAGTTAAGATGTATATGGACTTAATTCTAAGTAAGTATAAAATTTCACGAGGAATATTTCTTTCTCAAATTAAACTCTATTTATGCTGCCTATTTTTAGTTATGCAAAATGAGAACAATAATTGGTTAATCACATTTTTTTTCCAGCCGTACTGAAGTTTCCTCGTCAATTATTTCTCCTACTGTGATTGCCAGTATTTCAATCATGCAATATAATTTTGTTGAACAAAGTGTTAAAGCTTATGTTGACAGTTATACTTTTTAAATGTCCATCTGGATATTTTTTACAATAAAAGAACTTGAAAAAAAGATTTTCTTGCATTATAAAAAATTTGAAAGAAACTTTAAACAATATTTGTTGATATAAAAGTTGGATAATTTCAAATGTATTATTTAGTTTAGGTATGTCAACTTCACCTTATGTTCTCCATAATTTATCCACCATGAAACTTAGTCCAAGGAAGAAATTCAAGGCCAACTAATGTTTTCTCCCGAATATCTGTCAAAAGGCGTTAAATCATGCAAATACGATAAAAAATGATAAGCCCAATGATTCAAAATTTGAAGTATCGAGGATAATATTGCATTTCGGAATTTCATATCACACAACAGTGAAAAAATATGTATAAGTAAAAGGCGCTGAATATGCATTTTGGATTGGATTGTCACCTTTCGAAATCCAAGAAATACATTTGGTAAACTGCAATTGACAGATCAAATATGTACAATATCTCCTGGTGACGCTTCAGCAAACAGTAGCATCTCCCAAATTCAAGATGCATCAACAGGAGAAAATCAAACAATTTTTTTCGCGAATATTAGCATAAGTCAAGAATATAGTGTTTCCAAATCTCTCTGAAGTGCCTAAAATAGCCTTCGATGCATTGGATTTCCTATTATTTGCCCACACACAGCATTGCTCTGAGGTATCATGAAATATCTCATATTTCTCTTTTTTTCCTATTTGAATCACCGGGAGCAAATAGCCTTTTTCTCGAAGCTTAATATACTACGTTAGGAGTAAAACAATAGGGAGTGTATCGATTTGTATGATTTTTATTTTGACTGCGCTTATGTTGTAATAAAGATTGATTTGCTAATTCGAAATTTGACCAGAATAAAGATTACACTTCAATTAAAAACGACTGGGTCTAAAATTAAGTACAGCAAAAGAAAACGAAAGTTTTTATGCTAAAAATAGCAGCCGTGATTAATTTTTGATATTTAACCGCTTTACAAAAATCTTTTTAAATAAAAATAGAATTCATAAATATGTTGTTCGTTATAGATTAGTTTAGTTTAGTTATATTAACGTGTATAATACCACCTCCTAATTTTCAAGCGCGGGCTGGTTTATAAGTTATAAAAATCTTTAAAATAAAAAATAAATTTTGAAACTTTTCGTGCCAATTAGTTAAATAGTTCAATTTTTATTACCAAAAGACACAAAAATATTTTGAATCCATAGCAACACTTCGTATATAAGCTAGTACATAATAAACAAATAATAATCAGTTTTAATCAATAAATAATTATTATAATTTAAGAAATATATAATTTAAAAATAATTCTAGCACAAGAATAAGAAATTTTAATAATTAAACAGCATACATCACTTTTGCAATATTACAGCAGTTTTGCAATAAAACTTCAAAATAATTAGTGCAAATCACATCCAATGTGCTCGAAGTTTGTGTTTTTTAAAAAAGAAATAAGTATTTTATTGCTTTTTTGATTGAACAAATTGCATATCAATAAAATCCTCCAGTGAAATAACTACCTTATAAAATTATTCATATACGATAGCTGAGGGCACAAATACTGTCGTATTTCACAAAGGAAAACAGTTCGAAAGATATTATATTACAATTTTTAGTTTCATTTTCAACTTAATCCTCCAAACAAAACAAACTAAAATCATAAATGATACTTTATTATTATGCTAATAGGAAATTCAAGGGAGATAGATCATAAAAAAGTTCGTATCACCGACGAATTCAAATTTGAGACTTTCAAATTAGCCAGGTTGAATTGAATGTCTTTTCTAACTTTTATTTTCAACAGAACAGAGTTTATTGTACATTTTCGATAAATTTATTTATGAATGTTATATCATAGCGTTCCATTATTGTATTTATCTGAGTCCTATATCGGTTCCTTAATGAGCTGTATACGAACCTCTAAATTTGGCATATTTCTTCTTAAATTTCAATTCTTTGTCTTTTATTTCATTACATGGCATATATTTTCTACATTCAAGGTTTTTTCCGATCATTCTGTAGCTCAGTCTAGCCAGCCTTCTTAAGAGAAAGTTCCAGTCATCGCCGAGGGAGCTGTTAGAAGCCAGACATCTTTATTATTCCGCCAGCAGAACCTGCATCCTTAATCAGGCAACCTGTCTTCCTCGTACTCGAGGAAGATCATTTGTAGGTATTTTCCAAAGCAATAAATAAGTACTCATAAATTTCACAGATTAAATAAAGGGTATTTCAATAAATAAAGACAGGGAGAGGAAAATATGCAAAATATTTCAAGAATGAATAATAAAATGTATGGATAAGTATCTTATGAACTGTCTATTTAAAGAGTTTTGCATGCTCCAAACAAGACTGAAGAAGCATTGCCAAAAATGTATCATTGGGGTTTTTTTAACATTTGCGAGAATTTTTATTTCTTTTGAGGTAAAAGACGTTAAATGTTTTCTTTGAATTCCCATATATGCTCTAATGTTTTTAATATCTGACGGTTTTTAAAATTTTTATTTGTCTTTTGCTTTCTGATTTTCATTTTATGCTGTTCCAAGAACTGTTTATTTTTCATTTGTTCTTTGAGGTGGTTCAGAACTTTTGTTTTTGCTGTTGCTTTGCTTACATTTTATGTAATGCATTTTTAATGTGATGTTTTGTTTTTCTGTATTGTTATTGTGTTTTATTCCCGCCATTTCTGGGTTAGCTGTGTCGGCATTGGAAAATAGATAAAATAAATGCTTTAGAACAGCCTGTTGTATTTAATGAAATATGAAAAGAAAACATATTATTCCAAAATAATATATTAATTAAAACCGGGGACTTAAAAAAATCCCCGTTTTAAAGAATAGGTTTAAATATCATCTACCCAGAATCATAATCTCTTTTCTACACGTTTTTATTGAAGTTGCCTCGTTTTATGTTCGTGAAGATGGAATTTAGTAATCGGTTTTCATTCATTTCTTGATGCACATTTTTTCTGAAATCTTGTACAGTTGTGTGTTCTCAATGACAGTGCAACATTTTCATGTTTTCATATTTTAATTATCAGAAAATCTGTTTAAATCATATTTTGATACCATGTAAGTAGCGCCCGTTAATTGTGACTTGTAGAAAAACCTGATTTTAAGATTCCTTTATATTTGGGATACTGATTTTTGAAATATGTTGAAAAACTAAGACTGAATTAAGACTTATACTAAGAACTAAGAAGACTAAAAAGAATTGACACTGATAAAATTAATAAAGATAAAAAAGTTTAAAAAGTACTTTTATCACTGTATTAAACAGTATAAATTATTTTTTATCAAATATATGATCGTCGAAATAGAATAGTAAAACCATGAGGTGCTGAGTACAACACTATGAAAGAATTAAACCACAATGAATATCATAAACAGGAAAATTGTTAAGTATCGTTAAAAAATTAATGTATATTATAAATGAAATTGAAATTCCAGTTAGTTGGAGTATTCCTATCAACACTTTACGCTCTTACGAATTTATTTTGTCTTCTATATTTATATGAAAAATACTTTCTCTTATTTAAAATACTTATAAAAGTACATTTTAAAAAGTTTATTATATTCATTATTAAAATAGTACATAGTATTCTGTAACGTAAATTGACGGAATGAAATATTGAGGCTTTAAATGTAATATTTAGTTTTCATGTATTTCAAATTCTTCTAAAAGATCTATTCACGTTCTATCTAAAAACGAAATCGAAACAAATTCAGTCAATTTTTTAAGAAAAAAATAAAAACTTAATTCTTTCGTTGGTTACATCTCTGTAAACTAAATAATCAAATCTATGCGACTCTAGTTTATTTTCAAAGTGAATTCTTCAGTTTGTATTTCTGATCTGAAAAGGGTAGCTGAAATAAAAATCGGCTTAGCAGATGACTAAGACTAGCCATATTTATTGAAGAGTTTTATTTTTAATCCGAAATACTTCAAGCATCCTTTGAAACTTTGAAGTACTTCAAACCTCCTTAGAAATGAATCCTTTAATAATCAACTTCTTAAGCAGTTAGGATTTTCAAAATTAATTCACTCTTTCTTTAATTATTTAAAAGGCATTTCTAGTTGATTTCCCTTATTATTCAACATCTTGTATCTGAATGGCAGTTGTTTGAATTTTGATTAAAATTTGGTTACGTTTCTAGTTGATATTTCTAGTTGATTTCCCTTATCATTCAACATCTTGTATCTGAATAGCAGTTGTTTGAATTTTGATTAAAATTTGGTTACGTTTCTAGTTGATATTTCTAGTTGATTTCCCTTATTATTCAACATCTTGTATCTGAATAGCAGTTGTTTGAATTTTGATTAAAATTTGGTTACGTTTCTAGTTGATATTTCTAGTTGATTTCCCTTATAATTCAACATCTCGTCACTGAATGGTAGTTGTTTGAAATCTGATTAAAACTGGTTACTCTTTTGAAGGAACTTGAATAAGGTTACACAAATATCCAATGAAATGAAAATCAATACAGCTACCCAAACTTCTACGTAAGAAATCGATATTGTTCAATAAGAGAAACCGAATTCAGAGACCCGAATGGGCTTGTACGCACCAGAATAACGCTGAGGTGGCAGAATGTAGATATATTTCTTAAGTTCGCTTAAGCTACGGAAATATATAGCCAGGGTTCATAAAAAAAAGCAAGTTAATTTTTGTCGAATCCTACCTTTTTCAGAAACCGGTTAAAGCGCCTGTATTCGTCTGCTTACAAAATATATAGTAAAATCAGCAGAGTAAAATGTCGGAACTTTTTGTAAATTGTATAGAATTTTAAGGGTAAAAGAACTAAACGTTAAACCTTTAAAGCATACGAGATGCATTTGTCCCAAATACGACTTCTACTTCTATAACTAAATAATTCTCTAAACAGTAAATAACAAAAGTAAAGAAATAGACAAGTTTCAATATGTTGGCTGAGTAGATATTTTTCTCTATTCTTAACGATTTTTATTATGATTAATCTGTTGCGTCTTCATTATTAATACATGGAACCAGTTCTATGTTCCGTGATATATTTAATGTGTCTTCATTTTTATTATCACACGAAATAAAGTCTATAATTCTGAAAAATATGTATAGATCAATTAAAACAGTTATTTTGTTTTAAAAAATATATTATAGGACAGCGGAACTTAGCTAATTCGAATGTTTAGAATTTGAATTCGAGTTTTGGTTAATTCGAAGTCAAATTAATCGAATTGTTTTCTATGCTTTCTGAATTGTTTATTTTAGTTAAATACTCAAGGAAATACTTTTAAATCTTTAATTCTCTAGAGGAATTTAGAGCTTTATAGTGTTTTCAGTTAAAAAATCATAAAAAAATTCATTTTTTTAAAAACTCTAAACATGTTAGATGTGCATTTTACTGTTTATTTTGAAGTTTTCTTGTATGATTATGTAATTCAAACTTCCGTGCGACGTTTGCTTATTCAAATTGCTTAAGGATTTATTGAAATTATTATTTTTATAATTATTAAAAAGTATTTAAATTCATTATTATTTATTAAAATTTCTTATGTTTATTTATTTATAATGTATTATTTATGAAAAATATAACTCATAAAAATAAATCTTAACTGCTGTTTTTATTTTTCAAATTGTCGTTTTCTCTTGTTCTGAGACCAAATTTCCGGATTTTTATATCAATCGAATTTATATTATTGTCTCGTTTGTTTTGAATAATCCAAGTTCTAATATATTCATAACAGCTACTTTTATTCAGATATTCTATACATCGCACATAACATAAAAAATGATAAATTAATAAATATTACAAATATTAAACATATTTAATTTGTTTTAATTCAAAATGAATTCATTTAATTATATTTTATAAAAATTACATTTTCCAGATCCTTCAGTCTTCTATGAACGATAGTGTTCAAAAAGTGACTGATCGAAGCAATAGATAAAAGAAATAATGTGCATGTTCCTATTTCTTAATTAAATTTGATGTTAGTTCTAACTATTAACTATACACATTAAATACATATAAATTTCAGGAAAACTGTTTCTTGTTCATTTTTCAAATAAAATCTCGTTATTCATGAGTATATAAAGTGATTTTGGATTTTCATTTCTTTGAAAATTGTTTAGAAATATGAAAATGCGTCACTTTCCAGTAAATTTAATTATTTTCGATATTCTAAATCTTCAGTAAGCTATAATTATTCCATTATATGTAAATAATCTTCTGCTAAATATATGCCACTAATTCTTAAAAAGAAGCAATTAAATTAGAACATTTTAAATTTATCTGAATAAATGAAAATTTACTGATAGACGGAGTTTAAATTTGATTTTAGAAGCCTACAATCTAATAATGTATTTACTAACCTACCAACTAATGTGGAATGCCTCATCATTTTTTATTACATTTGAAAATGCTTGTATAGTTAAACGAAGCAGATGCTTTTTGAAATCCGCCAAAATGCCCTTAATTGAAGCCATCAAAAAAGTAAATGGAGTGTAATACTGATTATGGTCTATTCAAACATCCGAATGATCAGAGTGAGGTTTTCACAGTTGCTACATTAAAATTAAAACATGTCAAGAAACATTTATGAAAGTAATTTCTTTTAAATAGTTATTGGCATATAATAAGAATTTTAATTTTTGTCTTACTGTAAGATGAACTATTACTCTTAACAGATTTGATCGAAATTAATTCAACAGTTTTTTCATGGCTGCCAAAACTCTTTAACTTTTCATTTTAGTGGAAAGACTAGCGAACTTTGCGCTTTAATCTCTAACTGTAGTCATGGTTTCTGTATAATGGAAACATGTAATATAATCACGATTCTGAGACTTCTAAATTATCAATTTTAAAAATCACAGGACATGGACATTTTACATCCGAGTTATAATTTGTCAATCTAAAGATCTTTGACATTAAAATATACGAAAGTTTCTGTTTTAATCGTTCCCTATTTTTAACTGAATCCTTTATATTGTATATTTTTTCACTCCATAATTTCTTTTAGCTTAAAATATTTTTTAAGAAATTTGTTCATGTATTTGGGACATGTTTTTTTTTATTCTGTTGCAGCTGAATAATGAATGCTTGATTAATGACGAAGTTAAGTATTCTGTAATTCTGTTCATGCAGCCCTCAAGAACAGCCACTCATGCAATCAGTTTGTGGAATTGTTTCATGAATTCAGATGACAAAATTTTACTACAGCCGTCCACAATCAAGTGAAACGCACCAATAGAAAGTGATATCCATTCAAAACTCTACCTGAGATAACCCAAGCATGTTGAATATTAAATGTTGCTAGAAACCGAAGCCGATGATGAAGTAGCAATTCAGAGAACATCTCTTTGCATAAGATTACAGGATCTATTCCCAGTAAAGTTGGTGGCTTCGTGTGGTGTCTATGGCGTATAATTATGCAGCATATTAAAAATTTTAAATACTTATTCGACGCAGATCCTTTGGAAGGGCGGGTGTAATTTTTTGACATGAAAACGTCTTTCCGCTCGTTACAGTGATAGTCGGTCGGACTTTCTTCTGTGACAAAATACCGTCAGATTTGAATCGATAATAACTACGAGTCTACTAATGCGAAAAGAATGGGATCCACAACGGATAGATCATATCTATAAGAGTTTGTCTCATAGTATTTGTTCTGCCTGTGACGTCATTGTACTAGTGTAAGCGCATGCGCGTGATTGTTATGAATTACCTTTATGTAAGGTTATAAATAAGTGTAGCGTGGAAACGCGTTTAGCTAGGAGGTTGATTCTGGTGTCATTTTAAAGAGATTGAGGAGTATTACTAGGACCCAAAGTGAGGCAATGAAAATATTTAACAGAATATAAGTAAAAATCGGTATTAAATTGAAACTTTCAAACTCTGTGTGTTTTTTTTTATTATAACATGCAGAGTTTTCTTTTGAATTGTACGAAACTTACAGAATACTTGACAATACGTAAAAGAAATATTGTATTAAAATTTGAATTCAAAGATTTGAATATTACGGGAAAAATGGGAATTTGTAGTAAATAGTGTTTTACTGAGCATACGCGAGATGTAGTTCTATATACTGTCAACAGATGGCGCCATGAAAAGCTGCTTTAAATAAAACAAAAGAAAGGCGCAGTTAGGGTCCGCGCCATGGATTTTTCGAGAAAACGTCGGTATAAAATCATAAAAAAGTTAAAACCCGACTACGAGACCGATTTCATCGATTTCTTTATGGAGAAACTCATGACTCTGAGATAAGTCATCATTGGTCATCCGCCCCCATCACCCTCTGTTTCCCAAAAATATCCTAAAATATAACATTGACAAAGTCCCCCAGCATCAAAAAATGGACCGATACTTTGCAAGTACAGCTATGAGCTATTAATATTACGGATGAACAGTCGCCAAAGGCGGCTAGTTTAGTCTAAAAATTTTAAATGATCACTCTCAGGAAAACGATAGGATTCACCGAAATAAACAGACATTCATTTATTAGCACCCTCATCGCTGGTTGTCTTTGTCTAATTTTGATGCACAGCCTACCCCTGAGGCAAGCAAGCCGCGATCTCAGCTTCGACACCAATATACCAAGAGTACCAAGTGTCGAATGTTGATAAAAAAAACAAAAGAAAAGCTCATTTCGGGTCTGCGCCGTAGGTTTTTCGTGAGAACGTCGGGATAAAATCATGAAACAAGTTTCTCGTATTAATATGTAATTTAATTATCAATCTCTTTAATACAATATTTACACAAAGTAGTATAATGGTTACAGAATAGATAAGTGTTAGTTATCGCATGTAGAAAGAGTCTGTGGTAGCTTGTGATTTATGATGACCACTGATGACTTATCTCAGAGTCATGAGTTTCCCCATAAAAAAATCGATGAAATCGGTCTCGTGGTCGGGTCTGGGGGCAGGTTCTTTGGTTTTAGAATATTTATATCTTTTAAAATTAATCCCTCAAAATGATTTAAGATACTCAAACGCTGACGCTGTTGTTTAAAATAAAACTGCTTTTTGCTTGCGACTAGAATATTTTTTGTAGTTTCTGTGGTCCAACACCAGTCCTTCCTTACTAACAATGAGACTTTGATTTATCTGGTATTATAAATTAGTTTTGCTTATAAATGTGCTGGCATGGTTGTCTGTTTCGTTGCCATTTAAGCAACGCTACCAAGATGCCATCCCGAGAGGATTTACTCATAATAAAAAAAGGAATTTATTCAAATGTATTCCTTGCAAACTTACATAAATCTGATTAACTTAAAAATCAAAACGAATAAGCCAATTCCATTACTTACCTCCTAAAACATTTTTCTAACTCATATTCATTTCACATAGTAACCATGAATGAGGAATTCAGGAAGAAAAATAAAGTCATTAACTTCTTAATCTGATTAAAGCAATAGCTCAGTTTTAAAAATGATTTAATCCACTTTTCTTTAATAGGTAAACCAAATCAATGAGTATCGTCATCAAAATCGTCCTTCATTTGCTTTTTTCAAATGCAAAAAAAGGATTTCGTATTGAGAAACACAGATTAGAATTAAATTGTCTATGTTGTGAAAATATGGTTTTATCAAAATTCCGTTTAATGAAATAATTTCTTTTAGAATTGGAAATTATCTTTTACACGTGAATTACTAGTATTAATGTGATACAAAGATAATTCTTTTTTAATACCTTTTATTTTTTGTAAACCTTTTCACGCTAACAAAAAAAATGTCTGCAAATTTTCTTGCGATTGATCGATTTTATTAACATTCTCTTTTGAAACTAGTATAGTGCTTAAAGGGGACAGATATCGCAACTGAGTGTCAAAGTTTAGAAATATTTATTATAAAACCTTTTCACGCTAACAAAAAATGTCTGCAAATTTTCTTGCGATTGATCGATTTGATTAACATTCTCTTTTGAAATTAGTATAGTGCTTAAAGGGGACAGATATCGCAACAGAGTGTCAAAATTTAGCAATATTTATTATAAAATTTGTTGCTATCCTTTTTCAATTTACCCTGACTATAGACGCTAAAGAGAAATGAAAACAAAATCCCAAACCAAATGCTGGTAACTTTTAGAATAATGGAAATTCTTTAATTATTCATTTATGTATTTCCTGCTGTTCTTATATTAATATATCCCAGTGTGACCCCGTGTTCATTTTAATGGACAATTGTGTTTTCTTTGCAAAAAAAGTTTCTTTCTATTTAAAGCCCTTAAATTCTGCTGTCCATTGCTTTGGATGGTCTCATGCTGCCATCTATTAATTATGTATAATTAATTATATGAGCTATTTATATTAAATTTATTATTTATTACTTATATTAATTAATATATAATTAATAAATAAATTATATACACAGTGTTATATATACCTATCAAGAGTATTAATCTCGATTTTTGTGAAAATTGGTTGGAAAATATTCCTTTGTTTCTCAAGAGGGCAAAGTTGCAAGTGTTTTAAGTAAAAATGCGAAAATACGACGCATACTTTTTTTGGCTTTTGAATTATATGTTATAAATAAACGATACTGCCATTAAAATATATATTTTCATTGAATTGAGAAAATAAAGGACGAGATTTGGGATATATCATTCACCTCACTTTTCTATCACAAACGATCTCCATTTTGCATTTATAGTCTTTCATACATAATCACTTTGGATGAAATTGTCTGCTTTTCTGGCCTTTGCTAATCCGTCATTCTTTAGGCAGGACCACCATTTTCTGGGATAACCCAGTATTGATTAACAAGATATTTTCAAAAATTCCTTAACTCTTTCTCATCGAAAGATGGGGTCTAGAAATTTCGCCTTAAACCGAGAGAACGCGCGCTTCCTTAGCGAACACTAAGACTAACTAAAATTCAATCCTGCGCTGTTAAAATCATTATATTTTTTGTTGGAAAAATAACGCTTTTGACTTTTAGACATTAAGAATACAGTGCTTAACACAAATCAAATCTACTCCATTATTATCCACTAATAAAGCATGGATTTCTAGAGGTTAATTTTTCGCGCATCTATTTCACAGTTTGGTGCACATTTCTCAATAAATATATTTTTTCACTCTACAATTAAATGTATCGTATTATCGTTGATGAATAACTCCCAACTCTTCACAGAGCTTGTCACATATTTCGTTGGTCCTTTTGTTCCAGGTTAGCGCGTCGGAATATTACGACAACGAATATTTTGCCTAAATTTTGTTTTTTAACACTCAATGCCCTCTTTTGATGAAAACGATTCCATGTTATTCACATCTTCATTTCCAGAATCTCCGTCCTCTTCCGATTCCGTATTATGTTCGCAGAAACGTTCATGATCTAAAAATTCTCTTCTAAAACATCCTCAGGTCTATTGTCTTCATTGTCAAAGTGTGGATCTTCATCAGTTTCAACTTCAGCAAGAAGTTTACGTAAACGCTCCGTTTCTTTTTCGTATGGAGTCGGCATTGTGAGAAAAATTTAAATCACCTTATCAGCTACGTGAAATAACTAGTACATGGAACAAACGGAATGTAGCGCGGGGTCATTTAATAACCCTAGTAACTGACAAAACGTGTAATAGGGGACGAAAAATTCTGGAAATACTTTCTAAATACTCAGAAAAGGCTGAGGGAGTGACTAATTCAGTTACTGATAAGAAAGGAAGGAACAGATGGCTAGTTTTCTAGGAATCTGAGTTTTCCCAGACGGTCTGAGGCGGTTGACTTCGTTTGAGGGGAGGTGAAGTTCTGAAATCACTTCGGTAAGGCTGAAATAAATTCGGTAGGGGGTCCAATTATACTTGCCCATCACAGCCCATTTTCATGCTCCTTAAGGGAAGGTTAGAGCAGGGAGTGGAGTGGTGGGGTAAATGATCATCCAGATTGGGAGAGTCCAATTCATGTCGCATCCTTCCAAAAAGTCTCGATGTTAAAAGGGCTAGGAGAAAATAGTCGCTTTGGAATTAAAGAGTTAAAAAAAATCATTTATGAATTTTCTACTTCCTTCAACTTAGCACAGGTAAGAAATATACTTTCCTTTTACATATTTTCCATTTTATTCTCGGGAAATACATCCATCCAGACAAAATGTCCCTAATTAAAAATATCTATTAAATAGAATATATATTCGGTGTAGGCATCTTTTTAGCGGTTAAAGGAAGACTGGAGAGAGAAGGAAATTGGAATCGTCTTCCCGATGTTTGCACTTTTAGGTATTGACCTACTACACTATATGCCCAAAAGTATCCGGACACTTGCAGATTTTCACATTTTTTAGAATTTCTCCGAAATGGTTTAACTGACTGCCTTTAAACTTCGGACATGTTAAGAATAGACAATAACTCACATTTTACATTGAAGATTTGGTTCTGAGGGCAATTAGGGGACCGTCTACAAACTGACGAAGACAAAAACGTTTTTGGCCCACCCCGCTTCACAGAATACCGATAACAAGATGAAACTTTTAAAAATGGTAATGTATAATATGCATAATATTTACAAGAATTTTTGTAAACTCAACACAAATATTTGGGAAGATATAAAAGTTTTCTTAAAAAATCTCAAATTTTCCCACCTGTTTTTTGCTTATAACATGCAGAGTTTTCTGTTATATTATACGAAACTTACAGAAAAGGTGGCAATATGTTAGAAAAGCATTTTGTAAAGATTTGGAAAATAATTTTTGAATATTACAGGAATTATGAGCATTTTTAGTAAATGCTATTTTACTGCGCATGCGCGAAACATGGTGTAATTTTTCTTTCACAACTTTAAAGCCAGGTATATAGGGCAACTTATATTAAAAAATTCAGTTCAATATCATTAGTATTCAAAAAGATATCGGCATTACAACTAGCAGAATTTTAGCTCCTGTCGAAGAGAAACTAAAAGATGAGGGATTGTACACAAATTGATATTTTTTAAACTTATATCTTTAAATAGTTATATTGAATTGTATAGTGGTTAGAATTTGCTGAATACCCATTAAGACATCAATTACGTGCATAATTTAAATTCCAGCTAATTAGGCACTAAAAATAACAAAAATTTTATTACTATAATTATATTATTTACATGATTATTAACAAGTTACTTATTACAATTTTACGGTCAAACGATATTTTTAAATATATTTCTTTTATGGCGAAACGATTTTTTATGTAATTAATTTCTTTTCTTAAAATATTTTAATAATTCTACATATATATATTTTTTATTCGTTGCGAATATTAGATGTCTTCATGGGTATTCAGCAAATTCTAACCACTATACAATTGAATATAACTATTTAAAGATATAAGTTTAAAAAATATCAATTTGTGTACAACCCCTCATCTTTTAGCTTCTCTTCGACAGGAGCTAAAATTCTGCTAGTTGTAATGCCGATATCTTTCTGAATACTAATGATATTGAATTGAATTTTTTAATATAAGTTGCCCAATATATATGGCTTTAAAGTTGTGAAAGAAAAATTACACTATGTTTCGCGCATGCGCAGTAAAACAGTATTTACTAAAAATGCTCATAATTCCTGTAATATTCAAAACTTCTTTTCCAAATTTTTACAAAATGTTTTTCTAACATATTGTTATATTTTCTGTAAGTTTCGTATAATATAACAGAAAACTCTGCATGTTATAAGCAAAAAACAGGTGGAAAAATTTTAGATTTTTTAAGAAAACCTTTATATCTTCCCAAATATTTGTGTTGAGTTTACGAAAATGCCTTTAAATATTATGCATATTATACATTACCATTTCTGAAAGTTTCCTCTTGTTATCGGTATTTTGTGAAGCGGAGTGGGCCAAAAATGTTTTTGTCTTCATCAGTTTGTAGACGGTCCCCTAATTGCCCTCAGGACCAAATCTTCTATGTAAAATGTGAGTTATTGTCTATTCTTAATATGTCCGAAGTTTGAAGGCATTCAGTTAAACTATTCCGGAGAAATTCTAAAAAATGTGAAAATCTGCAAGTGTCCGGATACTTTTGGGCATATAGTGTATGTATTATAAGAGGCACAAGGCGCATTGTTAATAGTGTAATAGGTATAGGCTCTCTAATAAATTCATACATAGTATCAAATACTCCTTGAATTCTGGATAAACTCTTGAAAATTTTATAAACAAACCTCTTTGCAACCCGGATTTACGAAAAATAATTTCACTTTTACAGTTTTATATTGCAAAAAAATAAAGTTTTTATATCCCGCAAAATTAATAGTTCTTAGGCTTTGTCAGCATATAAATGAATGAATATTAAATTGGATATGAATAAATATCATAGCAAAGGAATTTTTTGATGAGTTTACAGGAAAACGGATTAAATTCAATCATTTTAAAAATATGTTTCATTTTTTCGTCAGTAAGAATGGAAATAAATATATTATTTCGTGGAATCTTAAATGTACGGAAAAAAAGCCATTTAGTTTCTATTTTATCGTTTTTATTCAACCACAGTATGGTCTAGTTTTCTTTTCTATCAAAATAATATTGTATTTTCCTTGAAATGCTTGAACTTAATCCAGTTCTTGCACAAACATTCTTTTTGTCTATTTCCCTGTTTACGGCTTTGTGCAGACCACATGCTAAGAATTAGAGATAAAATTAGAAGAAATAAGCAAAGGATCTTAGCCTGAAATGCTTCTTTCCCTCTCTGCGTTTAAAGGAGAAAGTGATCTCTAATCGGATTAGAGTAGATCACGCAATTTGTCTCCAGGGCAGTATTTTAGCCACCATTCACTTTGGAAACAATTTTATCCACAATTTCTTGGCTCTATCCTAGGTATATATCGGTCTTGATCAAATTCTTCATATCATTATACTTAGAGTATTTACGTAGCCACTGAAAGATCAGTATGAATGAAAAATAATTTATTGCAATATTTCGAATGACGCATGACGAATATCATATTTTCTATCTAAATATCTGATAGAAAATCAGTCGAACAACAGTACCTTAAGATGAATTTTGATTAGAATGCCCATAAATATAATATCTATTAAAGCTAAATATTTTAATATACATTATATGACCACTTGAATAGCCTCACCAGTAATAAAGAGTAACATATGCTTACTTACGATTATGTTTCCTAAAAATAAATTTTAGAATTAGTAATGATGCTTTTATAATCCATTTAATTCAAAAATATAAGTATTAATAGTGTACCTTACGAAACGTGAAAATTCGTATTAAATACCGCATCATATGAACAGCCTTGTAAGTTTGAATGTCGTAAATCTAGAAATCTGAAGCAGAAACTTTCTATCTAATTACTTGTGGCTATTGCTGTGTAAACTAAAATTAAATGTGGTTAACTTTTTTGTAAAATGGGCCTAGTATTTCGCATCAGCAAGGAAAAAATTGCGCAAGTTAATATTTTTAAATCTGAAAATCATTGAAATCATTCTTCCCTAGATTTTCTCGCATATGTACAGAAGAAGGCGCATTTTGTGTTAGGCTTTGCAGTAGAGAGTTTACTGAAGAGAATCGAGTATGCATTTGGACCTTTTTACTTTGGCCGTTGGGTCTAAAATGTGAAGCACATTTATAATTTCCATGTCAAAACCACATGCCAAATTTTGTTTTTCTAGCTCGTTGCGTTTTTACTTTATCGTGTTCACACGCACACGTATAGAAAATCCACACCGACAGACCATCAACATTTTCAGTATTTGTACCATAACTCGATACGCATCTATAATTGTGGTAATAAAACTAAATGTCAAATTTCATCCATCCAGCTCATTGCGTTTCTATGTTATTACATTCTCATGAACACGAATGGACAGTCTGAAAGTCTTCCTGTTCACATATATCGTCGAAAATTGGAAATAATCTATAATTTTGGTGTGAATTCCACATACTAAATATCATCCTTCTAACTCGTCGCGTTTTTGACTTATCATGCTTGCAGACAGATAGACATAATTGGAAAAATATTATATATTTCTGTCTGAAATTTATGAGTTGCATAAAAAATTAACAAACTGACCAAAACCTGAATTCTTCATTATGAAACCTGTCATTTAAATACAAAGTATTCTCCCTTGTACTTCATGAGAACTTGTTGAATGTAAAATAATCATCCAAGCTTTTTCCACGTTCATATACAAGGTACCCACTAAAGTTACTTACCCCCTTAATTTTAGAACAACTGCAGCTATAGTCATAAAAGTGAGATCTAGGTATAGTAAAGTGGCTATGCGCTACGCTATGAGACCGCTTACAGCGCCACCTCGTGCCAAACTGCGGAATTAATGTTCCTGTCTCGAAAATGGAGCAATATATCGAAAGAAAATTAGTTACGAAGTTTAAGAGCATCATCGATTTAGTAGAAAAAGACACCTAATGGATACTGATACTGTGAATAGAACACTTAAAACACACATTTGATTGTTCGCGCTTTCCGAAAATGTGACGTCACAAATGTGGACGAAAGGAGAAAATGTTACCTTTCAGACAAAAATGACCGAAATGGACTTTTTTCCTGTGGGAATAACTCAAACGTGTATGCTATCTCCACAAACAATGATGACATATGACATATTTTGATGACATGTTACTGATGCTTGTCCCAACGTGAAACCTTGTATGCTATAAAGTGCGCAACGTTAAATTCAAACAAAGGTCCAAATGTGTATTTTAGTTGACGGAGAGCAGTTCGAACACCGAAAATAAATGTATCCTGTTATAACTAGTTTTTCTCTCTTTTTAACACGTTTCGTCACGTTAAGTGTTGGAAATTGCGAAAAAACAAATGTGCGTTTAAGCATTCTGTCTTAACATTATTGTCCTCAAGGTGTCTTTTTTGTACCAAATCGATGATGCTCCACAACTTTGTAATTGTTTTTGTTCCCTATATCGCTCCGCTTCGGAGATAGGAACGCTAATTCCTCAGTTTTCCACTAGGTAGTATTGAAAGCGGACTCATTGTGTAGCGCATAGTCACATAATTATACCTAGACACCCTTTATTTGGCTATACCTTCAGTCATCCTGAAAATTAAGGGGGATGGTGCAAGTAACTTTAGTGGGTACCCTGTACATTATTTAAGGGCTGTACCTGATAATTTGAATAAATTACAGAATGCCTGGTAAATTTATATATCTTATCTTGCAGAAGGATCGGGTATCTGCGTTTTCCGTTAGTGGCAAAAATAGTAAAGCCCCTGGATATGATGGCATTGATAATATCGTTGTAAAAGTAATTTTTAACTCCTTTCCCCCTCTTTTGTTAAACGTTTTCAATAAGTGCTTAGAACTTAAATGTTTCCCGGATCCTTTGAAAATTGGACTTGTTATCCTGTTTCACAAGACAGGCAAAGGCGAACAAAATATTAAATCTTACAGACCAATATCTTTGCTCCCCACACTTGGCAAATTGCTAGAGAAATTCCTTCTTCAAGGATTTAATTTCCAATTAAAGACAAAAAAACTCCAACATCCACTGCAATACGGATTTAGAGAAGGGAAATCAGCTGACGACGCGCTCCTGCATGTCACATCTCTCCTAGGACAAGATCGAAGGCAGGAAACACATGACAACTGCTCGTGCGGAGAAAAAGGAGATCCAATGCACTATGTCACAAAATGTCGGTTTACCCTCTCCTGGCATTTCCAAACTCCTACAGTGTCACTTAAATTACAATGGTTGAAAAACATTCTCACGAATAACTCGTCAAGAACTCGACTTCGACTCCTAATGCGCTTCATATGTGATGAGGACAATATCATTGTAGAAGATAATCATTGAGCATGCACCCACCCAGACTGACACACACTTCCAGCTACTTATGACTCTTCTTTTCTTTTTCTTCCTCTACGTATTTTTATTTTTTTCCACTTTGCTTTGTTTTCCATGTTGCTCTGTCCAGTGTATGTTTCTTTTTTCATAATTATTTGTTTTTGTACCTTTTATTTGTTTTTTTCCTTTCTAAAAAAATAAAATTCACCTCCATCCATCCAAACCGGAAAGGAGCCAAATGGTTCTAAACACGGATATGCAGGTGGTGAAATGTAATGGCAGAAATACTCTTGAGAATTAAGATTTTGAGCTTCCTGAAATTGGGAGTTTAGCCTGGAAGTGAGAGCAATATTAATTAGTGAATAATGACAGTATCATCCCAAAATTTTCTCAGTTTCAAGATTTGAGAAATTAGTATGATTCGGACAACAAAAACTGATTTATTTTGTCATTTATATTTATATTCTCTAGTTTCTTGTATCGTTCATACTTAGTTTTTGGTTGAACTCGTTCTTTCATGCATATATGGAACACCGGTAACTAAATGTTTGCATACGTATAAAACAAGCACATTATTCATTTATAAATATGTATTGTGTTAAACGCTAGTAAACGTTTTTCGTATTTCTCGCTGCATAGTTTTGTTTCTTTTATTCGAAGAAATGACGTTGAACACATATCCCCAAAAGAGTGTTTTCCTTTTCTTTAGAATGTAGAAACTTGTGAAAGGGCTGTAACAGACTCAATTATTTGGATGGAAAGTCAGCCGTTGAGTGCTACCTTCTAGATTACCATTCGGCGCATCCAGACGAAGTCTCGTTAACACATTTTTCCCCTTTGATGAAAACTACGGGTGCGCCATAATGGAGCCGCCTTTATAGGCGGTGCAGTGAGAACCGTCAGTCCAATTTTTAAATGATGTCGCAAAAGCAAAAACGATGATGCGATCATGCGTTCCATCTGCAAACTGATCAAAATTACTTTCTTTTCAACAGTTTTATCTGCCCAATTTATTTTTATAATGCCATATTCTTAAAAGATGTAAATGTTGCGTTTTCCTTGACCGCTACGGTATGTATTATTATTTTTAAAAGTTGTTAGTTTCTTCTGAAATATAAAATTAAGTGTATGAGTTACGGTTTTAAATAATATATACGACTGTCGATATTATTAATTTATTGTTGCTAAATGTTGAAAAACAGGACTAAAAGATTTCACATGCTGCAATTTCTACTGATGGCATCACAAAGAATGAGCGAGTGACAGAACTAGCATAAACAAAGAACTTTAACCATGTGGGATTTTAAAGCAAGCTGCGAGACTATTCCTGCGTGGTGAACATGGAAAACGCAATAAAGACCAATAATTACGGATAGAGAAACTTGATTGTCGAAAACTGAAACCGCTGAACGAGGGTGAAGTCCGTCTGTCGGTCTAGGTGCTATGGTAAAAGATAGGGATAAGATTAGGTGGTCGTGGAAAGTTCAGAGAAAGCACCCTATCACGTCTCACCTCTTGCTTTCCGACCCCACATTGCACAGTGAAAATTGGTTCGTTTTGGCAAGTTCTACCACCCCTTACAGTTCTAACCCTCAGTTTAGTTACACCTACCTTTTATATGCAGTTATATATATATATATCATCCCAGAAATATAAAAGGTAGGAAATATCTCATCCCAGCATCGGCGAGGCCCCGATGCTATCGATTAAGACAGATTCTACTGTACGAAATACGAAAAAAATACCGATAGAAAATTAAATAAATCGAAGTAATAACCACTTAATATACCAGTTTGAATTTTTGTTTTTATTCTACTGTACAGTATAAACTAAAAATTAAACCATATCAAAGTAATATGCCAAGAAAGTATCCCTCTATTTCATTTTTTCACTATATCAAGAGGATATTTGAAAATTAGTAATACATAAGCTAAACTACTTGTTTTTCTTCTTAATTATTTCCAAAAAGACTCAAATTGTCGATACATGATGGTATGCATAATGGGGCATGTGTAAACCTATTTGTGATATTGTGCAGCAGTTATGTTCATCCCTTCTATAGAAAATAAGTGACAAAATAGAAAATTAGGAAATAAAATTGACCAAATCCCAGTGCATAGTGTTCCTAAGAAAGTCTCCTGAAAAAATTATTTGGTCGGTATGTGAAACAAGATCTTGTAGAACTATTCAGTATATTAGCAACGTCTAGTTATATATAAGGAAAAAGTAAAAACGTCTTTGATTTATATTGAAGCAAAAATTCAATAGAACAGAAACTGGAAGTTAAGAAAATATTTTTTGGAAGTTCTACTCATCTCTTAATAATAAATTTGAACAACGGATCTTCAATGGCCTTTAGTAGGAAACATATAATCTGTGTTTCTTTTTCTTCTATTAACACGCGCATTTTTTGCTATATAATGCACAAGTGTTAGGGTAATTTCACAGTATATTAAATAAATTCTCCCTTAAGGTACATTCTCAAAATGATGGTCACAAGGAAGTTAACGACGGAAAATAATTGTGCTCCCTCACCCGTGATAAACAGCCTTTCCTACAGCCTATTGCTTACATTAAAGTGACTAGAATAACGTGAGAAACACTTAAGAACTGTTGTTTTTATGCTCAGTAGCCTTATAAGTTAGCAAAAAATTGCTAGGAAAACCCACCCTTCAGCATAATTACCACTAACTAAGAGAAGAGCACTTAATCAACATTTTCACGATGAAAGCTTTAAAGCTACTTCTCGAAATTTTTCCACTTTTTATTGCCCCCAATTTTAGAGACGTGATGGACAGCTAACAGCACCTAAGGTGCTCAGAATACCTACCAATCAAAGAGTAATCTGCATCAATCTTAATGATAAAAGATGGTAAGGTTAGTTCCACAAATTTGAAGCATAACATTTGTTCCGAAAATTTATTATCAAATCGCCTTCTTTTAACTCTTTTAAAAATTTGTAGTTATCTTTTCCGCTACATCACACAGAAAATTATGTTTCATCATCTCACCGAATGTCTTATGAAATATTTAATTTCAATATTTACAGCTTGATAAAGTTTCAATCAAATGCTCCTTTTCTTTTTTTAAAAAGCATTTATTTGATTCCTTCCCTCCTGCAGTGTCACGTAGCCACTCATGTGATGACTTCATGTGTTATTAAAGAAATATTCGCATTACTATAAAAGAATGTTTAAACATAGAATTGCTTAGTTGCTCTTTTGTGAACATACCTATTTCTAAATTTGTTCCAATACATTTATTGTTTCTTCTAAAGGTTTTAAGTTTAAAATGCACAAAAAAAGAAAGAAATGAAATAGGATTATGATTTGTCACGAAACCAGAATTTACTGTTGGCAACTTAAGCCATCAAATTGTTCTCTAGTTGTCGAAAAGATAGGAGTTCATTAGTGTAAAAACATACTGTGATCTTATGTGTTGGAATACTAGTTTCCCAAATTAGTTACAAGTTACATCGCCGGATTCGGAATGTAGATTTAACAGTAGAAGTATACGATAGTTTTATTATTCCACCGACCAAAGAAAGCGCATCGCATTCGCAGCCCATTCCTAGTTCAGCACAGTTTAGAGCAAGTGAGCGACATTCCAACTTGTCACATACTTTTATCAATATACCATTATTGTTTTCAAATTTAAAATGCACGCATAGATAAAATACATTGTCAAAGCGTTTTATATTATTTGAAAGACAATTTAATTCTCTAGTCAATTATCTTCTTTTATTTTAATGCATTTTCATGTCATCAAAATGAAATTTCAAGTGGGCAAAACAGGGCATTTTGGACACCATTTTCTTTTTGCATTCAATCAACTTGTGACAGTCGAAGGTATATATGATGTTTATGTTAACCATAGAGAAGAAACAATGCCTTAACGTACTGTCTCTCGCTGGTTTCCGTGCTTCGAAAAATCAAATAAAAAGTTAAGTGAATGAAGAGCGGTTGAACCAACTTCGTCGTCAAATGACCTGAGGAATCTTTTAAAAATATATTTAGAAAAAGCTCATAAACTATTACTCAACCCATTACACTCTTTTGGATTAAAAGGAATAAAATTTAAGACAACAGATCCGATACTCCATGTCCAATGGTATCAGCAGTAAGAGAAAGATCATCACTCTGAGTATTCTTTTTTATACTTCTGAGTTAGTCATCATATCAACTTTAAAAGAGCACTCGTCTAATAACATTGCTTCTAGTAAGAACATGTATATGCAGGGTTGCGGTGATTTAAATCAACTGATTTTTTTAAAAAAAATCACTGATTTAAATCACTTTATTTTAAACATCAAGTTAATCTTCTTTAATGAAATAAAATTGTTCATGTATCTTTAAATAGTGATTTTAAAATATTTTTAAATGTATATTTAAAGAAAGAATATATAAAACATAAAAAAAAATATTTCATTGAATTGATGTAACTAAAGTACTTTCCATATCTTTATTTTTGAGAACGGAAGCAAATTAGATTTTAACGCTTTGCGGCGCAAGGCAATAATTTTTTTTGAAATATGATGAGAAAACATCATGAATGGGTTTAGTTTATTGTCTAGACATAGAATCTACAAAAAAAAGTTTTCTAAAAAACTTGCTTCATTCCGTGTGTGGGGGGGGAGGGCGTCACCCTTTCGGGTCACCCCCTCATGAGAACCCCCTTAGATACAGCCACCTTGATACACTCGAAAATTATTCTTGAATCTTACAGAAAATTATAACTTAAAACTTCAAGAATATTGGAGCAAAATTTTCGAGTTACTTTGCTAAAATTGTTAAACGTCCAGAACTGAAAAATTTCTTATCTCCGAGTCAAGGAATTTTCCCAAACTTTATCTCTAATAATTCCTATTCTGAAACAAAATTTCATAAGACTGCTATATACATTATAAAAGGACTACTATTAGCCCTATCCTAAACCTATTATTTTTCATTTATAGTTGAATTTAACGGTTGAGAAGCGAGTGAAATTAGGTGTGCCATTAACTGACACACTTCGCAGAAAAGGGTTAAATAAATCTCTAATGAGCAACACAATAAAATGCAAAGTATGAGATACTCCTTTTTTTATAAAATAAAATAAATATTGTGAAAGGATCATGTTCACAAAGAAAGAACATAGTAAAATGCAGTGAGTTTCATTTTAATATTGGAGAAAACTAAATAGTGTTGGGGACAACGAAGTTTTTATATTGCAATAATGTTCAAATGTAAGATAATTAAGTAATGCATATAAATTCTCCAAAAAATATACAAACATCTACATAGTGCAATTTAAACTATGATCTATACTTATGAAAAGCAATGTTTGTAAGCGTGTGCGAAAAGTCCAGACGAATCTATCACACTTACAGTCATGAAATTTGGCGCACAGGTAGTCCTGATGGTGACTCAATGCACCTTGAAGCCTGAATTTAAAAATTTTATGTAGAAAATTTTACATTTAATGTTTTGGGTCAAACATATTAGGAGTAGAGAAAGCTTCAAAACTTGTGTTTGTAATGAAACAAATGAACAGCTGAGTAAAATTCTCCAATATTCTAACATACAATAATATATCTGTAGTCAAGAAATGACAATTTTTATTATATTGTTCCTTTTTTCCTTAATAAAATTGTCTTATATTTCAAAAGTATATTATTGTTATATTTTAGTTCACAAATATTTTTTAAATAGTTGTTACATTTTTGAATTAAATTTTTTAAATTTGTTTTTTTTAAAGAAAGTACAGCTTAATGACTGGTATGTTGTTATATATATATAATTCTATGACTGTAACCTCATTGTCTGATAGACAAATGTTAAATATATATATATAGTCTTAAAAAAATCAAAATAAAAAAATCTTGATTTAAATAAAAAAAATCCGATTTAAATCAAATAAATCGATTTTTTTGAAAAAAATAAAAAAAATCGGCAACCCTGTGTTTATGTAAGAAATGTGAAATTTCGACTTTCCACCATTTGAAATTACAATTATGGATCAATTTATTAATGAGAGTCATGTACGCCAGAACGGTCATTGTCTCCGTGGCCACATTTTCTGCAAAATATTACGAATGTAGGGCTGCAATAATGATTTTGACAGTAATTCTATCATTCCAATATTATTTTAGGCGATTGTATCCTCTCTGTCACCAAATTCTTATACTCTAATTTCTTTAAAATTCTTTGATTTTTTGCGTTCTATAATAAAATAAATTTTGAAGTTCTGTAGATCAAATATTTTGAGTTTTCACACTTTTTCAAACACTTTTTTAAAAAACTGAGCAAAATAATGAGACTGTTCCTTTTCAAAAACTAAAAGATTGTTTAGATGTTCTTGACTCCGACAATAATTCCAGTCTAATAATTTTATTCCGTTTTCAGATTCATTTGTTGTACTTTAACCTCACGTAGTAATGACATGTAGAATTATGACGACTTTCATTCTGTGGCAATGGGTATATATTGAAAGGAATGCAAGATGTGGCCGTTTAAAAAATCTTATACAAATATCTCTACAATAAAAATTACATGAATATATTAAGGCATTAAAACGAAGTACTAGATTTGCCTCCTAAATCTATATTAAGTGCAGCATTGTCAGTTTTGGCAGGAATTTGAGACCATAGGATATGTTTCATTGATGAGGACTGTACTGTCCAATTAGGAAAACCTCAATATAAACTAAATTATGACATTTCTATAAGAACGCAGCCTGAGAGTATTTGAGTTAATCTATATAAAAGTCTCGCATTCTTAAATAAACATGAAATTCAGCTCCTTTTCGGTTTTAACCTGAAATATTTATCGCATAATTACAGTTTTAATGATGGAGTAAGTAGCATTGTATCTTTTTTCTTTATAAATAAATAAATATTCTTTAAAAAGATTTTTTGTATTTTCTTTAAAAACATGTCTTTCTATTTTATCTTTCTATCCATCATTAATTCAATTAACTTTAGAAAAAACATGAAAAATGAATAACAGAGTAACGTTAATATGGCATGCTTAATTCAAATAATCATTAGGTAAACTTAATTAAATCTTTGTAAGAGATAAAAAAAAATTAACTGATACAAAGAATGCTGGGACGGTAAGATGACATTGATAGAAATATGATGCAATATTAAAATAAAGTGAAATCTATATATTTGCAAACTGTAATGAATTCTTAGGAACAACATGAGAATAAATATAACGGCTTATATAGAAGAGTCAACGAAGGAAAAATAGAAAAAGAAAATGGTGTGGTTTTGAAATTTGGCACAATTTTTCGGGGTAGCGTCCTAAACGACATACTAAAAGTCCCCGTCTGTGGGAGGTGCATCGGGGATACGGGGAGGGGGATTTAAAGGAGACGTTTTCAGTTTTTCTTAGATATCTCGAAAACTATAAGCTTTATCAAAAAAAACTCATGTGCAAAATTAAACTAGATAAAATTTCCTGCAAAAAAGTCCTAGATTGTTTTTGTAGCATCAATATTTTAGAAGATACAGGAGGATTTAAAAGTTAACATTTCTAAAATTCCTTATTGTAATGATAAAACCGATTAAAAGTGCTGAATCAACAACCCTCATAAGAACCTCATGCCTATATAATAATTATACAAGGGTAGTATAGTATGTGTCGGAGCGGGGGGGTGATAAACGCATTTGATAAACAATTATGCTCTCTTCCTCTCCTAACAACCGTTCCCCTTCACAAGTTTCCTTCTACTCGTAGTCCTGTCAACGAATTGTTAATTTAAAAAATGGTGTAGTTTTGAAATTCGGCACAGTTGTTGGGAAGAGTGCCCTAAACGACATACTAAAAGTCCCCGCTGGTGGAGGGTACGCATGAATGCGGGGGGTTTAAATGGGGAATTTTTCAGTTTTTTTAAATATCTTGAAAACTATGGATACTAGCGAAAGAAACTTAATTATAAAGTTAAACTACATTAAATTTCCTACAAAACTAGTCCTAAATTTTTTGTAGAATGAAAGTTTAGAATATACAAGGGTTTTTAAAAGTGTATACTTCAAAAATTCCTTACTGTAATGGTAAAATCAATTAAAAGTGCTGAAGCAACAACCCTCAGAAAGACCTCATGCCTATACAATAATTATACGAGGGTAGTATTTTATGTGTCGAGAGTAGTGGCGGTATTAGGAAGGAGGGGGACGACAAACCTATATGATGAACAGTCGTGCTCCCTTCCTCTCCTCACTACCGTTCCCCCCCCCACTAGATCCCTTCTATTCAGTCTTTTGGTTCTGTTAATGCTTCAAATGAGTGCATTTAGACAGTATAATCTAAATCTACATATCTATGCTGAATTTAACTTAAAAGCTCGCAATAAGTCTGTCACAGTTCGACAGACACATTTTCTTGCCATTGAAGAAATAAGACCAGGCATGTTCAATTACTAATACAGAAAATGGCTGCCAAAGGAACTGAAACGGGAGACGCTACAGGAGATGCTGATACTTATATTGTGAGATCTGGGTTAGAGAAAGCAACTTCTCATCCCAAGACGTAGACCTAGTCGTGTTACTGATTTCTTTGTCACCACCAGACAGTAACATTTATTTATGAAGCCTGGCAAGGGAAAAGTCGAAGCTAAATTATTTTTACAAGAAAGCTGCAGAAAGAACTTTCTTTTGCCCAAACCACCTTCTCCATGCATTCCGTGACTAAGACATTACACCAGATATTTATAGAAAAAGCAAAGCACTATAGTTTAATTGATCAAAAATCAACTAAGCCAGATGAAAACATTGCTGACATCTTTTATAACCCCTCATCAACACAAGATGCTATCTCACAACCCCAGTAGCACACCAATACTGTACAATATTTTGGGCAATATTGAACAATATTGTGAATACAGAGGAATACCTAATACCGGATAACAATATTGTATTATATTGAACAATATTAAAGAAGGCTCGAAATTTTTTAAGTATTGTTAACGTAAAATTTTGTTGTAAAAATACTAGTTACATCTTAATAATTCATTTTATTTGATATTTTATTTCGAAAAATTCAATGGAACAGTTTTCTATTAAGAAGCCGAATATTGTATAATATTGTACAATATTGTGTTGACAATATTGCAAATCTATATTGAACAATGATGAAAAATATTCATAACTATATTCGATCTCTTTTCTGATGCCCTTGAGTGATGCCCTGCACGTACGTTTGCGACACTTTATCTATGGGGATCTGAAGTGAGTTATTGCGCAAGCGTTTCGCTTATCATTGGGCGGGAATCCACATTGAAATGAGATCAAAGCCATGCAACTGTAGTATGTGCAATTCCAATTTATCATTGTTTATTTTTTTAGATTTGTATCATAGCCTATTAAGTTTTACCTTCGATTTCTACTTTCAGATAGAAGGTATTCAAATATAATTGTATTGTCGTGTGAAAAATATTACTGTCCATTATAATGTAATAATATTTATTAAATTCTGAATGTTAACTATAAACTTAAAGTATATTGCTTGTGTAATATTGTTATCTAATCATTGACTAGTGATTTATACAGACCTTAGTTGCATGTTGGTTCTGGAAACTTCTTAAATAGGAAGCATTGGACCATACAAGATAATCTTATTATTAAGATTTTTTAAATTTGTTTTTACGAAAATTAATTTATCCCCATTGAAAACTATAGATCAAAGCCATGAAACTGTAGTTTGTGCAATTTATTATTGTTTATTTTTTGAGCAAATGTATTATAGCCTACTAAGTTTCATCTTCGATTTCCACTTTCAGATAAAAGGTATTCAAATATATTTGTATAGTCATGTGAAAAATATTACTGTCTATCATAATAAAGTATTTATTCAATTCAAAATGTTATATTGCCTGTTAAATTTTGTTATCTAATCATATACGAGTGATTTATTCAGACCTTAGTTTCATATTGATTCTGGAAAACTGTACTTAAATAGGAAGCATATCCTTTTTTTAAATATTATAAATTTAATGAAATAGTGGGGATTTAAATAGTACAAATAAATGCATACATTTTCTAAAATTAAATTTATATACTTATATAAAACATAAAGAAATAGAAAAAGATACCTAATGAATATTATAGCTATTAGGGAGACAGGGGATTTAATGGACCACTTTTGTAAATTTTGAATGTTTACTCTCAAAGTACTGACTTTTTGTATTTGAAAATATGCCTACATGCTTTCTACTTAGGTTTATATTACACTCACTCTAAATGTATAATGATCCAAACTTTTATTAATTTAAATTTTTAAGTAACAAGTGACAAAGTAGGCCATTCCCAAGGCTGGGGTACTATGAACCACCAGTAAATTTTTAAAAATATATTAATGCATTACATTTTTTAATAGCATAAAACATAGAATGCATCATATTTGCTTATTTATGGCATCATTGTATGCATATAATGCAAGAATAATGAATATTAAACTTGGGAAATTACACACCAAAAGATTATTATGTCATTGAAACTCCCAATTTTTCTTGTGAAAATGTAGGTTCTGGACGACTCATTACAATCCTTGAAAACTTACTAAGGATCTATCTACAATATAAGGAGGTAAAAGGAACATGTTTTGGTTAGGTTTTCGAACATAATAACTTTTTTCTGTTATTAAACCGATAAAATGGACCACTGTCTTTTTTGTTATAAATTTGACTAAAATGTAATTCTCAACTTTTGTTCACTACTAAAATCAGTATCATACTCTGAAATGATTCCCTCATCATTGTATTCTGTATCAATTATAAACAGAATCTAATGTTACCATTGAAGACTTAAGTTGAACATATCCTTTGTAATAACAGAACTAGGCAAAATTAATATGTTAATGATAAAATAATAATTTAGTACTTTACATCATCTGTAGAAATGTTCTTATATAACAATACTACCTATTTTTTTAATTAATTTTATTTCATTCAACACTTAATTTATGTACAATATCCACAGATACAAACTAATAGGTGTATTATTTTTTTAAATCATACTATTTCATTTAATTTTACTTTAATATAGCCGTTCTTTTTTCAAAGTTTAAGAATTTAAAAATTGAATGAATGCTTCTAAAATGAAAATAAGAAAAATATCTCAAATGGATAAATAAGGTGGGAAACTGCTTATGTCTAATGGAATAGAGAAACGAAATTATAGCTATGTAATTTGTAATTGTGAGTAATGATTTAATTTGCAAGTGTGTATTTTAAAATAAAATAAAAAAATATTTTTGCATTGTCTTATTTTCTTTATTAAATTCTTCCTTATTATTTCTCAAATTCAAAATTTGCATATAAAAATACAGGAATTTTTAATGTTTAAAAACTTGCTTCTAATGATTTTTTAAACTAATTATAAGTTGCAAATTACACATTATGTAGCTTTATAATTTAAAACATGGCTGATGCTTTAACTAATATATAATGATAAAGAATATTTATATAATTGTACTGTAAATATTGACAGGAATAGTCTTTAGTTTTCTTTTGAATGTTCTTTTATATACTATAATGAAACATACCTTAAAAATGGCTCACAATAAAATCAACATATTGTGGTTACTAAAAAACCATTCACTTGCTAACAAATTAACATTTATTAATATCATTTGTGACTTGCAACAGTGAGATCAAACATAAATCCAACATAAGATTCAAAAATATGAGTTAGTTTTGAAATTTGTAAATATAATACATCGATTACACTTACAATATGTAGACGACATGATTCAACAGTGAATTTGCTCTCTAAAATTAAAACTATTTGCTAATCCTTATATAATGCCTAACTATTAAAAGCATATGGAATACAGAACTGATGGTCCATTGTACCCCATGTAAAACTTTGAAACCAAATTTATGAAAGAAATGTCATACTCAGTTATTTTAACTGCATTAAATATAATAATATATTTTCTTTTTAATAGTTAGAACAATGTTTTCCAAAATATAATTCTTTAATCTAGGAAAGAAAATTTGCTTCACTGAAAATATTTACCTTTAGTTACTGTAAATTACCAATCAAGAATAGTATGGCTTAATTGTCAGTAGAAACATGGTTTAATTTTTTTCAGCACTTCAAGCTTGTCAAAATAAACAGTCTGAAACAAAAAAAAAATAGAGGGTGGTCCATGGTACCCCTTGGTCCACTGTACCCGGTCTCCCCTATATATAGTAATATATCAGGTATATAGGAATATCTCAAACTAAAAATCCCTAATCTAAACCAAAGAGCATTTAGTTCCCCTTTTACATTTTTAACTTAATTTTTTTAAATTGTGTAGTAGTAGTAAACATCCATTTACTTGTATGTTGTTTGTTTTACTGCTCTTCAAATGAAAAAAAAAAGATCATTTTATTGAATTAATATAAAGAGATTAATTTCTGTCTTTAATATCCTTGATTTTTGCCAAAAATGTGCCAGTCAAGTCCTCCAGAGAGAAATACAGTGCTTGCTATGCCTCACTCTATACTTATAAAGCCTGTATACTTATGTTCAGTATAATGCTCAAGTTGAAGAGGCCTATCTCCCTTAGATTCTTATTCTTTTTAAATTGAATCTGGATGTTTCAATTTTTATGGATTTTTTGAATTTTACATTTTTTTGCAAGTATTTATGTCTGTATCTTCCTATTTGTATTTTGCTATACAAATATGTTGAATATTCGTTATTCTAATTTTAGTTAACAGAGTTTTTTTTGGTTGGTGAGGCATTCATCATGTTCTCTTACTAAAATTGTATTATTTTAATTCCAGAATGGACCATTTGGGACTTCCTATTAGTGTATTTAATGTAATTTTTTTCGATTAAAGAACATAACCTTGAAACTTTAAGAAAACCACCATAGAAAATTTAAATTAGTTTAATCTTAAACTTAAGTTTTTTTCGCTAGGATCCATAGTTTTCAAGATATTTAAAAAAAACTTAGAACCCCCCTTTCAATCCCTCCTTTCAACCCCCCGAGCACCTTTCACCAGCGGGGGCTTTTAGTATGTCGTTTAGGGTACTCTCCCCAACAACTGTGCCAAATTCCGAATTTCAAAGTACAACTTTTTTAAAAATTTACAATTCGTTGACTGGACTAAGAGTAGAAGGAAACTTGTGAAGGGGAACTGATGTGAGGGGAAGAAGGAAGATTAGTTGTTCATCAAATGGGTTTGCTACCAACCCCCCGCTCCGACGAATGCAATAATACCCTTGTATAATTATTATATAGGCATAAGGGTATTATGAGAGTTGTTGATTCAGTACTTTTGATCGATTTTACCATTACAATAAGGAATTTTAGAAATATTAACTTTTAAATCCCTCTGTATCTTCTAAAATATTGATGCTACAGAAACAAAGTAGGGTTTTTTCAGTAGCGAATGTTATGTAGTTTAATTTTGTGATGGAGTGTTTTTCGACAGAACCCATAGTTTTCGAGCTATTTAAGAAAAACTGAAAACGCCTCCTTTAAACCCCCCGCCCACCCCCTACCGGCGGGGACTTTTAGTATGTCATTTAGGACACTACCCCCAACAACTGTGCCAAATTTTAAAACTACACCATTTTTTCTCTATTCGTCGATTTTTGGCCTCGTTGACTGGATTAATAGTACCCATTAGCAGAAAAATGGACTGTGACTTATGGCAAAGGTTGTTATAATCTGCAGTTTGAATGCGCTTTCACGTCATTAATCTTTATTCCTCACATTTTTTTCTATTTTTTCTCTCGAAGTTATTTACCAACACTTCAGTTGTATAATTAAAAATAACTCGATCTGTACCTCTAATATTAAAATAATCATCAAATACGCAGTGTGAGGTGTAACAAGTCTCCAAAGTGAATACATGTTGTTCTCAAGTCCATGACTCCATCCTCATTTCCAATGTATTTGACTCAGCCTGGTTAATATCTGATTCTTTTATCAATTAACTCCATTAACTGTTAAATCAAACTTCTATATATCCGTCGACTTTTTGATTAGATTTAAATAAATTTACCTCAAAAGGATATTTCCAGATTTCTAGCACATCATTTTGACTATATACAAAAGAGAATTAAAGGTCTTTTCAAATGAGATATTATGAAAAAACACATATTTCTTAAAAAGAGGATCACTTGAATTCCAAATTAGATTGCTTTCGAAAAAAATACTCGATGCTTTTAATCCATCATTATGGCTAACTTCTTGATAACTACTCAGTTAACAACAGTGGATTAAAAATGATATTGAAACAAAAGTTAAACTCTAGGATATTTTAAACAACAAAAACAATTTCTAAATAAGAATAATGATAATAGGAAATGAAACTTTAAATGAAAAAGAAATCTTTCGACTTGCTTACATTTCAAAAGATCAAAATTAAAATTCTCTTAAACAAAAAAGTGAAATTGAATTAATAAAGAAAACGTACCCTTTTATACACATTTGTTAATGTTTGTTGCAAAAGAAGTTCATAAAGCAAGAGAGAGGGTCAAAGTTTAGAATTCAGCTTTAACAATTCCTTTAAAAGCGGAGGAAAAGAAAGCATGGCATAAAATTAGCGTACGGTGAGAAAGATGAAAGGTACAGAAAGGGGGTAATTGTTGTTAAAAGAATCGCGGTGAATAAAAACAATGCATTTTTCAGAAGAAGTGAATCATAACTTACATATTTGAAAAACATTTCCAACGGGTATTATTCTTCATTACCTCTCTGAGGAGCTTAAAGTGTATTGAAAACACATTTAAGGGTTGAGGTTTGGAGTTTTTTCAAGCAGATAGCTTTTTCTGAATTTGAGGCCATATAATCTAAGGAGAAATTTGTTTATCCTGCAGGTGCCAGGATAAACAAAATCTTTCATCAATTTTTCACTTCTTCAAATATTATTCTTAATGAAAGTGACTAAATTACTAACGTGAGTTGAAGCACTTCAAATAAGTTTATTATTATTCATTACCTTAATCAATTTTTAATTTTTTCACCCATTAGAGAGATAAAATAGTCATGACATCAACGAAATGTAATTTGGGGATATTTTCTAATTGATTCAATATTAGAATTAATTTAACTTATGAATTCGATGTTTCCATTTGTAAAAATAAAAAAAAACTGCTTTTGAGTTTTAACTTTTAAAAATTTGATTGTTTATTATGAAAGTAATGTTATTTTAAGAAAGGAAATAATCAATAATTATAAGTAGCATGATACAAATATGAAATAAAGTTTCCGACAATAAACAGTTCGTTGAAGACGGGTATGCATTAGGGTGGGCCGAAAAAAATCATTTTTTTCGTGTCGCTATACCGCGGAAAAGTTGCAAATGGGACAGAAATTAAACGAGGAAAAAAAGTAAGGAAATTGATTGATATCTTCCGCTCCCGCATCGGCATAGAAAATCGTAAAAATCGACAAAAATCGACTGTATCTTTATCTGTTTAATTTAGCAATAGCTGCTAAGTAATGATCTTCTTAAGAGTAATAAAGTTTATTTTATCAAAATCTATCCATAATCTCAGCTGGCACGTTCCCTCCAAGGTTGAAAATACGGGAAATTACTTCGATATGCAAATTTTATTTCCTAGCTCTCAACATAATCTTCATACATCTTCTTGCAAATGAATTGCAACATATCAATGTATTTGCAAGAAAAAAAAGTTATTTAGGTATAAAAATATATCAACTTCATTTATTTGCTTTGCTGATTGTAACTCAATGTAAAACTAAGCTGCAAAATTAAAATATTATTTGTTACTTAAGAACGAATGGCAAAAATGCAGAAAATAAAAATAAAAATTAACAGACCTTTAAGGAAACACTTTAGCTCTTAAGGCTTCGTTATTACTCTTAAATTTCTTGCATGGAATTATACTCTTTCTTCTCACCAAATGATACTGGAAGTCTGATTCTTGAGAAAACTCAAAAATAACGAACCTAACCACGATGTTGAAGAAAAAGTGATCAGTAAGGATCAATGATATTTTCCAAATATTGCAGCTGCCATTGAAACGGCAAAATTTATTCAAATTTTGGTTATTCGCGACCCAGTTATCACCTTCCAGGTGGTTAACAACAGCATTCAAAGTAATTGGTTGTTTAATTAAGTGAAAAGAACGTTTTTTTTAAATCGTCTATGGCAGAGTAAAACCAGGAAATATTTCATAGAGCCCAAACCACGTGTTAAAGGAATCAAAACAACTCGTTACCTTTATGAAATCTTTTTAAATCTATTGACCATGTTAAATAATGCAATGCTTTATTATCTTTATTGAAAATAGAATTATGGTCATGTTACTGGATGAAATAAAATACATCAGAGAACTGGGCATTAGACAAGTTTTTAAGACGAGGCAGTCAATCGAAAAAAGAGAAAAACAATCAGAAATTTCAAGAAGCCAAAACTCAATTTTTAATCTAAGAAGTATATACGGTAATACGATATATAAATAAATGCTTGTAGTTTAACTTCTTCCCCTATGTTGTAAGACATTAGTGATGATGAAATCAATTCTCCCTATTTGGTCCGGAGAAGCATCTGAATGGAACGTTTCCATGTTACATACATAACACCAAAGCATATCCCCGAACTCAAAGCCTGAACGGCTCCCTGTCGGTTGGATGGATATGTGCGAAACTATTGAATAGCAAAAACAAAAAAAATTACTTCAAGAAATATAAAAGCACATAAAAAGGAACTTAAAAATACAGAAACAGAGAAGAATATAATGAAACATAAAGAGTTACAATCCGAATATAATATCAAGTATATACAAGAGGAGTTATCAGATGAGTGCAGTGAAAGGGTAGAATGTTACCTCAGTGACATTGTTTCTTACAGTTGCAGCTCCATGATTCGGGGTTGTAAGTGTTGTGTGATGCGACGATAAAGAAGAATAGATAATGTATTACTACCGGTTACATTGATGATTATTGCCGCAACCATCCCAAAAATTGTGGGACTAGTTCTTGTGTTCTGTCTTGTTACATTTACTTAGGGCTCGCTGGAATATTAACTGAGAATTGTTACTCCAGGGTTGGCAGTGATGTGAAGGGTGAATTTTTCAAATGAATTACGGTAGAAGATTTGGTGTTTGTTGGTTGCTGTTCTTAAGCTAGTGTGTTCTGCTTCTGGACTGGATATTCATCGAATTTCTGGTTCCAGGAGGTGAATCTTTGGAAGTGTGTATTTCTAGGCTGGAGTCTGTGACGGTGGCGTATTTTGACTCTTAATTAGGTCTTCGTTAGTCTCTAGGAATTTTATTAGATGATCTATATTTCGTCTTAAGAGTTTGCTGGATAGGGAGCTCTTCCACCAATGGACTATGAATTGTGGGCTTGGTTCCTTGTGGTGATATGATAAAGTTAGTCGGCATTTCGTTGCGTAGTGTAGGGAATTTCCAATTTCCCTACATCCGCAGCAGTCTGTTGAATGGAGACTGAATCTCTTTAGGTAGCTGGGGAAGAGCCCATGGCCAGGGGTGAATTGGATGCATTCTCTGGACCAGTGGATCTGTTTGTTTGAAATTTTCGGTAAAATGCTGTAAACCAATCTGCCAGACTCACCATTATCCCACTCAGCTTGCCAAACGCGAGAGGGAGAGCTGTAGTAGTTGGTTCTTTAGGTAACATTTGGGAATCGAAGGTTGGCAGGTGTTCCATCCATGGCTGCTTAAATCGCAAGGGTATCTGCTGTTTCATTGTCGTTTATGCCTACATGTGCTTTAACCCAGCCGAGCCTGATTCTGGTATTTCCTAGAAGGGTCATTTGTGCCTCTTGAATGATTTTGCTCTTTCCATAAAGGGATTTAAGAGCTTAGAGGCTAGACTTACTGTCGCTCCAGATGTTGAATTCTTCGTTAGTAATGTTGACCCACTCAATGGCTGCTTTGAAGGCTAGCATTTCTGCTTGGAACACAGTATTGGCTGGGCTGATTATGGCCTACGAGGTTTTAGTAACGGCTTCGTTTGCAATGGCACAGAAGGCACTTCCCGTTTGATTCTTTATTTTTGAGCCATCTGTGAACACTTCGATTGGCGTTCTGTTGGTAGGACATAGTCAGTTGAACGATATGTCAAATTCATATCAAAATCAGAGTGTTTCTAAGGTCAGTCAATCGAGCGTATGCTTGGGGTACTACTTTACGTATAGGTCAGAAATCGTTAGTAAATCACAATATGTAGACACATTTATTTTCTGTACCTTTCCAAAGCATTTGACAAAAAAGAAATTATAATAAATTGTAGTTGCATATATTAAAAATAAATGAAAAGCAAATAACAACATAGGAAATTAAGCATAACACATCTAATCATTTAAAATATTTCCCACTCTGAATAAAATGGAACACATTCATTTTTATCTTATAATAAGAGTTTATGATTGCTTAAAGTAATTTTAATAATTTTTTTTTCTAACCATACTGTGGATTCATGTATTGATATACTAATTTTTCTTTGAGAAGGCACATTCTTCAGACTATAAAATCTTTATTTACAAGAGCCTAACTCCATATTTGTGTCCAGGCCCACAAAATCTAAAGGTCAGCTCTGATCAGAAGTATCACCAAAAGTTTGTGTTAGTCTAGAAGAGACACTATTACCCGCAATGTCCGAAATTCTCTATAAATCAGGCTTCAAGTCAGTGGCGAATCCAGGATTTGAATCTGGGGGGCTGAGGTATAAAAAGTTTTGTATCGTCGTGACGAATGTCAAACCTTATGGCTTATGAAAACCAAAACACTTTAACCTTACAGACTTTACTCACTTGACAATAAGAATCATAAATACTTTCGATAATTTAATAAAAAAATAATGAAATAACTAGCAAAAACATGTTTTTGACCGAGTCAACTCTACAAATATGAGTGGAATGACTACAAAAGTGGGAAAATTTTTGAAACTGTGAAAAACCCGGAAGAAATGTTGTCACTTTTTTAAAAGGGAGATTAAGGAAAAAACATATGTAGTGATTTTAAATAAAATAAAGAATTCTGGTCTAGTTCTGGGGGGGTGCTGCAGCTCAATAGCCCCCCCCCCGCCTGCATTCCCCACTGCTTCAAAGTATCATTTAGTGAGAAGAAAGAGTATAATTCCATGCAAGAAATTTAAGAGACATAACGATGTCTTAATAGCTTAAGTGTCTCCTTAAAGGTCTGTCTAAAAGGTAATTGTTTTCTTATTTTCTGCATTCTTGCCATTCGTTCTTAAGTGCCAAAAAATATTGTAATTTCCGATCTTAGTTTTGCATTGTGTTACAATAAACAAAGAAAATAAATGAAGCTGATATATTTTTAGACCTAAATAACTTTTTTCATGCATATACATCGATATGTTGCAATTCATCGGCAAAAAGATGTATGGAGGAACTAAAAATTACATATTGAAGTAATTTCACATAAACTTGTCAACCTTGGAGGGAACGTGCCACCGGAAATTATGGACGTATTTTGATAAAATAAACTTTATTACTCTTAAGAAGATCAGTACTTATCAGCTAATGCTAAAATAAACAGATAAGTAGAAATTTAAAAAAAATTTAAAAACAGTCGATTTTTGTCAATTTTTACTATGTTCAAGGCCTTGCGCGAAGGGACGATATCTATCAATTTCCTTACTTTTTTTCCTAGCTTAATTTCTCACCATTCGCAATTTTTAGGCGGTATAGCGGCATGAAAAAAAATTGATTTTTTTCGACTCAGCCTAGTTTACATAATGGTCATAAAATAAGATGAGGCTATTCAGCGGATTTTGTAAAAGCAACTAATTTTCAGATTAATACTAAAATTTATATCCATATACAAAATAAGCACATAGCAATTCTTTAATTAAAAACTAGTTCAAAAATGTTTACATAGAAGGTGATTTTAGAGCCTTTTACACTGAAAGAGAAGACAGCTTTGAATAGCATGCTCTGAAATTTTGGTATAGATACGAAAATTAGTTGCATAACGCTAAGAGAAAAGGACACTTATTTTATAATCACTTTTAATATTTTTAGTAAAACCTGCAACCTCTAATATTTGTTTAGTTTATGCTTTTTTAAATTGTATGATGTTTGTTTTATGAATATTTTATTTTGCTTTACCTCTCCAAAAAATTCAGATTTTCAAAGACCTGTACTAATAGTCAGTGAATAATAACAGAAGGACAATTTGTTAAAAGAAAATGTTAAGTCAAAGCAGAAAGTTAAAGAAAGTAGACACCAAGAATGTAATGTTAATGTCAGATTTTCCAGACAATATTAAAATTATAATTAAAACATTTCAATTTCCTAAATACATCAACTACCTAAGAAATTATTACTCCAGGAATCGTAGAATCGATTATTAAGTTTATAGTTAAGAAAATAATTTTCTTAAGGAACATTAAATTATCGTATCTAATACAAAATGCATAAATATTTTTTTTCTTCTTCTAATTTTAAGAATTCATATTATTTAAAGTAATGAATTATGAAATATATCGAAGACTAAAAAGTTTAAAATAATAAAATGTTTTCAAAAATATGTTTTCGTTAATGTTCCAAAATGTTTCAAACAGCTTCATTATTAAAAATGATGTCCGAACAAAATCGTAGATGTGCCGCCATTTGTAAGTTCAATATCTTCGAACTGCCTTGACGCAGCCTGATATTGATGATAACATTTTATATTGAAGCTGATCATAAATTGAACTCAGATACTGTTTTCAGTACGTTTGAATTTTTTATATTTTGAAGACAAAAAACAAACTTATTATTTTTCTTTTATACCTAATTGCTGAAAGACTGTCCGATTAGTGGTTTCGACTAATTTCAGTAAATTCCAACGAACAGAAATTTCGCAATCACAATTCTTTATTTTTCAGAACCAATGTATTTATTGAATGCTGTCAGCATTTTTTCCTCTAATTTTTAACCTGTCTGAAGAATAAAATCCAACCCTACATTTCTATCGTCATTTTCTATCTTATATTTCCCAATGGTCACATAAATATTATCTTTGTATCAATAATGGGAACTCAAAGTCATATCTGTACCATTTATCAGTTAAAAGTGTTTTGGTCCATCTTTCAACCTTATCGTGCTCGTCAATGAATGTTTCTTTCAGCATAGATTTATGAACTTTTTATATTTTTTTAATACCTCTGGGGGCTGTTGTGCACCTGAAGTATGAAAAAAACTAATCTCTTAGGGTTCATCTTAAAAACAAAGACACAAATAAAACAACAGAAGAAACTAGTGTTTTATTTCTATGCTGGGAATAAAAGGAAAATTGAAACCGTGGTACTTTTTTATATAATAACAATGCGGTTAATAAATGAACCCATGTTACTTTCTTTTAATCCATCATTAGTAAACATATGTCATATACATTTGTGGAAACACTGAGCAAAATACTTGCACTTAAACAAGGCAGGTATACAAGCCCATTAGTGATGTGAGAAATCGAAAATTTATTAATAAATCATTTCAAATATTTTCATTTCTTGTTAAATCTATCGTGGAACTTGTACTTTTTTCTTCAACCTAAAAGAAAGAAATGTCATCAAACCATATGATATATTAGAAATATATATTTATGATGCATCAGTCTTAAGGAACAATTTTCAGATAAAAATCAAAAGAGAATATTCATAAAATATGATGCGAATTAATCTAATCTTTTTTCTTTTCCTATGACAAAATATATTTTGTATTTAAATTCCAACCTATAAAAAACCCTACTGCAAATAAAAATATATGCATATCATAATTTCAAACTTTTTACTGAAAAACACAATATTCAAATTAATTTATAATTGTTAATTATAAGCAATTATAAAAATTCTAATGAAAATTAATCTAATCTATGTGTAAAAAGTCCCTTAATTACATAAATTACAGCAGGTTTCACATTGCAAAATATGTTTTAGTATTGTACGAAAATTCTGTAGTTGAGAATGGGGCGAGTTGGCGAGTAGGTAGGATATGATAAAGAATGGATTATTTTAAGTTCATACTACTCATACTTCACAACCATACGGATATTACTAACGCTCCACCGCACTTGACAGTAAAATTTCGCACAGTGAATTCACTGTCGCCATTTAATTTATTGTTATTTCGTTTTCGTGTGTTTTGTCCCAAGTATTGTAATTCGCAAGATATTTAACGTATGATATCGTGGACTAACAGCTAAGATATTTGTTTAATCTGTGCTATGCATGACTACCTTAAACAATACGCTTTTCACAATAACTATTTTTTTATATCTTATTCTTGTTAATCCAGAACAAAAATTAAAAAATAATAATATTGTCGATCGAGGCAAGTTGACGATCTCGCCATTTTGCGTCAAGTGCTTTTCACTGTTACCTTTTTGATGTTTATATGCATTTTTTCTTTATTTTTATAAATTTCCTGAGCTACATGATCCACAAACTATTCCATAACTTGTTGTCAGGCGTATAGTTTAGTTCAGATATATTAACGTCCTGTTTTGAAGCAACACGAGAGCTATATTGGGATGGACCTCATAATTTTGAACCACGGTCAGATGCCGAGGACGACATCTGATCTGGAATCCCCCCTCTCCAAGCTTCCGCACCACATCAGCGGGAGGACGTTTCACCCCCTACGTAGCGTTTAGAGTGCAACGGGCCCAATACACGACGTACCTTCAGTGGAATCGGGTTTCGAATCTGGTACTCTCCGGCTCCGAGGCCGATACCTTGTTATTAGACCACCATGACCGATAGGCGTATAAACCTACAGAAAATACCATTAAAAGCTAACCTATAAAAGAGATGTTGCTCCAGGAAGAAACACTGAATGTGGAAGAAGAACATTTAAACAAAAATCACAAGAGTTTCAAGGTCCAAAAAAGGAGTTTTTACAAGGAAATTGAAGTTGTACATCATTAACCCTTTAAGGATCGCATAATTTTCAAGAAAACTGTAAAAAAAGTGCATATTGTTTTTATTCAAGAAAACTGTATCAAAATAAGTGTATGGACAATAAATGTATTCATTTTTAATTTCTGGAAATTTTTTTAGCTTGAAATTAAGACAATTTAATTTTTCAGAAAAACCAACAATCAGGGTTATTGTGACAACCAACTATCTCCAATTACATTATTAAGTAGTCTGTTTCTGCCATATGGTATGTAAAATAAGAAATAATTTTTTTCGGTATAAGAAATGGATTACTTTTAATTTTTTTGATGCGTTACTTTTGAAAACTCCAGCCCGGAAATATCACGGGCACGAGAAATAGAATGCGAAACCTCACCCCGTGATTTTGACGGAAGGGGTTAAGGAAGCTAAAATCCAGAACTTACGACACTCATGACGTCAGCTCAAACTTCCAAAAAATATAATGCAATGCCCTGTGTGTAATGAGACCTATGTGGTTGCTTTATCAGAATGTTGGATAGAGTGTTGCAATTGCCACACATGGTGACACAAGGGCTGCTCAAACTTTGAAGGAGGGAAATTTGTGTCTAATTTTCGTAAATGAAATACACTGGGTCTGAGTTATATTAATTTACTATGAACCGAAATTTTAAACAAAATAACCCTTTCATTATATACAAATCAAGAAAAAATACTTAACAATGTTTAATTAATTAATTTTCTGTTTTATGCTTTCAAAAAATAAAAATGTATTCAATTTTCATCAGAATTGTCATCTTTTCTCCTGACGCATCTTGCCGTTATACCGAGACAAGTTGACACTTTTGCTTTATTTTTTCGAATGGTAAAATAACTTTCATGATATTAAAAGGAAATTTATCCATTTAGGTATAACACAATAAAAGGTCATCCTAATAATTCATACAAGAAAAACATTTAGCTCAAAAACTCAATTTATTACAAATGGTTAACTTTTAACATCACCAACTTGCTTCGGTCTCACCTAAAAACATTTTGCAAACCACTTGCTCCTGATGGCAATACACTATTTTAATTTCAGAAAATTATCAGTTAAACGACTAATTGACCGTAAATGGGTTCCTATATGAGCGACGCCGTTGTTAATTATGAATTTAACCTTCGGCTGGGCACAATACAAATGCTAACGGGTTTGGTGCAACTCATCTGTGAGATTAAAAGTTAAATTTTTTCATAGGCTTAAGGAAAAGCTCATCATACTGAACTATTCGGTGATACAAAGCTATATTTGCGTTTTTAAATAACTGTTTTTGTTTTTCCTTGAAATTTCAACTAATAAAATGTCCAGGAATTCAGGAGGGAGATGATGTTTGTCTTCCCGTAAGGTTCTTTGGCAATGACAACTGTTGTCGATGAGAACCTGGAATAATTTGTCATTTTTAAAACAATATATTGGAAATAACAATCACTATCCTTGAATAAGGGCCTGGGACACAAGTATGCGAACTTTTGCAGATATATAAAAGAAATATTAAAAAAATTTGGTAAATCAAAAATACAAACGTAATCAGGTGCTACTCATCTACCAGATTAACGTGCCCCTCAGGTACATAAAAACAACAATAGAGAATAAACCGCGATACCCTAGTGTGAGTGGTAGGGAGCCAGGAAGCTATTAAAGGTCCTACACCTTTCTCGGTAAAACCCATACTTAGGCACAAAAAATATGGGTGCTTCATCTCATATATTAGATGCGCTCTACGGAATGTTAAGAAAAATAGATTTTAAGTTGAATTAAACTAAAAAGAGTATATAAAAATCCTTTTATAAGTTATCTAAATATAGAAGATAATTTTAACGAAAATATGGACAATAAAAGAAAATCGTAAGAGCGCGTGGACCTGAGAACAATACTATGAAAATACTGTGCCACATAAAGAAAATTCGCCTCAACATTAACTAATAATTAAAATATATCAAAGTTGAAATTTGCTTACACAATATCTGTCAGCGCCTCACCGTTTTACGATTTTGTTTCCACGTCAATAATTTTGATTCAAAAAATATCTACTTCACTAATACAATAATAAAAGCACGTTCAAGATAGTTTAATTATTTTTTCATATTTTAGAGTGCAAACGCGATAAAATATATAATCGTATCTGCCTGATTTCGTACTTCCTCTACTTTTGCTCTGAAATTTCGACAACGACACTACAAGAACGAGGTTCAGCAGGTTGGAATCTCTATCCTTTGAGTTGAACTGTATGAGCAATAAAAGAAAATGTAGGATATCTCTAATTTTAATTTTATTTAATGAGAGATGTTGATTAAGCATCAGAACTGACTAATAGTGTAACTGTTTTAAAAGCTTCTAAGAACCAACGATCCTTCTTCTTTGCCATATTGGTGGCGTCGTGGTAGATGCATAGAAAAGTCCCGGTTTCAGGACTGAAGATCGCGCGTTCGAGACTCGATTCCAAGAAATATCCGCCGTATATAAAAGCTTGATGCAAGTTAATCTGACCAGGGAAACGCCTTTTCACTGGTATGATGCCAAAGCTTGGAGAGGGAGGTGTCGTCTTCATCAACTGATCTTGGTTTAATCATCCAATGCTTGACAGATGATTGCATAGCTTCGAAACGGGGCGTTTATCTAACTAAACTGTCACAAATAGATTTCATAATGGTAAAAATCCTCTTGTAATTATTGGATTGTCAGAGCTTCTATTATCTTTCCATTCTTTTCCACAAATAACAGATGTGTATTTTGTTGCATAATTTTTCTAAGTCAGACTTCTGTATTTTCTGAATAAAAAAATTTAGTTTATATTTTATTTTAGTTTATATTATATTTTAAATTATTTCCATTTCAGAGATTTCATAAGTTCTGCAAACGTACGGCTGATACACTAAGTACATTACATAAGACCAGGATAGAGTTATAATTCAACAAATGCAGGTATCGATTAACATCAGAAACCGCTTATATCTGTCTTTTTTCAGCCTTACCCCTCGCTCCTTAAAGATCCAATAATTACCGAAGCTAAACTAAAACAAAATTATCGAGTGATATTAAAAATATTTTTTGGTAAGGAATTCGATCAAAGTTTTTTCTCATAAAGTAAAATGAGAAACATGCTCGGTCTAGTCTTGCATTAGAGAGAGCTTAACTGCTTCTCCAATATATACAAAATCGCGTGATAAGCTGCAATACCAAAGGTTTCAAGAAGAAATTGTGACAAGAAATAATCGACCAAAGCAAATGGAAACTTTCCACGAAATAATACTGAAATAATACTCGAATTGTCTCAGTTGTTAAGTATTAGATATACATAGGTTAAAGTTATGTACACAGCAAGCATTTCTTCAACCATTAAAAAAATTCCTATCTTTTTATGCTGATTGAATTTCGGATAATGCAGTATGGAAGTTTGTTATTATTTAACCCTCTCACACCGAGTGAGGCGGTTTCAGGCGGTCTGAAAACCTCTCTTTAACAGCGAGGAAGGGCGATCTGAGGCGGTTGGCTTCTTTTGAGGAGAGGTGAGGCTCTGAGATCGCTTCTGAGATAAGCGCGGTAGGGGGGTCAAATTATCCCTGCCAACCACAGCCCATTTCCGTGCACCTTAAGGGAAGGTTATAGCTGGGATGGGGTGGTGGGGTAAATGACCACACAGGTTGGGAGATTCCAATTCAAGTCGTCTACTCCCAAATAGGCCCGGTTTTAAAAGGGCTAGAAGAAAAAAAATTCTTCCTCGGGATTAAGGAGTCAAAGACTTACTTTAAATAGAACAGCAAAAATGTTGTAGAAAGCATTTAAAATTTAAAAAAATTAAGTACTGTGTGTTAAACTTAAAGAAAAAATTTTTATAATAAATTATTATTTAAAAAACTCATTTAGGATTTTCTTTTGTTGTTGAATTAAAAGCTTAAGAGCTGTAAAAGTAAATCGAATGTCTAAATCATTGTTTTTGAGGTTTGAGTGAAGTAGAAGATGTGATTATCATTTAATTTTAGAAAATAATAAAGCAAATACAAAAAAAAATTGATTGCTTAAACCACCTTTTTATGATTTTTATAATTTCCTCAGTGAAATTTGGTCTAAGAAAATGAAAAAATTTCCTTCATTTCATGAAGTCATAGAAATCAAAATGACGCAGAGAAAATTACTAAGAAATGACTTCGGTTTTTATTTAAAAATTATTTAGTTTCAGTAATAAATTATAGTACCAATTAAAATTTCATCGTTGAATTACTTCTACTTTTAGTCAGTCATCTAAGAAGTAAGTTTTTTGTTGATTATTTGTTAATTTATTCAAAATTATTTAAGAAAAGTTATTTAGGTAAGTTTTGCATAATTTCGCACATACGATTTTGTATTTTTTCTCTCTCTACTCAAATTGTGTTCAGAATTTCTCTTTTATTTAGTTTTCATATTTTTGCCCTACTTCATACATTGCTTTGTTTATCATTTATAGACTTGTTTCAGAAGTTAAATGTGCTGATTCTACAGCAAATTCAAGTATTTGTTCTTCAATGTTCTCTCATGTTCATTTATAATAAGGACATATTATCACCCACCATTCTCAGAGAACTCTCTATTCTGAAGGTATCTGCATTTGTCAAATTTCCAAATATTTATAGAGTAGCTGCCGCTTAATGCGATCACTTCGGGACTCAAGAATTTTAATAACATTAACCGAATGATAACAATAACAGGATTGGGTAAAATCAATTATAATCACATCGAGGGAAAAGAAAAGAAAATCCTTCACCTCAGGGCTATCTAAAATTTATTTCAAAAAAAAACAGCTTGGCAAATTTCAAGTCTGTCAGTGTGGCGGCTACTGGAATGTCCTCGTCAATGGACATCCACTCTTCATACTCATTCTTTAGCATACCTTCAGGGGGTTCAATAACAATTGGAAGTTTTTCATGTAATGTTTCACAGAAGCCTCAGTGGGCGAAGTAGTTTTTGATCGTGTCAGCCGATATCTAATTCCAGGAACTTGTTAAGAGATACATTCCCATATGTTTCCTTACAAGTGGAGCGAGAAATTACAAGAACCTCAAACGTCACTCGTTAAAGCTGGTTGAAAATGAAGAATTGGTCAATTTTCTACTTCAAAAATGGTAATATCAAACGATGTAGTGTTAACACTAACGATTATTTTTGAGTACTTTTGAAAACGTTGGTTCGGGACCAGAGGGTTTTAATAATATAAAGCGAATGATAACATTAACCGCGATCATATTAAGCGGCACACACTATATTTACTATGCTACTAGATATAATACAGATATATACCAATTTATGTCGATAAAATTTATTTAAATAAATGAATGGGAATTACGCAGAGAATTTTTTGCATGTAAGAAGCGAGAAGTAAAGTCATAAATATTTGGCTTAAAATCAGACGCTACGTTTCTGACCAAATTATTTACAATGCACTTTTCAGTTTCTATTTACGAAGCGACAGGTAGTGACAAAAAACCTGAAATTGTTACATTTCATAACATGACAAGAGGAGTTGATGTTCTAGATCAACTATGCCGGAAAAATAATGTCTCAAGAAATATTTGTAATTGAATTATGGTTGGATTGGATCATAATATTTAAGACACCTCTACTATTAACGCTTTTACGATTTTCAAACAGTTCATGGATATGAGACGAATTGATGCCATCGAAAATCTCAATTGGATGCTTATTATACTTAAAATTTTATGAAGATCTGCCCAATGCCTGCCTTCCAGCGGAATAGGAAAGTAAGGCAAATTTTATGTTAGGAATCAACAGTACACGACCAAAAAACAACAAAGTCAATAAGAAAAATGGTAGATACACGTGGAAAAATAGGAATAAAACTAACCAAAAATATTGTCAAAAATGTTATAATCAGGCCAGTGGTTAATGTTTAAAAGAAGCATGTAAAATATTGGGATTTTTGATAGCAGTTTTCTAATCTCTGTAAAAATATTAAAAATAGTCCCTTAAAATTTTTTTTGCTCTTTTTGCATTTCTTAGATATTTATTTTTTAATTTGCAGCTGATATACTTTTTCTCAGAAAAAATATTTGTAGAAAAAAGGGAAGATAAAATGGTAGACATACGTACCCCTACTTTAGTAACCGAGAAACAAAATTTCACGAGCCTAACGGAGGATTGAATCTACTAATAAAAGCATGTTTTAAAAATACATATTAATTTATCACAATAAAGAAATATTTTCAATTTTATAGAAAAACGTCGATCTAAACTAAAGTATCATTATTAACAAAGATGTTCTTCATAAATTTCTGTCAACATGTTGATCGAATATTTGAACACAATCGTGGATTTGGTTTGAATTCCATGTAAATAAATTCGAACAAATTATTTAACATCCTTCTTATAAATTGACTGTAATCAAGTTAATAAAAACATCAATATGCCAATCTTTTCAAATGTACTTGAAAAGTTGAAACTTTATATTTCCTATCATAACCCAATGAGGTGAGTTACTTCAAAAGAAGGAAATTTAATTCTTCAGGATCTATTTCGAGACCTCTCCTTGAAAATCTTCTCTCTGCTCCATTTATTTCTGTCATTATTGAAAATAACTCACCAAGAAATAACAATGACACAAATGGAACTTTCGAGTCAAAAAAAGATTTAGTGATATTTACTACTTATGGGAAAAAATAAGCCGAACATATTATTATCAGAAGATATCTACGGCATCTTAAATGGGTGGGAATTGAAGGTCTAACGCTAAACACTGCATGAAGAAGAATGGCGAGTTCCATCATTGTCAAATTAGGCTCCTGGGGGTTCGAGTGCCTACCTTAGGGGGCCCGCCAGGGATGTGTTTCGTAATGATGCCAATTTATTTCATTTCCGTGTACTGACATTGCCATCTGAGTTTCTTTCCGAGTTCTCCAAATATTTATTCACTTGGAGAATAAGTTGGAGGCCGAAAATATCTCCACTAACCAGATGCGAGAGAGTCCTAAAATAGATTTTGGAAAACATTATCCATCAGGCTGTTGGACATGGATAATATTTGCATGACTTACGAGACAAATCCAACCGTAAAACATCTCATGATGTGAACACATATAATATTCATTAACAATAATAAATGATAATAGCTTTTGTATTTTGGTTATGAGTGACCAATAAAGAAAATAAAAAAGCGGGATATATAAGGGTCAGAAACAGTGGAATTTTCCAATTAGAACGATTTTAATTCGAAATCATCAATTAAAACTTTTTAAAGACCCTTGAATTTTATATGAGTATGATGTTGAAACATTGTCTATAATTCGAATTTATTTTAGTTAATTCGAATCTAAACTAAACATTGTTAAATATTATTATATCTAAACAGTTTTCTTTAATTAAATACGGTCCTATGTTGTATCCACAGTGATTGTAAGTGAATAATATCTTTAGGCCTTAATTAACTCGATGACTTTACTGCAGTACAATGTATGAATTCTAGAGAGAAATAAAATATTTTTAAAAACTTTGAACACTATAGATGTGAATTGTAGTGTTCGTTTTGGAAATTTAATGTACTATTGTTATATTCAAAATGCTGTATACTGTCTATTATCGAAATTATATTCGTATGAAATGAAACTATATTTAAAATGATTCTATTTTAAAATTACAATTATTTTTATTTTATTTATTAAATAAACTTTCAGTACATTTATGAATTATGTATTACTTATTAAATCTGTTAAATATTAAAAATAAACCTTTTTACTGTCATTTTAAAAATTGAGAACCACAATTTAAAAATTGTGGTTCTCTCTTTCTGTATTCATTATTAGACCCAATTTTTTAATATGGAGTATCATAAATGGAATATTTATTGCGGTTCCATCAGCTTCCGATTAGCCACGTTCTACTGTGGTTTATCATATTTATTTAATGTCTTTGACTGAAAATCACTACAGTATAGTGAAGCAACTTGAAGAATATTTTAATAAGAATAAAATAATGTTTCAGTCGCCTTTGTATGTGAATCTATGAAGCAAGAAGAAGAATCATGAAATATATGCCTCTTACTTTCAGCAACACTGTAAAAAATATCCGTTTTTTTCTCGGACTTTTTCCGTATATTTGACGGTTTAAAGCTGTTTAGTTGACAAAACGGTTTTTCACCGTTTTCCGCTCCAGCCATAAACGGTTTAAAACCGTCAGTGCAAATTCTATTTTTCTTCATACGGTATTTCGGAAAGCAATACCGTACATTACCGCACATTTAAGAAAAGGGTACCGTACATTTAAGAAAAGGGAAAGTTATCGTACAGAAAGTACGATAACTTCCCTTTTCTTAAATGTAATTTTATTGCATTCATTTCATGTTTTAAATAGGGTTCCATCTCCGTAACCTTAAAAAACGTGTTCTGGCAATAGTTGAATTTTACACTACTAGGTGACGCCACTAGAGCTATAGTCACTTTAAAACTCAAATAGATTATTTTTACTTTATTTTATGAAGTCTCCGGTGGTCTAGTGGTTAGAGCGACTGCCTTGTATTTCTATGAACGCGGATTCGATCCCCGACTCGGAGAAGTTAGAAGTTTTGTCACCATCTTGCATCGAAATCGTCCAAGTTCAATTAAAAATTATATTAATTAAACTAATTGAAATTACTAATTAATCCTGAATTAATTAATATTCCTAAAAAAATTGATAATACACATCAGCACATTTCAACTCAACTCGAACTGAAGGAGAAAAACAACTCAACTCAGTCGATGACGTCACTTACTTCGATGACTTAATTTTTACGAAGAAAACTTAATTTCATACGGTAAAAATCCGTTGTGACTACAGATTTACTTCGTAACTTTTACGGGAAAAACTTGTTCCTGTATGGTAAAAAACCGTTGTGCCTACGGATTTACTTCGTAACTTTTACGGTTTCGCACAACCAACCCAGCTGCCAGTTTAAAACCGTAAATTTTACGGGATTTTTTTTGCAGTGAATGATTAGAGAATGTTGTCCAAATTACAACTAACGATATGCTGAATAAATTGCTATGGATTTTATTTTGTGCATCGTAGAAATTAATTTTTCTAATATGATAATAGATATTGCAGAAAATATACTTTTACATAAGAAAACAGATTTTTCCCTTTTTGGCACTTATCTCATCAGTATTTTACCGAAAGGCAAAGGTAAAACAAAGATCAACAAAAGAAATGAAACTAGATAAAAGTATAAAGTCGAAAAAATGGAGAAACAATAATTTCAAAGTTTACAAAAGAAACCCTGTTTCTTGTTTTGACACCTGAAGACGTACAAGAAGAGGGTCTCCGCCATTGTGTTATCTTGCTTTCTTTATTTTGTTCCACAGGTAAAACAAACATGCTTTTATTGTTAACTAAGGTTGCTATTTATCATATTCTTCTATTGTTCAATGTATTTCGAACATTAACTAATTGACAATCATAGTCGAAGAGGATCAAATGGAAATGTTTCGATAGTTCAATACTTTTTTCTTTCAAAAGATATATCGATTCGAAATATTTGCTATGGATTTTATTTTGTGCATCGTAGAAATTACTGTTTCTAATATGATAATAGATATTGCAGAAAAAATACTTTTACGGAAGAAAGCAGACTTTTCTCTTCTTGGCACTCATCTCATCAGCATTTTACCGAAAGACAAAGGTAAAACAAAGACGAACAAAAGAAATGAAACTAGAAAAAAGTATAAATTCGAAAAAATGGAGAAACAATAATTTCAAAGTTTACAAAAGAAACCCTGTTTCTTGTTTTGTCACCTGAAGACGTACAAGAAGAGGGTTTCCTCCATTGTGTTATCTTGCTTTCTTTATTTTGTTCCACAGGTAAAACAAACATGCTTATTGTTAACTAAGTTGGTTATTTATAGTATTCTCTTATCCAATGTATTTCGGACAGAAACTAATTGACAATCATAGTCGAAGAGAATCAAATGGAAATTTTTCGATAGTTCAATACTTTTTCTTTCAGAAGATATATCGATTCGAAATATTTTCTGTCCAATAAGGAATTTAATTATTTTTAAAATTTCTTCTTTTCTCACTACTTCGACATGAATACTGGCTTTTTATTTATTTTTATTTTATGAAAGTAATGAATAAGCAATAAGCAAAACTAAGAATTTACTAGATTTACCGAGCAAACATGCATACTGGGGGAGGATTATCATGGCTGAATGAGGGGTATGCGAGAAAAACATATTATAACCTCCGATTTCGTAGGAATTTTCGAATTGTTTCTGATGCACTATAATTTCAAATAAATAAGTTTGCATTTTTTGGTGGTTTATGAGGCTTTTGAGTTACAAGTGCAATTTTTTCAATTTATCGATTATTAAAGCAAAACACTGCTTAAAATTTCTTAAAGCTGCTCAAAACTATCAAGTTACACAACGTCACATCGACATCATACTACAATTAAGATGGAAAGTGAAAAAACAAATTATCTTAAGTATACGTATTCATATATCTAGTTAAACCATGATATTTAAAGATAATTTTACTGATTCCACAAACCAATTAAAGCCCTGCACTTAAAACTTTACCAAAGCTTCAATAAAATAATGAATAAGCGTGATTATAAAGACAAGCGGTTATAATGTAAATTTTAATTTGGTGAAGTTAGAAAACGTCTCAGGTTGGTATCGGTTTACTTTTAATGAAATGTTAGTTTCATCTCGACATCTGAAAATGGTTTATTTTGATGCATTGTAAATGCATGAATTTTCGACATAAACACCAATTTCAAATTTTAAAATGGTGGGAAGTCCTACTCTAGTTCTATCGTTTTCAGGGCCGCGGTAAATTGCTGGCCTCGGAGCCGAAGGGTTCCAGGTTCGAAACCCGACTCCACCGAAGATCTGTCGTGTATTGGGCCTGTTGCACGCTAAGTCATATACAAGGGGCCAAACATCCTCCTGTTGGTGTGATGCGGAAATTTGGAGAGGGGACTGCCAGCTCAGGAGAATTTTCAAAATTATGAGATCCGTTCAAAAATAGTCCTCATGTTGCTTCAAAACTGGACGTCAATATTATTAAATTAAACTCATAAAATCCGTCTATTCAAATTTCTAACGCATAAATTGAATAAGAAATTTTCATTGGTTCTCGATTCGTTTAAAAAAATATAATTAAGAACGATTGATGTTATTTAATAAAAAGGCTCTCCATCACATTTTATAAATTAGCATAAGCTTTAGACCTCAATTAGATAAACAGCAAACGAAATAAATTTTCTATAATATTCAACGCAAAAAATATCGGTGAAGTTTAACTTTAAGCTACTTAAAATCATCAGCTAGCAAAAAATATGAAATAAAAGTAAACTCGAAATTTTCAAAAGTTAATTGAATTTTAAAGCAACAATGAGAATCATTTTCAGCACATTCATCTAATGCCTACGAAATTTGCTGCCAGTGTAGAAGTTTTCGATTAAAAAATAATACTAATTAGATGATGAAATATTATTTATGCATTGAGTTCTTCCGAGTTAACAATTAAGATGCTTTTAGAAAATTAATGCTAAAAAGTTGTGTTAAAATAAACCAAAGAAAACTATCCTTTATAAGATAATACCCTTTATATCAAACTAAGTTCGATTTGCTGCATCATTTTATTAAAATACTAAATGAATCAATCTCTTCGCTTTGTATGTCGCCTAATATTTGAAAAAAGAAGTTGCATTAATGAAAGTCTATAATCGCAGCATATATTAGAATCGGTTTTATTTAGAAAGTTTCTCACTTTTGTCTAGACGCATTTTATAGAAAGGTCCGCATAGAAATGAATGGTATTTGTTCGTCAATGAAGGGTAAAAGCAAGATGCATTGAGAAATATTAGTTTAAATGAGAAGGAAGGGGAAATGAAGGAAAGGGATAAAGACAGAGTTCGCGCAATAAACGGAAAAGGAATGAAGGATTTAAAGAAAAATGTTCTTCCCATTATTTAAAATATTCCTTTCGTCCTTACGGTACAAGAGATCCAAGTAAGTTTAAGTCATTATTAAATTTAAGATGAGCAATAAAGCAAGCATTATCGATATTAAGTTTATTGTCTCAAGCATTGATTTTCCAAGTTTTATTGTTGATCAATGACAAGCATTACTCGATTTAGCAGTGCAACGCTTTTCTTTTAATTTTTTACTATTTTGAATGAGAGTTACGAAAGTATCGTTTATTTTGATAAATCGCTTTGACTTGATTTAACAAATTCGAATGAATATTAAAAGCGGTAATAGAACGTGCAGTTATATCCCCTGACAAGTAAACAGTTGCTTGACACAGCTTATAATTTTCTTTACTTAATTGATTACATTTCAACTTGTTGTATGCGGGTAGCACAATCATTATGGAATCAACTGTTCAATTCAATTCTGTAATAGTTGCATGGAATATAAGAAACAAAAGAAATATCACTCAGTACGGTTAACCGAACTAAAGAGGGTTAGCCGTTACAGATAATTATTTTGTTGGTTAAGCCATGAACATCTTTTACTATTTTGTATCTAATTACAGCATGTAATTCTGAAATGTTTTGAAGGTAAAACGAATTCAAGACTCTCTCTACACTAATGTTCTTTATTAAAATTAACCCTCCGTTGGGCGCAATGTGCCTGACAGGGACAGAACAGAACCTCCTTCATGCCCCTGCGACTTCTGGTTATTTAAACAGTGTAGCGGACATGAAGTGGAAGAGACATCGGAAGACGCTCCTCAACTGTCTGGTAAATTATGACGGAAAAAGTGAGTTGGAAAAGCTTACAAAAACACAGATCTAAAATCCTGGGTTAATATGTAAGAAAGTAAGAGGAGTATGCATATAAAAATATATATAAACAAAAATAAAAAGATGAAATAATATTACAACAAATACAATTACAACAAAAAAGAGAAAAAACTAATCTTATAAAGAAATGCCATATAAACAAACTAACATGTGCATGTTAAAGCACGTGAGTGTCTGTTCTGTTGAGTGTTCCTTCCTCCATAAAGTGAAAGTTCTTCTGTGTAGTAGGGGGGAAAATGCAAATGTGTGCTGTCACATCGACAAAGAAGACGCAAAAAATTCCCAATGTCGTTTTGTAGATTATGGAGAAGGCTTGACCTGAAGTTCATCATGGATTCATTCGAAAATCTCTTGAAATTCATTAAGTTGGTGAAGCAATTGTTGGGTTTTAATTCGGGAGCCGTTGTTGGAAGCGACGCTGCGAAACCATATTAGTTCATATTGCTGTGCAAGTTTAGTTATGTGGAAGGATGCAGTGAGACTGCACTCTGTCGCAGAATGCAAAGGAGTGTCGTTTGTGTTTCCACATGGGCAATTTGCTGTGGAGGCAAGGTTAAACTTTTTCAGATACGAGGGAAATGGGCCTGTCGAAAACAGGAATTCTTCCCTTTTCCAGGATCATGGATGAGTCGAGACTCTTGGCAAGATGTTGAATGTTGATCTCCCCGTATCCTCATCTTCCCAGTCTGACTGCCAGTCCTCAGTCATTTTTTTCTTGAAGATTGATTTCCGGAAGGAGATCGGAGCCTTAATATAAAGTGGATCTCTATCAGATAGAACATTTTCTTTTGCACCTACTCGTTTCCGTCGTAGCCCACGTAAGCTTTGATCCAAGAAATGTGTATATGTTATTCGTTATAAGGCTCTTGCAGATATCTGTAGCTGTTGTGTTTTTGCTTCTCGGGATAGCTGCCGACTGAACACTCTTCTGATTGTTCACTAGAATGGTGATTGATTGGTGTGGGAGGCTCACTGCATGGTCTGCTGCGTGTTTCAGGGTCAACAGTTCCTCCTGTAATACTGTACTGTATTCTTGCAGTTTTGCCGACCATCTGTGAACTATGTTTTGTTCTGACCAGACACAATATGCTGCCCCTACAGCTTTTTCGGTCTTCGAGCCTCCGTGTAATTACGGTAAGCAATATCGTAATTAATATTGTTAGTACACAATAATTTTAATTTTAGCACTCTAAAATTAATCACCGACCTTCTTGAGGAAGCTTAAAACGAAAAGGTGGGGATATCGTTGCAAAAAAGTCCTCCCTTCGCGATTACTTACCAGCAGTACAATAAGTGATTTTTTGGATTTGCGATTTCAGAGGCATTTCGAATAACCCGGGTTTTGGTTAAACTGAGTTCGGTTAACCGGGGTTTTACTGTAGTTAAGGAGCAACTATGTTCTAGACACGGTGATGAGATGGCTTAGTATTAGTAGTATAAAGTTTTATTAATCAACTGATTCTTATTTTGGCGGTTCTTATGTGTTGGCTGTATTTTATATACAGAGTTCCCACTAAAGTCCCTTACCACCCTTTTAACCACCGAATGGCTGAAGTTATCTTCATAAGAGTGGTGTATAGGCATGGTAAAGTGACTATGCGCTACTGGATGAAACCACTTACAGCGCCGCCTGGTGAAAAACGGTGGAGTTAGAGTTATCATCTCTAAAACGGTTCGAGATAGAGGAAAAAAGTGAACTGAAAAGTTGTAGAGCATCATCGATTTAGTACAAAGACACCTTATGGTCATTAATGCTAAAAACTGAACGCTCAAAATGCACATTTGTTTGTTTGAGGCTTCCGAAACTATGACATTATCTTTCGGACGAAAAACGGGAGAAGAGGGAGAGAAGTTTGAAATAATAATAAAATAATAAAATAAAGGTATCTTGTGATAATTAGTTGTTTTTTTTCTAAGAATGTTTTGTCACCTGTCAGTGTAGGAAATCGCAAACAAACAAATACGTATTTTAAGCGCTCTGTTCTAAGCATTTACGTCTACAAGGTGTCTTTTTGTACCAAATCGATGATGCTCTACAACTTTGTAATTCACTTTTTCCCTCTATCTCGTACCGTTTTAGAGATAATAACGCTAACTCTACCGTTTTCCACCAGGTGGCGCTGTGAGTGGTTTCATCGAGTCGCGCATAGTCACTTTACCATACCTAGACATCACTCTTATGAAGATAGCTGCAGCCATTCGGTAGTTAAAAGGGTGGTAAGGGACTTTAGTACGCACCCTGTGTATGTCAGTAAATTTAAGAATAATGTAAAGTAATGTGGAATAAGTGGATACGAATCTTACGGCATCAAAGATTGATTCTGAATTTATACGCTTCTATTAGCTATACTTTTCCTCTTATACACTTTTGTACTATATCAAAATGCTCAGTGGACTTTATACTTTAAACTGATGTATGAAACTAATTAAATGTAATAACTTGCTTAAGTGCAGAAATTTATTTATAAATATGTAGTCACAGGTACCCAGTTTCCTCTCTCATTCACGAAGCTGTCCCCCCATCCCTTATAAAATTTACAAATGGTAACTAACTTATCCTAGAAAAACCATTTTAGTATCTGGCATGCTCTTCTATTATTTGACAATATTTAAGTGCTGTTTTCAGGGTTTAAAACTAAATATTTTATTGCAGTTATAAGTGAGGGGCACTCAAGTTCCTAACTCAGCAATTGACTTAGAGCTTCTTAAATACTCTAAATTAACTTATTATGAGGCAATTTTTTTAATCTTTTATAATTTTTTTTCAATTATTCTAGGTTGGTACACAAATATATGTATGTTATGGGTGAATTAGTAGGAAATAAAAAAAGTTTTGATCATGACTTCGGCAAAAACTATATTTATCGGGGACTCTAAAATTAACACATCACATTGTTTTCAGAAACCGCTAGCATGTGTAAATTGTAATGCATACCAAACTTTAACTTGAAATTATAATTATTAAAAAAATTTTTTAAGAGAAGTTAACTTAAACAGTAAGACTTTTAAAATAACATATTATAGTTTGTTAATATTAAATTAAGCTGAGTGTATAAAAATAATGCGTTATAAAAAGAACAAAATACTTAATGCTCGATAATTGGATTATTCAATACCGAGCTAACTTATTCTAAATCAATTAAACAATTAATTAAATTATTAAATTATTTATCAAAATTAATTTACTGATCATAAGACATAATTTAACCTTTATAATAAAGATACCTTATATGTCCTAAGCTTATTTAATTGCTTAAGAGATGGGATAATATTAATTATTTCAGAATCATTAGACAATAGTTTCTTCTCCTGCTGGTTACGTCCATTATGTCTTACCTGTTAAAAATACAACTAACTTTAAATTTATAGCTCAAAATTTCAACAACTTTGAAATACAAAATTCCATCTTTACAAGCGTGAAACGCATGAAGTTAAATAAAAGTGTTTACAATGCTTCACTTCGTGTCCGACAGATGTGTTTCACTCCTTTAAGCTACGCCTTTGCGGATTTTCTCCATTTGCATGGCCTCTTCTATTCAATATTTCCTAAAACATGTGCTTTTACTGAAATACTATGAGCAGATGCTTTTGGGAATGAACTTTTCCCCCTTTATTCTGTGATTAAAATTCCAAAATCTACTAATCTAACTGTTAATGAGATCGCAAAAATTCAGTTTTTCTTCTCACTTGTCTTTCGAAACTCTCTGTTGTTTCATCTAGTCGACCAAAAAAATTTTATCATTCTTAAAATTGTCCGCTATCCGTTCTTGGTGTCAATACTGCTGCCGTTTATTCAGCAAATTCCTTTCAGTTGAGAATATTTAACTAATATGTCTGCTCTCCTGATTTTAAGCTTGTCACAAAAGTAGAGAACTCTGAAAACAATAACAAAACCGTACGCCCTTTCATTTGTATGGGTAACAATAAATTTCCAAGGTTTAACAGCATAATATTCACCAAAAGCTATGAACGACATTCTACATACAAACTAATTTATTTTCACAGCCGTAAATTCTTTCAGAAAATGACTTCTACAGATAAGGGAAACAAAAATTAAAACAGGGGCATATTATTAAATAGGCAAAGTGGGCAACTACCTAGGGGCCTAGCAACTTCGGAGGGCCTCGACATTTTTATTGCTTTATTTTTAGAGTAATTTAATTTTGTGCTTTTCTTACTCAAATTAAAATCACGTATCGGTTACAGTTTAGAACATTATTCTAAGAATATTCTCAATTATTTACCTTGTCACAAGTTTTATATTATGTTGTTATATAATTCTAAGAAAACATGCCTCTTTATAATTTGAAAAAAACGCCCGATCCTATAATGTTAAAAGTTTTATATTCATAATTAAATATTTTTGCATTTCAGTTTGTCACAATTCGCTACTTAAAATACTTATATAAATATTAAATTAAAATCAATAAAAAAATGCTAGGCTTTGGAAGTTGGAGAAATGGAAAAGGAGGTCCCGGAGATTTGCGTTGCCTAAGGGCTCCTAAAGGGCTTAATCCGGCCTTGACTTTATAGTTAGTAATAGAACCAAATTAAGTATTCTGTATCATCATTTCATAATCTATAGAATTACAAAATAAAGAAATTCATTAAATTAATTTCTTGATCTAAACAAATTTTCAAAAACCGATAACTTACAGAAGTTTCTGTCTAAATAACGCTATTCAGTTTATTGTCCAGTTCTAGAAATCAGTATATTCGGTTGTGAAATTCCGATGACTATTCAGAGTATCTCTCATTTTATTTGAAATGCTCTTGCTACATGACATTGCACAAATAAATCGCGCAAACTTTGTGTATCACCTAAATCGTTATCACCATCGCTTTCATACGGAAATAACTTTTGATTTGTTGAACTTCTCGGTTGCTTTGCGGATGCTGCTCCTTTTACTTCGGGAAGATATTTCGCTTCCACTTTTAACGGTGCTTATGAATTTTCGCATCATTTCCTATCCATTGGTAATAGCTACTATTTATTTGCTCCAAGTTTATCAGAGAAGCCACCTTTACTTGCACTCAGTTTCTATCGTATACCTATATTATATCGTATCTAATTTTTATCATTCTTTACACAGTGGAGTTGCTATATTGTATGAATGTTTTAAAAATGATTAATTAAATTGCAGCTTTTACCAAATTATGAATATTCTGTGATATCCGTAAAACAAACTTTTAAAAAACATGTCTAAAACATCGAAAAGGAAAAATAATTTAGTAAGAAAATTTCAAAAAATAAATGAATAAAATCAAAAATTCGTTTGGAACGAGAATATATGAAAAAGTAATTGTGTAGAATGGGAAAACCACAGTATTTTTTGTTTTGTGAACGTTGCCTGGCAATGATGAAGAAAGATGTTTTAAAAATTCGATGTTATTAACTAGTGTAATGTTGTTGCAAATAGATTGAAAATATTGAATTGAATTGATATTTCCAGCTAAAAAAAATTGTACCCTTTTCTGCACAAGTCGAGAATGAATGTGTTTATGGAAAGAAAGCCTCTTCCATCTTCATCTAATGTTTTTGAATACACAATGCATATACCATATTATGAAAAATAAAAAGAAGGTCTTTTTAAAACACGCTTTTATTAGTGCACTGAAATGTAGAAATCATATTTTTTAATCAAAAATCTGAAGGCCAAAGCGAAAATCACAAAAGCGTTATAAGTTCATATAAATTGGAGTAAATTGGAAAAAGTAAATTGGAATTTTTACCACATTTATAATATATTTTACTTTTTAATGATTGTTTAACCTTTTTTTCTGCTGATAATCATTGTGCTTACTTTCCTTATTGTATTGTTTTCGATGCTTCAAGCATTTACTGTTTTTCTTTGACCTTCAGATAAATAACTAGTTTAAACTTTGGTAAATAACTAGTTTCAACATTTGTCTACACTTATAGAAGAGAGCTTTTTAATTCTATACATTTTAGTCTTTTATGTGCATTTCTTAAATCATCATTACAATTATCATGGAATCATTTAATCAAATTTTTCAATTTTTCTACCAGACGCCGTCATTCATATTGAACTAAGACTTATTCAAATTAAGCAATTAATTGATAATTTAGTCTGAAAATACTGTATTGTTGCTTGTAACACAGAACTACACATATTTTCAGAACTATGACTCTCTATCGGGAAGGGAATGTAAAATCGATCACAAAATTTCATCTACATAAACATGAATCAAGTTAAGTTAAATAAAAGGGTGAAAGAAATGAAAAAAATAACTTCTGACAATAAAAAATGTCGCAAGCATAAATAAATAGAAACATAAAAAATATTACAATTTTAAAAAAGGATGGGGATATTTTGTGTTAAACAGAATAAATAAAAGCGGATTATAGCGTATTAGGATCTTATTGTGAATATACTATTTTGCATATCCATTTTTATTGATAGACTAGAAGATTTGTGGCCGTCTAAGACGGGCATTTAGCTTGCCAACAATACCTCTAGGTCTTATTGTCATAGATTTATTAACGAAATTTGTAGTAGAAAATCTCATGCACATTGACTGAGTGCTTAAGAAATAAAAAAAAGCATGAAAAACAGAAATGATGAACGTTTCAAAAGATATATAAATATTCATTTCCAAAATTAAGTACGAGAAAGACACAACCGTTTAACGAAAACGAAAGTAAAGATATCAGAGAAATGGAAAAATAAATTAATTCTAGTATAACTTCTATTTGATATTAACGGAGTTCCGCGTCGATGAATCAACATAAGATAAAAATGAAATGAAACTGCTAAAAACCTCTGTCATAACCACTATTTGATATTAAATCATCACAGAATCAAAAAATATCCCGTGTGTAGAGAATGCTAATTTGTATACAGAAAGTATGAATCTCTTTGGCACATAGACGAATTCCTGAGCATTACCGAAATTTGAGGATGATTCTAATATAGATAAGAAATTGAATTACAAAAGGTGTATCTTTTTAGGAGTAAGGTTGTATAAAGCAAGTATTTAGATGATTCTTTCAGGACGTAATTCATATTCAAATTACAGAAAATGAGGGTGTTGCCACCTCCGTAGCAATGATGAGCACACATCCGGATTATCAAATAGGCAAAATTGGCAACTGCCTGGAGACCTTGCAAATTTGAGGGTCCCTGACGCTCCATGTTCTTTTTTTCATTATTTTCAAGGTAATTTAATTTTGTGCTTTCATTTTTTACAAGAACCATGTTCTCGATCTTATTCAAGTTAAAATCAAATTACGCATATATTTTAGAAAATTATTTTTAGAATCTTTTTTCATGTGTTCAAATGCGCTTTCAGTGTGATCTAGTTTGTTTTGCAGTTGGCTGACTCACTCAACGGTGCTGGCAAACCTTGTTTTAATGTATTTCTATTGTGCACAAAAGTATTGTAATTTCTTTACAATTTTTTAAACTACATTTAAATATAAATTTTACTTTTTTTAATGGCAAGATACGGAAAACAACTCCCCTGGAGGTGACCCGCAATTATATATTTTGTTATTTAAGTTTGCCTTAATATTTGTTTATTAAAAACTGCTATATAAAGATTAAATGAAAATCATTACAAAATATCTGGTTTTCGAAATTGGGAAAAGAAAAGGGAGGCCCCCGATGCTTGTATTGCCTATAGGTCCCTACAGGGCTTAATCCGGTCCTAGATGAGCAAGAAAATATGGAAGTCAGAGTTGATTAGAATGCACACCGGGAAGTACGGGATATCGAGACATAAAGAAGAAAGAGGTTCTTGCTCTGAACGATGCTACGAACGAAGGAAAGCTAAACAAGTCTTGCAAATGAAGCCGGAATCCGGGACAGACGAAATAACGATACGCTTTTAGAGGTGTACAAAAAGCATGATATAAATATTTTATTGTTATAATTATAGAATTCTTTTACGTACTTTGAAGAATGGCTTGATTAATGACAAACTACCGTCACTGAATATTGAAAATAATTGCTGAATGAACTTTTAATTGCAGCTTCTGACAAATACATTGAAATTTTTTGCATTATTTATCTTATAATTCTCTATGATACTTTAAACGATAATGCCTATTTCTATATAAAAAAAAAGATTATATCGCCGTCGTTCAGGCAGAAGTCACTAAGTCCACAAAAACCTTCTGCCGTCTTCTGCAGTCGATTAGAATTTGCAATGAATTATTGAGTGATAGAAACCTTTTATCAGTAAATCAACCGTATGAGCTAGAAATCTGTTAAACAAATTTTACTATTCTTCACAACGACTCAAAATTAATTAGGCTTAAACAGACCGCACCTCGAAACTATAGTTTTGAGCTTACTGACTTTTGCCTGAACGACGACGATATAACAGATTCAACCAGTATCTAGTTTTTTGAAGGACTGAAAGTATGTAAAGAAATCCATTTTTTTAAAGAACCCAATGCCACATTTCCACTCGTATATGCAGCAGTTATCATCAGAAACATCAAGATAATGTCCCCATGCACTGTAACTCACAAGTTATATCGTGATATAAACTTCATCAAATCGGATGTGAAACGATGTAGGGGAAACAAGGGATACTTTACTCTAGTTTTAATTTTTCTTATATTTCTCGAAAATTTTGATACTTAGTATAATTAAAGGATATATTCTTAAGAATGACAAATGTACGAATGCTAAATTGATGTCGTTTAATAACATCATAAATATAATTCATGAAATCACCTAGGGTAAAGGATCCCTAATGTTAGAGATACTTGACCCTAAACTAGTGATATTTGACCCTAGTGGTAGGGATACTTGATCTTACCCAGATAGCACGTAAGTTTGCAGCAAGTTTGATTTTGACTTGATATTCCCTTGTCATGGCAAAATTTGAAGCGTCAAACTTGAAACGAACTTGTAGCAAGTTCGCTGTGACAACTAGCGCCACCCTCGCTTGCAACGCATTTGCTGCAAGTTCGATGTGACAAAATAGCGCCACCTCCCTTGCAAATCAAATTTGCTGCAAGTTTGCAAAACAAGCTTCCTACAAAGACAGCACAGAGATAATTATATTTGTCTCTGTTTAAAAAAAACATCCGATTTTTAATAGCATCTCCAAGACCGTCCTTCTTTTTATTAATTCAATAAATTAATGATAATTTGTAAAAAAACTAACTTTTTTATAAAAAAAATTTTTTAAACATTTTCCATCTTTTTACTAAATATATCACTCGCACTTTAAAGAAAACTATATCGCTTTTTTCTTAATGTTGAAATTTTAGCGTTTATAAACAAAATTAAACCGAAAAAACAGTCAATGTTTGTTGAAAAATAAACTTATACATTTTGTCCCATTTTAAAGTAATTACTTTTGAACTCTAATTTCATAATTTATTCTACTAACAAAACGTAGTTATTAGCGAAAATCGCCCTCTCTTTGACTTCAAATCATATTCGCAACTCAAAAAATTAATGAAATCAAGAGAATAGTTTAAAATAAATCGTATACGAATCGAATGGAATGATGTATTAGCGAAGTCTATCTTCTCCCCTCAGAGTTTAACTGGTCCAGTGGTTACCGCGTCAGCTTCCGATCCTGTAGGTCGCGAGTTCTATCCTGGGTTGTGTTCGTGCTCTGTTTTTGCTATAATTTGCAATGCAAGCTTGCTGCAAGTTCGTCCTATGGTGACTTCGAGGCTTGCGTTAACTTCCTGCAAGCTTGTTTCACACTTTCACACTTGTCGTGACAAATTTGCAGAAAGCTTGCAGACTTGCAGTGCAAGTCTGCTGCAAATTTGCTGCAAACTAAAATTGCTATCTGGGTAGATGCAAAGAATCTTTAAATTCTTTCGATAATTTGGATGCATGCGAAATGAATGAATTAACGCTAGTGAATAAATTAACTAGAATACCAATCCACTCATTAAATTAAACTAGTTTTTGGGTTAATTCAAATTACTTTAAAATTGTATAAACAAAGAAAATATTGGATTAATTAAATGATAAAAAGTATAGCAATGGAACTGGGAACCTAGCAATGTCACAAGCGCATTGAAGAATTGCTGGTTTGGGGAAAATTAGAATAGAACGTAATAGAACCTAAATTAAAAGAAAGGACTAAAAAAATTGTTGAACAAGGCAAGAAATTGGAAAAGCTAAATATATTTACTCGGTTCTCCTAATATTATAATGCAAGCAAAAGAAAAATATATATTCTACGAGAAAATTCAAACCAACAACGAGACGAACTCAATCGAAATGACGAAGCGTTAAAAGAAACCAAACGATGTCAAATAGTTAGAGCAAAATATTTTTATTATAATAATAAATGAATAAAAAACGAGTTTTTTTCGAAAGTTAGAAAAAAATGGAATAAATAAAATTGGATTCTTTAAAAAAATTCTTACTAAAATATTTATTTGCATTATTTGAAATTATCATATTAAAATTATTAATTAAATAATTACTTAAAATATTTTTAAATAATTATTTTCTTAATTTGAGTTGTCATGTTGGCAACAAACTCCATAGCACCAGGAAATTGATCCCAACTGAGCTCACATAATGTGCTTCGGTCGGCTACGACATCGAAGCTTCAATAGCTTTTGATAACGTCAAGTATCCCTAACTTCACTTTTTCTAAATAATCTAAAAATTAAACTACTTGGAATTAAGATGCCGCTTAACATCGCATATGAAATTACAGCTAGAAATATGTGCAAAACTCAGAAATATTTTAATTCATCATATCTCCAATAGTAAACTTCTAATCTACTAAGGAATGAAAAGGCGAAAATTTACTTTTGGACCCCCAAAACTTACTTACCTACAGACCATTACGACGGCTTTTCAGATTGAAATGAAAATCCTTTCCAATAGACCGTATGAACAAAGGTCAAATAAAAATGGCACGCTCAAATTTACAATTATCTCACAATATGAGAAAACCACGCAAGGTCAAGTATCCCTAGTTTCCCTTATGCATTTTTGATTGCAAGAAGTACCACTGTAACCAAGTACACTGTTGTATCAAACATGCATATAGAAATGGAGGTATGCCATAGTTCTTTCACTAAAAATACTGTTGTGAATTTTTGTTTGGAAGTCGTTGCACTTTAGAAACTCAGATACAGAAAGAAACACATTTTTAACCATTATGTTGACAATCGAAACTAGATATCATAGCGTGGAAACCATCTTCGAGACATGCTATTCAGTTCAAAAATGTAATCTGGTTATTTTCTCCTCAAATTCAGGCTGCTAGAAAAATCCCTTAAAATGCATAGGAAAGAAGTTGGTGCATACAAACCTCTACAAAAAAGCTGAAAACTCGTTTCCTTTGTAGTCGGAAGTGTTTTATTCAGAATGTGCACAAATATTATGATTAGACCTGACACTGCTTGAAGCCGGAAAGGTATGGCTAGCAACAAATTACTAATGGAGTATGGTCCAATGCTTAGTATTAATTATAAGCTTATAGTTAGTATATTTTTAGGTTCTTCCTTTTCAAAAATTATCAAATATAAATGATAAAGTTATTGTTTTTCCTCAAACGGTTCTAAGAACCTAACTCTAAAGATTTATACAATTAAGTATAGGAAAGAAGCTGGCTGCTTGATGGAAGCTTAATTGCTTAAAATAATGTTTCAATTTGACTAAATCATCTGAATTTCTACATAAGTACATTATTATTTTTTAAATTTAAACAAAATCATAATATTCAATCATAGGATGAAAACTTATAATTATTTAGATGTGCAGTTTAAAATGTGTCTCCAAAACTAACCAAAGGAAGATTTTTCTCATTTCTAATATCAAATTTGACAAAAAATGTTTGTTAGTCTTATCCTGTTATTGTAATTACTACAATATTTATTGATAACCTCTCTAAAAATTTTATTTAAAAATCTGTTTCTATTTAAACAGAAGGTTTCTCTTTGTGTGTGTTTAATGAATAGCTCAATTTAGATTAACTGTTGCTTCCTTTGTAGCAATCTGATTAAATTCAGTGAAAAATAAAATCTTTGAACAATCACCAGGTTAAAAATATGTATTATTATTTTCGTGACTTAAGTCACGATAAATCGTGACTAGCATTAATGAAACTGAAATAAACTTTTCTAAGACATTGCGCAAAAATCATATGTAAAGCTTGATGTGGTGGTGCGATAAACTCCAGTGCTGAATGAAAGTGCTGTCCTCAGAAATGTTTCATGATCCTGTCGGATGAAACTATGAATTCTATGGGGTTTATTGCTCTTTCTGCCTATTACTTTATGATTACTATTTTATAACAGTTATTATGTATTATGTTAGGCTTTCCGAGAAACGGGTCTTAAAGAAAAGAAAAGAAAAGGAAACCGGCTTTATTTGACAACACATACTATTTCGTATACATCTACCTGGCAGCAATTTACTAACCTTAACTTTACATTTTCTATATTTTACGTAATCGCAACCTACTGAAATCCTTGGATATTAATACAGCACTTCAAATAAATGTACAGTTTAAAGGTTAACAGGACCTGAATAATGAAACGTTAAACGGATAATTATGTAAAGTTGAAGAAAAATTGCTGTTGGCTTATAATTGGCAAATAAATTACTTCATGAAGCATGTCCTCGTGACATGCATCATGATGTTCTATAGAAAAGAGTAATTAACCTTTTTCTTATATATTATGTTAGGATTTTTATGGGTGATATATATTCTATATTAGCAGAATATTTTCCTCCGCCTATGGGCGGCTGCAATAAATGCAGTATCCATTGTGGTTTCATTCCCGTATCGGACAATTCCCAATCTAATTTGTTTGCTCCTTAATCAACCTGTTGTTAATTTCACTTTCCATGTCATATTTTCTCATCCCTTACGTACTGTTCTCGTTTACTGCTGGTGAGCGAAGACAATTATATGCAAACTCACAAAAAATATGAAAGGGGCCATAGATCTTATCTTCAAATGATTTGAAAAGGGAGTAAAACACCTTCCTATTCCTATACCGAAATTCAATTCCCAGTAATCCTATAATTTTCCCAGTCTCAAGCTAAAGGGTAACACGTCTACTGTCAGATAAGAATGCATTTGTAGTTTGTATACAAAATTCGCAAGAAAAATGTGAGTATACTGCTACAGAAGTCGTAGAATTGCTTATTTCGGTTACAGTGCTAGCAAATCATTAGAGCAAACATAGAATTGTAAATTATTCAACTCCTCTTTTATTAAGATTTGGGCCGCGGTGGCCTGGTGGCAATACCTGGTCTTCGGCAACTGGCGGTTGTGGGTTCTGGGCGCAATTCATCTAGACATCCTCCATGTAATTGGATCTTATGCATACTAAATTCGTCAAATTCAATAGCTTTCCGTTGATGTGGCAGAGAAGTTTTGTGGGTGGAATGATGTATGGTCGGATTTAGCCTTGTAACCGCTCCATGCAGAAGCAAAAAATTGCACCCCTATGGAACGACTATGTAAGCATTCTAAAAAAGAAGTATATGGCATTTTTTACATTTTTTAGCGAACGTCCAAAAAACATTGTAACTCAGTATTTGACAAAAATAATTATAATAACTTTTCACTTAAAATACTTCATTTAAAAAAAGTTAACAGGAGTATAATTCAGACGAATTTTTTTACGAACTATTAGTTCAGAGAATTCTCTAATTAATTCAGAAACATCTAGACTGTTACTCAGTTCATCCTCAGTTCCTAATAGAGCGAGGTCTGACAATCTTGTTTGAGATGTTGTTGTTCGCAAATAGTTCTTGATTATTTTTAGTTTGGAAAAACAACGTTCCCCGGATGCAACACTTATTAGAAGAGTTAGTAAAATTCTTAGAGCAATGCTAAAGTTTGGAGCAGAATTCATTTTTGTTATCAATTTTAAAACTGCCAAAGTAGCAAATCTTTTTGGTGATATAAAAAATTTTGTTACCATAGAAAAACATTTCTGTACCTGTACAACTTCTGTACTTTAAACAATTTTAGAACGGAACTTCGCTGAGAAAAGCATTGAATAACGTAAAATTCTACTCCGAAAATCGAAAAAATCGCTTCGAGGTGTATCGGCTCCTGTCCTGGGCCACTTCCGTTCCAAATTTTGTAGCTGTAGGTGTAACTATTTCTGCGCTGTAACGCGCATAGACAGATACACAGAAATTGGCTTTTATATATATAGATTACTGGAGTAGTGTCTTGAAAGTTTTGTGGTCATTCGTACATAAAATAAGATTGTTTTATTGTTTTTTAGAATTTTTCGGAAAATTTTCTAATTAATTCAGAAACTCCGTTGCGATTTCTTTTTCTTATTTTGCTTTGGAAATTTTGTGCACCTCGATTTTCTTACTCAATGCCGGGGCACGGACTAACGGAGTGTTCGTCTGGCCCTTAATGATGACTCAGTTGATATCTTCGTCATCTGACTAGGATAAAACTACAGATCTCCTTATACCGGAACGTTAATTATAATAACTAAATAAGTTAAATATTTAGTTTAATTATTTTATTCGTTTAGTTAAATATTTAACTAAATGAATAAACTTGATCGAAGCAGATTGGACGGTGGATAAACTAATCATGGAATAAATAAAAAAGTTCTTTGCCTTAAAATTCGCATTATCAATATTAATTACACTTAATATTCATAATGCAAGATGTGTATTTAAAGTGTTCGGAAAGAAGTTATAAGTGAAAAAATCTCGGGTTCCAAATTCTCATTTATCGTTCGAAAGAAAACTTTTCTAGAAAAATATTTTTAAAATTGCATCATAAAATTTGTTAAATAAAATCTTCGATTTTTTAATAAGTCTATTTGTTGAAATTATTGTTTTCCGAAAGTATTTCAATGTCATGATTAAAAGAAATCATCTTATAATTAAATCTCATTGACTGAAGTGTTACAAAAATATTAAACCAAATATTGAGCGAATGAATTGATTTTTCCGAAAGAATATTATGAATCAAAGTGCAGATGTTGATAAGCAGAGCGTATCTTATAAAGAATCATATATTATTCGGCTTCATCGAAAAACGAATATTGACGCTCAGCTTCTGGAAGAGTATTCTTTTTTAAATATAAGATATTTGAATAGACATAGAACAACATCAATCAAAGTGGGGAGATCCTATTGACATTCAGTGCTTGAGATAGCTGTCACAAGAAGTTGTGACAGTGTCAAGCGAGTATCGAAGTAATATTTTTTATTCTCCCTGAGATCGAAGATGAAATTTTGAAACTTTCTATCAAAACGCCAAGCAGGAAGAAAAAGTCTGCTTTTCTGGTAGTTATTTCTCTGAGAATATTAAAGTGCTTTTAAATTTTCTCTTACTTTAAAATTATTATTTTTAATTGCCGTGTGTAAAGTTCTAGTTTTCTTTGATAAATAATTATTAAAGTAAATTTGACCACTTTTAAGTATTTTCTTTCCTTTAATAAAAGTTTGACGTAATTTCGTTTTTAAGTAATTTTCTGTAAATTACGATGTTTCTTAATTATTGGTAAGTTCTCTCTCTTTATGTTAAAAAACCTTTAGACAAATGTGTCATGATAAAATTTAACCTTCTTTTAAAATTATTGTGACAGACTGCTTCAATTAAACAAAACAATTATTAAATTCAAAGTAATTTTAGTAAGCAGTTTAGAGTCGATGAATGTCAGATTATCTGAAGGAAAAAAAATATTTGATTAAATTGAAATAAGCATTTCTTGCAAGAAAAATTGTTTCAGTAAAGAATAAGTTCCTTAAAGAGTTTCCATTCTTTATTCGAGATGGCGACTCTAGTGAATGTTCTGTTTCTTAAATTCAAAAGCGGAAAATGTAATTCTTTAACAGACTTTATGTCTTTTAAGTTTCATTTCC